>ML675727.1:92287-102379 GCA_007922155.1 Mesoclemmys tuberculata | reverse complement strand
ACCCCGGCGGCTGTGAGCTTCCTCCCAGCAGTGCCCTGTCGCTGCCCACCCCAGGAGACACCCCATAAGCCGTGAGCTTCCTTAGAACAGGGCCCCGTCACTGCCCATCCCGGGAGACACCCCGGCGGCTGGGAGCTTCTCGCAGCAGTGCCCTGCCACGGCTGAACCCAGAGACCCCCTAGCCGGCAGAGCTTCCTGACAACTGCGCCCCGGGCTGCCGAGCCCAGGGGCCCGTGGGAAAGCGGAGAGCCGGGGACCCGCACGGGCGGCCGCCCCGCTATTCCGGCCCCGCCCAGCGCCACTGGTCCCACCCCCGGCCCCGCACAGCTCCCAGTCCCTGCCCGCAGCGCTGCCACCGCCTCTCAGCCCTGCTCTGCCGCACCCGCTGCTGCTCCAGCCCAGCGCCCCCGCAGAGCCCCTCACCCCGGGCCCGCCCCCTCCCCAGATTGCAGCGAGGCGGATAAGATCGCCTGGCTCCCCCCCCAGTGGTGCCCCCCCCGCCGCACCTGGCTCCCGCGCCCACCGCATTGGCTGCTGGCGCCCATCAATCAGCGCCGGGCTCTGCTGACATCATGTTGCAGTAGAGAGGGGCTGGGCTGGGGCAGGTCGCGGGCGCGAGCGGGTGCGAATCCTCCGCCCAGCGCGCGCCAGCCGGCCACCCGCTCCGGGCTCTGCGGTTCGCCGCCCCACGGCAGCGGAGGCAGGGGGAGCGCGCGGAGGGGCGGCTGCACACGGCACCCCGGAGCGGCGCGCGAGCCGGCTTCCAGGATGGGCTGCCCGTGGTCCCTCGTCTTCCTCTGCGCCGTGCTGCCCAGCGCGCTGGGCAACAAAGGTGAGTGCGGAGCCCCGCCCCGCCCCGGGGCCAGGGGTCCCAGGGACCCGCTCCGGACCGCGGCGCCCGCGGGAGCCATCTGCTTTGCCGACCTGGCCAGAGAGGCCACGCAGCTGGGAGCCGCTCAGCTCTCCTGGCACGGTGCTGGGTGGCTCTCCAGCTCTCTGCTGGGAGTTCTGCGAGATCTCGCCTTCTCTCTGTCCAGTCCTCCAGGTCTTGCGCACACTGTCCCTCTAGTTTTCTTTCTGGGACCCACTTCTCCCCCCAGCGCTCTCTTTCTAGCTCTTTCTCACCTTCTCAGGCCATCTGATTCTTTCTTCCTCCGAGTTTAGTTCTCTCCAGTTCTTTCTCTCCCCACCCAGCTTTCTTTTGTCTCCGTTCTCTCTCTGGCTGAATTTACCTTTCCTTCTGCTGCTCAGTCTGTTGAAATAGAACGTGTCAAATAATAGAGAGATGTATGGTGAGACATAGCTCCATCTATTCTCTGTCTCCATTCTTTGATCCTAATTTGCCTATCTAGCCCTGGTCTATATGATTATATGGAAATCTATGACCTATGAGAGTTGCATATTCAAGTGAGAGTATTTTATGTGCTGAATATGGGATATCAACTCTGTAGCTCATACATTCTGAGCACGGATGTTGTTCAAATACACGCACACAGATGAGAGAGAGAGATGTAGGTTACCAGATCTATGGCTGTAGGCACAGATGCAAGAGAATTATTCTATGGGATTTAGAAAGAGAATAATCTACTAGGATAGAGCAGCGTACAAGGGAGCAGAAAGGAGGTCTGAGAAGGGGGCATTCAAGGGCCCATCACTCCCCATCAGGAGATGCGGAGCTGATTCTGGTGTTATTGGCTGTGGGTGCAGAACTGTGTGTATACTGGTTTTGCAGAGGGGTAACCCCGTTATAATTTTTTTTTATTGGTACCTAGGATTCCAATCATGGATCAGGGCCCGCTTGTACTAAATGTCCTCCATTTCCCCTGTGCACTGCACCGTCCAAAGCACATATCCACCTTTAGCAAGTCGCTTTACCTTCCATAGGATCTTCTTGGAGGTGGCAAGAGCCTTCCTCTGCCCCCAGAGGCTTCCCCCAAACCTTCCCACAATCCCTGGAGACTCCTCTCCCAAGAAATCACCCTGGTGCCTTCCAATTGATGGATGGATGCAATCAAAATTTATCCCTCCGCAATCAGCTTGTTGCCCCAGCAACGGGGTGTACTTGGCATTTGCAGCCATCATTCCCACTTCTGTGACATAGTTTATAAAACCAGAACCCGGCTCAGGGTGCAAAGGGATGAGGGCTTTTCTGTGGGAGGTATGGGGAAGTGGGAATTTCACACAGAAGGGGTCCCAGTTGCATACTGATGAGAATAAAGGGACAACGGATGTTTCTCTGGATTTTCTACACGACACAGTGTTAATCAATATGGTGAGGGATAAATCCCAAGCCACAGCCTTCCCCGCTGTGCAGACTGGATATCCCTGCACACAGCTCTTCCGGTGCACCTTAGTCCTGACCTGGAGCCCCTCTTGCTGACTGAGTCCTGACCTCCCTACTCACAGTGCTGCCGATGCGCCTCAGTTCTGAGCTGTGGAAACGAGACTGGCTGACTCTTCTCGGGGTCACCTCCCTTTGAGTCAATATGGATCCCAGTGCCCCACCACGGTGCTAGGCTGCGCTCTGCTGCAGGAAAGGATCCCTATGTTAGAAATGGCGCCCTTGATGAAAGACTCCGTATCCCATTCCCAGCCCCTCTGAGGCCATGCTGTGTGGTCAGAGCGTTGCCTGGGTGTGATTGAATCCGTGTCTCCATGGAGGAGAGGATTAGCTGGGAGATGGGGGTTGAAACTAGGCCATTGCGATCTAATCTCTGAGGCCCGTTCGGCAGGGATTGGATGGTGGGGCGAGGGTGCTCGTTTGTAATGATTTTCCTTCTGCCTCTCCCTCCTCCTTTCTCTCTCTCCCTGCCCCGGAGCTTGTGTGATAAAGATTAATTTGCTATTTCTGGTCCTGTGACATTTTTCAGAGCCTCCTGCCGGCTGCTGTCTTGATGCTGAGTCTGGCCAGGCTCCAGCCGACGGGATTAGCACTTTGGGCAACAAGGAGGGGCCGAGGGAATATGGGACATGCCATGGAGCCAGGGGTGAAGGAGAAGGGGACCCAGGTGGTGGGACGTATGCCTGGAGAGAGCGGCACAGAGCGCGTGTCATTGGAGTCTCTAGGGGCGCTGCTCTGGAGCCCTTCAAAGCCTGGCCCCATAAGGAGGTGGGACAGGAGGGGTAAGGTTGCTTCTGGGGAACATTCCCTATGGAGACGCTAAGGATGGCTCTGCCCTTTAATTGTGACTTGATTAGGCCGGGGGGGCGAGGGGGAGGGAAGGATTTAGCTTTTTGAATCTCTCCTCAGAACTTGACTCCTCTGGCCCCTGGAGTGTTGCTCTGACTCTTGTGTGGGTGCATCTTTCGAGGGACGCAGGGCTCACAGCATTCCCAGGGGGAGCTCTCCAGAGCCACATGGAGCGGGACAATCCCTCCCTGCCCCTTATCAATCTGCTTTGGGCCTTCTTCATTTCCCGGTTGAGGGGGGTGCCCCCAGCCTGCATCTGGGGTGACGATAGCTCTATGACTGACTAACTCGTTCCTGTTCTCCCATCCCCGTACCCCCAAATCCGCTTAGCAAACAAGCACAAGCCCTGGATTGAGGCTGAATACCAGGGCATCGTCATGGAGAATGACAACACAGTCCTGCTCAACCCACCGCTGTTTGCTCTGGACAAGGATGCACCACTGCGCTATGCAGGTACCTGAGCAACAGGCTTGGGGGAGAGGAGATGTGTTGGGGGGAGAGGAGCGGGGGGGGGTGGGACAGATGCAGAAAGAGAGAGGGGCCAGTTTGCCCCTGTACTGGATCATAGCTCAACACAGGGACTGATGACTTTACAGCACCTCTGGTGAGGGCCCCAATGCAGGTTAGAACAGTGTATGGGCTGCCCTCACTTGCACCAGTTGCCAGCGGTCCCGGGAGCCTTTCTTGAAGCCAGGAACATCCTGGTCAAGGCTCCTTCCCCTAGGAATGCCCTGTACCGGGGGATCCTGCAGCGGGAGATCTACCCTGGTAATGGTTGCCAGAGCTGGCATAAAGACGCCAAGAGGCGTCCATGAATTCACACCCAGGGAGAGAGGGGAGAATGAGAAGAGAACGGGTGAGGGACAAAGGAAAGAGGGTGTTTGTGAGATGAAATGGTGGGGTTGGGGGAGGACACGTTGCAGAGAGAGGAGAGGTGTGGGGTGGGTGAGCAAGGGCTGGGTGGCAGGGAAAGGCATCTCCATGCTGTCCTCATTGGACTGTTCCTCTTCCCCTTTCTGTCTCTCTCCCCCTCCTCCCCTGCCCTGGGGGGCATCAGGTGAGATCTGCGGCTTCCGGATCCATGGGGCAGGGGTCCCCTTTGAAGCTGTGATCCTGGACAAGGCCACGGGTGAGGGGCTGATCCGGGCCAAGGAGCCGATGGACTGCGAAGCTCACAAGGAGCACACATTCACTATCCAGGCATATGACTGCGGAGAGGGACCTGACGGGACCAACACCAAGAAATCCCACAAGTGAGGCAGGAGTGGGGGATCGTGGGGGGCTGGAGCCTACCTCTTAACCTGCCAAAGCCCATATGGGACATTCAGTATGTCACAGAAACCCTGTGTGGCGGGAACAGGACACAAATGGTTCATGCAGGAAACTAAAACTGCTGTGGGATTCCTTCCTTTTAGTGTGAAGGACTCTTTCTAGAGCCTCCAGGTCACTGGTGTGCATTTTTGATGTTAGGCATTTCTCACTTTAATTATTGGGGGACACCAATTGTGTGTGGACCATCAGTAACTGTGGGGCTACAATGAGTGACACCCTTTGAATTGAGGGGTGTTGGAGAGTCACATCGTAGGGGTTAGTGCTTTGTGCTGCTGTACAGGCAGGAGCCCCAGGTTATGTTTCTTAAGAACTTAAGAATGGCCACACTGGGTCTGACCAATGGTCCATCTAGGCCCATGACCTGTCTTCCAACAGTGGCCAGTGCCACATGCTGCAGAGGGAAGGAACACAACAGGGCAATTCATCGAGTGATCCTCTGTTGTCCAGTCTCCGCTTCGGACAGTCAGAGATTTAGGGACATCCAGAGCACGGGGTTGCATCCCTGACCCTCTTGGCTAATAGCTGGGACTTACTGTCCATGAACATATCTAGTTCTTCTTTGACCTCTCTTTTGTCCTTTACAACATCCCCTGGCAATGAGTTCCACAGGTTGATTGTGCATTGTTTGAAGAAATACTTCCTTTTGTTTGTTTTAAACCTGCTGGCTATTAATTTCACTGGGTGACCCTGACTCTAGTGTTATATGAAGGGGTAAATAACATTTCCTTAATAATTTTCTCAACACCATTCATGATTTTATAGACCGCTGTTGTAGCCTCCCTTACTTGTCTCTTTTCCAAGATGAACAGTCCCAGTTTTTTTAATATCCTTGTAAGGAAGCTATTCCATACACTTAATAACTTTTGTTGCCCTTTTCTGCACTTTTTTCAATTCTAATATATCTTTTTTGAGATGAGGCAACCAGAACTGCATGCAGTACTCAAGGTAGGGGTGTACCATGCAATTATATGGTGGTTCTATGATATTTTTTGTCTTATTATCTATCCCTTTCCTCATGGTTCCTAACGTTCTGTTAGCTTTTTTTGACTACCACTACACAGATAGAAGGTGTTTTCAGAGAAGTATCCACAGTGACTCTAATATCTTTCTTGAGTAGTGACAGCAAATTTAGACATTTTGTATGTATAGTTGGGATTATATTTTCCAGTGTACATTTACATTGCACTTATCAACATTGAATTTCATCTGCCATTTTGTTGCACTGTTACCTAGTTTTGTAAGATCCCTTTGTAAATCTTTGCATCCAGCTTTGGACTCAACTCTCTTGAATAATTTAGTATCATCTGCAAACTTTGCCATCTCACTCTTTACCCCTTTTCTAAATCATTTATGAATACGTTGAACTGCACAGGTCCTAGAACAGATCTTTGAGGGACATTGCTATTTACCTCTCTCCACTGTGAAAACTGACCATTTATTCCTACCCTTTGTTTCTTTTCTGTCTTTTAACCAATTACTGATCCAGAAGAGGACCTTTCCTCGTATCCCATGACTGCTTACTTTGCTTAAGAACTTTTGGTGAGGGACCTTGTCAAAGGCTTTCTGAAAGTCCAAGTACACTATGTCCACTGGATCACCCTTGTCCACATGTTTGTTGACCCCCTCAAAGAATTCTAATAGATTGGTGAAGCGTGGATTTTCCTTTACAAAAGCCATTTTAACTCTTCCTGAATAAATCGTGTTCATCTATGTCTGATCATTCTGTTCTCTACTATAGTTTCAACCAATTTCCATCCCAGTCTCTCTCTCCTGAGAGAGCCTGGCCTAGAGTCCCCTAGCGATCAGTGCTGCTGTGTAGATGTAAATCTCAGTTCCTGACCTGGTTTATTCTTTGAGGATGATGCTGGCACCCCCTGGAGGTCAGAACCTTGTGCTTTCTTGCAGAAGGCCTAGATTTCATTCCCTGACCTGATCTCTTGCTCCCTGTATCACTGCCTCATCAATCAGCTGTTTGTTCACCTCTGTTTCCACCAGGGCCACCGTGCACGTGCGGGTGAATGATGTGAATGAGTTTGCTCCAGTCTTTGTGGAGAAGTTATACCGTATGGCGGTGACCGAGGGGAAACTCTATGACCGCATCCTGCGAGTGGAGGCCATTGACGGAGACTGCTCGCCCCAGTACAGCCAGATTTGCTACTATGAGATCCTCACCCCCAACATTCCCTTCCTGATTGACAATGATGGTGAGAACCTACCTCCCTATCCCTTGGAGACTCCAGTTCACCACATTTCCCCCCTGCCATCTCTGCCTGATCCATTCCTCCATGTATGTGTGCGGCGTGATCCTGAGATCTCTGCATTCCTCAGCCATCTGCCTTGGAGTAGAGACAGCAGCCCTTTTGGTTTCAGAGGTGCTTTAGCGTGTTACAGAGCAGACACAAAATGACATGGCATGAGGACTTCACTGTGGTTCTTCCTTGTTTGTTGTTGTGATAAATCAACAATAAAATTAATTTAGAAGGAGTCTTTCCTTATGCATTGTGAAAGGGGAAATGGAGCAATGTTCGGCTAACGTACATCTCTCTTTCCTTCTTGCGCTTTCTCTCTCCTCTTTTTCACTTTCACATTCACTGTCTCCTGACTCTTGTCTTTCTTTCATTCTCTCTCTGTATGTCCCAGACTCTCTGCTGCCCTAACCCTCATATTCTCTCTCTGCCAGGGAACATTGAGAACACAGAGAAGCTGCAGTACAGTGGAGAGCGCCTATACAAGTTCACAGTGACAGCCTATGACTGTGGCAAGAAGCGGGCATCTGATGACGCCGAAGTGGAGATCCAAGTGAAGCCCACCTGCAAACCCAGTTGGCAGGGTATGAAGCCACCTCTCCCAGTCAACTCCTCCCCACCATGACCTCTTCCTCACCCTAGCCCCTCCCATCATGACCCAGATTCCCCCACCCATCCCTCCTCTCACCTTATCCCCTTCCTTCTCACACCCTAATTCCTTCCTCTAACCCTTCCCCTTTGACCCCAAACCCATGCACTGTAAAGATAACGCCCCCCCAATCTGCCGTGGTAGTGTAAAGATTGTAACCGCTGACCTTTCACTTTACCCACCAACATCTTCAGACAAACAAAAAGCTGATTGCAAATTTGTATACATTTTCATGGATTTGCTTAACTACAGTCAAAACTCATCAGACCCCCATGTACTGTCAACCTATTACAAAGCGATGAGGTACAAACACCAGTGGGGAGAGATCACTGCTTGCATCTGTGGGAAGCCTTGAGTGTTTGCCAGGTGCAATACTGTAGGTGGGGCAGGTAGCCCTGTCTGTTGTTAAGGTTGCCCTTATATGACCCTGTTTTCGGGTTCTTATAACTTTGGTAAACTTTAAATGTTTGGGCTGAAATTTGCATCAGAGGAAAATGAAGCTTTGGGCAGAAGTCAGGATTTGATACTGCAGGCATAGCATGCTGAAAAATCAGAGAGGGCAGAGCAGGGGGCCACTGAAGGACAGGGAAGAAAATTGGCAGCATGTGACCTCCAGAAGAAGAAAGAGGAGAGCCCATATATTCCCAACGCAGATAGAAGTAAGCAACCATTTTTAGGCTCTTTGGAAAGGTACTACTGCAGAGAAAGGTTTGGAAGCGGCATCTGAGAGAAGGGATAAGAAGGAGACCCCATCGATTGGAAGGCATGGGATGCATTGTCCTAGGGATGGTGGTTCCACCACCACCACTCCCGAGAGGAGGAGACAGGTGGTGGTGGTTGAGGACTCCTTTTTAAGGGGGGACAGAATTATCTATCTGTGTCCAGACTGGGAAACTCGAGAAGTGTGTTGTTTGTCTGGAGCTAGAATTCAGGATGTGACGGAGAGTCTGTCGAGACTCATCGGGCCTTTGGACCACTACTCCTTCCTACTTCCCTACATGGGCACCAATTACACTGCTAAGAATGACCTTGAGTGGATCACTACAGACTATGTGGTTCTGGGAAGAAGGATAAAGGAGTTTGAGGCGCAAGTGGTGTCCTTGTCCATCCTCCCTGTGGAAGGAAAAGGCCCAGGTAGGGACCATCGAATTGCAGAAGTAAATGTGTGGTTACACAGGTGGTGTCGGAGACAGGGCTTTGGATTCTTCGACCATGGGATGATGTTCAAAGAAGAAGAATTGCTAGGAAGAGATGGGAATCCACCTAACCAAGAGAGGGAAGAATGTCTTCACAGACAGGCTTGCTACCCTAATGAGGAGAGCTTTAAACTAGGTTTGCCAGGGGATGGAGACCTAGGCCCAGAGGTAAGTGGGATACTGGGAGGACCTACAAGGAGGAGGGTGCAACAGGGGAGGCCTCCTGATTCATACTGAGAAAGTAGGGCAACTGGCTAGTTATCTTAGGTGCTTGCACATGAGCACAAGGAGCCTGGAAAACCAGCAGAAAGAATTGGAAGTCCTGGCACAGTCAAGGAACTATGATATGATTGGAATAACTGAGACTTGATGGGGTAATTCACATGACTGGAGCATTGTCATGGATGGGTATAAACTGTTCAGGAAGGACAGGCTTGGGAGAGAAAGTGGAGGAGTTGCACTGTATGTAAGAGAGCACTATGATTGCTCTGAGCTCCAGTATGAAACTGGAGAAAAGCCTGTTGAGAGTCTCCAGGTTAAGTTTAGAGGCAAGAGCAACCAGGGTGATGTCATGGAAGGCGTCTGCGATAGACCACCAGACCAGGAAGATGAGGTAGACAAGGCTTTCTTCAGCTAACTAATGGAAGTTTCCAGATCATAGGCATTGGTTCTTATGGGGGACTTCAAACACCCTGACATCTGCTGGGAGAGCAATACAGCAGAGCAGACAATCCAGGAAGTTTTTGGAGAGGGTTGAGGACAACTTCCTGGTGCAAGTGCTGGAGGAACCAACTAGGGGCCAAGCTACTCACAAAGAGAGAAGATTTCGTAGGGGAAGTAGAAGTGGGTGGCAACCTGGGCAGCAGTGACCATGAGATGGTCAAAGATCCTGACAAAAGGAAGGAAGTAGAACAACAGAATGCGGACTTCAGAAATGCAGACTTTGACTCCCTCAGGGAACTGATAGGCAGGATCTCCTGGGAGGCTAATCTGAGGGGGAAAAAGGTCCAGGGGAGCTGGCTGTATTTTAAAGAAACCTTATTGAGGGCACAGGAACAAACCATCTCGATGTGCAGAAAGAATAACTAACATGGCAGGTGACCAGTTTGGCTTGACAGAGAAATCTTCAGTAAGCTTAAACAAAAAAAAGGAAGCTTACAAGAAGTGGAAGGTTGGACAGATGACTAGGGAGGAATACAAAACTACTGCTCAAGCATGTAGGAGTGAAATCAGGAAGGCCAAAGCACAACTGGAGTTGCAGCTAGCAAGGGACGTAAAGGGTAACAAGGGTTTCTGCAGGTATGTTAGCAACAAGAAGAAGGTCAGGGAAAGTGTGGGCCCTTACTGAATGGGGGAGGCAACCTAGTGACAGAGGATGTGGAGAAAGCTGAAGTACTCAATGGTTTTTTTGCCTCCATCTTCATAGACGAAGATGGGAATGCTGGATGGGATGGGAACTGAGTTACTGCAGAGAAATCT
>ML675727.1:0-91887 GCA_007922155.1 Mesoclemmys tuberculata | reverse complement strand
CTATGAGTCTATGAGAGACGAGGTCAGCTCCCAGACTACTGCACTGGACAACACAGAATAGGGAGGTGGTGAGCAGCCTTCAGTGCTGAAAGAACAGGTTCAGTACTATGTAGAAAAGCTGGACATGCACAAGTCCATGGGACTGGATGCAATACATCCGAGGGTGCTGAGGGAGCTGGCTGATGTGTTTGTAGAGCCATTGGCCATTATCTTTGAAAACTTATAGCAATCAAGGGATGTCGCAGACGATTGGAAAACGACAAATGTAGTGCCTATCTTTAAAAAAGGGAAGGAGGAGGATCTGGGGAACTACAGCCCAGTCAGCCACACCTCCATCCCCAGAAAAATTATGGAGTAAATCCTAAAGGAATCCATTTTGAGGCACTTGGAGGAGAGGAAGATGCTCAGGAACAATCAGCATAGATTCGCCAAGGGCAAGTCATGCCTGACCAACCTGATTGCCTTCTATGATAGATAACTAGCACTGTGGATGTGGGGAAAGCGGTGGACGTGATATACCTTGATCGTAGTAAAGCTTTTGAAACAGCTTCCCACAGTATTCTTGCCAGCAAGTTATAGAAGTATAGGTTGGATTCATGGACTGTAAGGTGCATAGAAAGCTGACTAGATCTGGTTCAACAGGTAGTGATCAACAGCTTGATGTCTACTTGTCACCCAGTAACAAGGGGAGTGTCCCAGGCGTTGGTGCTGGGGTTGGTTTTGTTCAACATCTTCATTAATGATCTGGAGGATGGGGTAGATTGCACCCTCAGCAAGTTTGCACAGGACACTAAGCTGGAGGGAGTGGCAGATATGCTAGAAGGTAGAGATAGGATACAGTGTGACCTAGACAAATTGGAGGATTGGACCAAAAGAAATCTGATGAGGTTCAACAAGGACAGCAGATTTCCATGCACTGCTGTAGAGTGGGGACCAACTGGCTAGGCAGCAGTTCTGCAGAAAAGGACCTGGGGGTTACAGTGGATAAGAAGCTGGATATGTGTCAGCAGTGTGCCCTGGTTGCCAAGAAGGCTAACAGCATATTGGGCTGGATTAGTAGGAGCATTGCCAGCAGATCGAGGGAAGTGATTATTTTCCTCTGTTTGGCACTGGTGAGGTCTCATTTGGAGTACTGTGTCCAGTTTTGGGCCCCTCACTACAGCAAGGATGTGGACAAATTGGAGAGTCCAGCAGAGGGCAACAAAAATGATTAGGGGGCTGGAACACAGGACTTATGAGGAGAGGCTGAGGGAACTGGGCTTGTTTAGTCTGCAGAAGAAAAGAGTGAGGGGATGTGATAGCAGCCTTCCATTACTTGAAGGGGGGTTCCAGCGAGGATGGAGCTAAGCTGTTCTCAGTGGTGGCAGATGACAGAACTAGGACCAGTGGTCCCAAGTTGCAGTGGGGGAGGTCTAGGTTTGATCTTAGGAAAAACTGTTCCCTAGGAGTGCGGTGAAGCACTGGAATGGGTTACCTAGGGAAGTGGTGGAATCTCCATCCTTAGAGATTTTTAAGGTCCTGTGATGTTCCCCTCTGCAATCTGGATTGGTGTATAACTATATTAACCCAATCCCTCTCTCCTTGGATCTGTCTTGCACTTGCTCTGCTGTGTGAACCCTCACTCTTGGGTCAGCCCACGCACAGCCTCCTGCAAGCAAGCTGCTCTCACCTCAGTGAGTGCGTGCCTCTAGCCAGCCACTCATGGGATTATGCAATAGAATGATCCCTGCAAACCCTCCCCATCCCAGATACAATCCCAGGAACTTCTGACTTACAATGTTCAGTGCTGCTCACTGCAAGCTCATAGTCAGTTCATCAGTTTGTCAAAGAAATTGATACGCACCAGCTTTGTCACTTCAAACGGAGTCTCTACACACGCAAACCATATGCACTGCTTCAGATAAAATGAACAAACAGCTCTGCGTACAGAAAGATTTTAAGTGATTATAAATCAGGGGAAAGCAGGTCAGATTTGATCAAAAGTAAATAAAAGCTAAACTAAGCTTCATACTTTCAGAAACCTTACAGTCTTAGATGATTCTCACCACAGGCTGGCTGTGCGGACTCCAACGAGGCTCTCCCACTGTGATCAGTGCTTCAGTTACTTGATGTTGTTTGCAGATGGGAGTGGAAGAGAGAGTTCACAGCCAAAATGTTCCCCTTTTTACCATCCCTGTCACTCCTCACTGCCCCCCCCTTTTCAGGATCAGGTGACAAACCGCATTCATATGGTTTTCTCCATGTCCTGAGACACAATGGTTCTTTGTGGATTCGCTTGTTGACATCTGGGATGTTCCTTTGTTTTTGGAATGCTGAGCTGGGCTGTTCTATACAAGTCCTAGTGAGGTGTGAATGGCTTCTCAGCTCTGTAGAGTTTTGCCTAGATCTGCCTCAAGCCATGAGATGCATCTTTGGGAAGATTACATAGCGAAGCCTCATAACCATACACATGACATTGCAACAAACATACTGCTATAACAATAATGTTCAGTATGCCATGAGCCTTCCAAAAGCATCTTACATGACATACTGTGCATTAAACCTTACACACTTACACTATAAGAGTGAACATGAATGATACACAATCGCACCATAAGGGTGTACTTGGGGGTGCAGTGCATTTAAAGGCCTGGCTTGACAAAGCCCTGGCTGGGATGATTTAGCTGAGGTTGGCCCTGCTTTGAGCAGGGGGTTGGACTAGATGACCTCCTGAGGTCCCTTCCAACCCTAATTTTCTATGATTCCCATGCTGGTTGCCTGCCTTGGGTGTGGGGGGGATATGTTAAAAAAATCCTAGTGATCTTTTCTTTGGACAGTTCTAGAGGCCTCGTGCTTTGGAACAAGGACTGAAATTTGACAGGGTGCGGGTGGCCTTTGTGTCAGGGATGTGCCTTTTGCTGCCCCTGTGAAAACCGAACCAAATCTGGCCAAGTTATAAGGCTTTGAAGAATCACAGTGTTTAACAGCTAAAAGCTCCAAAGACTCCATCCGCATGGAGCATGCATCTCCCCTCCCAGCTCTTAGAGTTGATGTAGAGAGTGCATGTGCCACCCCCATCGTGTGACTGACCATGCTCCATCCTCTCCCAGCTCCTAGAACTGACCAAAGAGTGCATGTGTCATTCTCACAGAATGACTGAGCGTGTGACGTCCAGCCCAGGGCTATAGGGGCACACCAGACTTTCCCTGTGATTGTTACTCCAGGCTGGGTTTGGGACTGAACTTGGGATGAGAACAGGAAGTCTGTCTCGCCTGTGGTCTCAGTGATCCTCCTGCCTGCTGGCACCTAGGTGGCATGGAGGAGGAAGCCATTTGATTTAAAGGGAGAAGGTGCAACTGGGGTGCTGCAGGGGAGGGCTGGGAGAGTAGATTGGGACAAGGTGTGTGGGGTGCACAGATTAGGACTGGAAGCCAGCTGGGGTCAGAGAATGGGAGCTGGGACCCAGGGACAAGCAGAGACTGGGGCTGCTTGACAATGAGACTAGGTCCCGGAGGCAGAGGAGGGAAATTTGGGGGTGGGAAGAAAACTGAGATTGCATGAGAAGCTGGAGGAAGACTGGGAGTGGCAGGGCAAGGAGACTGGGCACCAGGGTAGACTGGGATGGGGAGCCTGGAGAGGTGAGACTAGAATTTACTGGACAAGAAGCATGGGATTGGGAGCAAAAGCCTGAGGACTGCAGACTGGGACTGATTAGGTGAGGAGAATGGGACTGGGATAAGGAGCCAGTAGTGACTGGATTGGGACTGGGACATATTGGAGGGGATTGGGCAGAAGGGGTCAAGTTGAAGGGAGAACAGACAGAACCGTCCGTGTCCACTAGAGCACACGCTCCTCCAGAGCCTGGAATGGAGCCCAAGATGCTCGAGTCTCACCATTCCTTTGCTGTCAGCCAATGTCTCTGAAACCCACTGGCAAAGTGCCCCCCTTAACATACTGCGCCACACAGAGGATAACAACCTACTATCACACTCAGTTACTCCATTAGCTCAAGTGGTAGGGGTCTTTGTGTTGGATCTAAAGTTTCCAACCCTGCTGATGAACCAGGATGATTCCACATGATGGAATGTCTGTTTATTCCGTTTTCTTTTTTAAAAACCTAGGAAACTGCAGACAAGAAACTATGCTAAAAGAGCATTAAGTCTGCAAAGTCTCACTCAGAAGTTAGGAATTGACAGTATTAAGGCTGCTTTTGCAACTTTAATTCAGCTGGTTTGTGTGTATACATTATAATAGAGTCTTTAATTGTGTGACCACATACTCTTTTATCCCCCCCACCGAATCCTTGCCTCATTCAGAGCACAGAATGGACTGTGCTATGAGATAAATCGGGGTTATATAGGGAACATGCCTACTGTCTGTAGGACCTTTGCCTCATTTGTTTCAGAAGTTGGCAAGTGTGAAGTGTTTGAGGCAGGGGGTTGCAGGAAGAGAAAGAAAGGTCTCATGGTTACGGCAGCTGAACATTGCCTGGAGAATGGATTCTATCCCTGCCTCTGCCACAGAGTTCCTGTGTGCTGCTGGGCAAGGCACGCCAACCAGACTGTTCAGAGGTGGTCACTAAGTGTGTGTTCCTCGTTTTATGGGGTCTGACTTGAGATCCTGGTCTGATTTGCAGAAGTGCTGAGCGCTCACATCTGCAACTGAAGTCAATGGGAACTGTGCTCTGAATATAGCAATATAAATTGCTGTATAATGCTTAGTACTTTGAAAAATCAGGTTCTGGGTGTTTCAAATAGGGCATTTAAAATTAGTGCTCACTTTTGCCCTTAATCTCTCTCTGCCTCAGTCCCCCATTTGTAAAATGGGGATACCACCTCCTTGTCTCACAGGGGTGTTGTAAAAATAAGTTCATTGATGTTTGTGAAGCACTCAGATACTGTAGTGACGAGTGTCATAGAAAAGTCCATGAGGAAATTAATTTGCCCTTCAGAGCAGGGTTTGAATAGTGTGCAGTAAATGAGGCCTGAGGCCAGACATTGAACTACAGGGAGCAAAGAAAGTATTGAATAGCGGCTTATTTAGAGAAAATCCTCCATGCTGTGCACAAAATGAGATGGATCCCGTGGAACAATATGTGATCATGTCATTAAAGACTGTACCATATGCAAATGCACAAGGAGGCAGAATTTCTGACATTTCCTAGCTTGTGAGTGCTTGACTTTGCAACCTTAATATAGTTTTTATGTGCAATTTTTTTATGTGTTTTTAAGTGACACTGATTTTTGCGTGCTTCCATTTGAGACAACTTGGGCCTTTAAGAAGTTCTGAGCACACAGAGGTCCAGCTGACATCAGAGGAGCTGGGGGAATTCAGGACCTCTGAAAATTGGGCCCTAGATGATGAGAAATGTCAAAAATCCAACGGTCTCTGATATCCATCAGTGCCATGGCTATAAACACACACAACCCATCCGCTAATCTCCTGTGAAATCTCCCCCTCTGCTGACCCCAGCACCAGAAAACCCAGTGGATGGGTTAATTTTGCAGTGTGGAAAGGGCCAAAAATCTGGTGGAGGGTCTGTATCAACCATCCTGACCTGGAAATGCCCCAGGGAAGGACCTTAACTCCTCGTTCTCTCTCTCTCTCCTCCAACAGGCTGGAATAAGCGGATTGAGTACACGCCAGGTGCAGGCAGTCTGGCACTGTTTCCCAGCATCCACCTAGAGACATGCGATGAGCCGCTGTGGAACATCCAAGCCACAGTGGAGCTGCAGACAAACCACGTGGCCAAGGGATGTGACCGTGACAACTACTCCGAAAAATCGCTGCGCAAACTCTGCGGTGTGCATTCCTCCTTCCCCAAGTGGAGCCATGGGGTCATGGTGGGAGAGGGGGGTTTGCCTCCCCTCCCTTCACCCACTCCACTCCCCTGGGAGCCTGTGACATCCCCTACACCAAGGGGATACCTGGCCCACTCCCAGCACTGAGAGGGGTCATGGGACACTACCCACACACCAAGGGGACTCCCTACGCCTTCCTGCAGCCCCTGCTTTGCAGGAAGTCATGAGCCCAGCCCTCAGCACTCAAGGGAGCCATGGGAACAATGCCTGCATCCTTTCCCACCAAAGAAACCATAGGCAGCACCCCCTGTCCCTCTCCCGTCAGGGGGAGTTTGGGGTATATCCTCCACTTTCCTGAGGGGAGTTGCCAGGAAGTCCCCTGCACCTTCCCACATTCATGACATGCTCAACTGACCCCCTTCTGCTCCCCGTGCCTTGTGAGTCTGTCTCTGCCCTAACTGACGTCTCTCTCTCTATCTCCCTTCTCTCCCTTGGTAGGTGCCGCCTCCGGTGAGGTTGACCTGTTGCCAGTGCCTAGCCCCCTGGCCAACTGGACGGCACGGCTCTCAGTGCATTACAGCCAGGACAGCAGCCTCATCTACTGGTTTAATGGCAGCCAGGCGGCCCAGGTGCCTGTGGGCAGTGCGGTGGGTGCCCACGAGGGGCTCAGTGACCACTTCACCATGTCGCTGTGGATGAAACATGCTGTGGTGCCTGGCAAGGGCAAGAAGGAGGAGGAGACAGTGATCTGCAGCACGGTGCAGAGTGGTGAGACACCCAGGAGACAGATGCCCTTTCTGTGAGATAGACAGTCCCCACTATGAGGCCATCGGAATAGACTCTCCTTCCAGCTGGGGCCTTTCTCTTGCCGGCTCCAGACTAGAATGGACCACTCCAGCCTGGAGGGGTTCTCTCCCTGCCCCCTTCGCCAGCCAAGCTGGGTTCCCTTTGAGTTCTGGGAGCAGCCAACCCTGGGAGAGAGACCTTGAGCATGTTGCAAGGGAGAGGGGGTGGAATGGTTTCTTCTGCGCTACTGAGTGCAGGGCTCATGTTCTGTGGGATGAGTGTGCGGGATCTCAGCCCAGTTGCTCAGGCTAGCTGAGCTCTCTTAAGAGCCCCAGCAGAGTGGTTTGTGGACCTAATTCTTTAACGATTCATCTCTCTCTCTGCCTCCATCCCTCTGTGCAGAGGATGGCTATTCTCACTACTCCCTTGCCGTGCATGGCTGCCGAATTGCTTTCCTATATTGGCCTTTGCTGGAGAGTGCGAGACCTGTCAAATTCCTATGGAAGCTGGAGCAGGTGAGGAAAGGATCTGCCTCCCTCTCTCCCTCTCTCCCCTCTGTTTGCTGATCTCTCCTCCTCCTGCCTGCTACAGGTCTGTGATGATGAATGGCACCATTATGCCCTCAACCTGGAGTTCCCCACCGTCACACTCTATGTGGATGGTGTGTCCTATGACCCCGCGCTCATACATGACAATGGCCTCATCCATCCCCCGAGGCGGGAACTTTCCCTCATGATCGGAGCCTGCTGGGCTGGTGAGTGACTCTGCCTTCCCGCCCCAACACTGTCCTGATGAGGGGGTGGGCTGGAGGGGAGGAAGAAGGGTCCAGAAGAAGCTCTACCTAATGCCAAGCAGCGGCCAATGCAATGAGAACACGGTGGCCAGCTCCAGAGGGCATTCTCAGCACCAAACTCAACATGGTGCCCACCAGTGGGCCAACCCAACAGTATCTTGGTGGCAACTTAGTGAAATGCCAACAGCATCCCAATGGGCAATGGCAGCAAAAGGACCGTGATGGATACCTGCACCTGGACGGATCCCCTCTAGGGTCAGCAGAGAGTTGGGTCTCTGTAGTCAATCAGTTCTTGGCCTCTCTGCTATGTTAGTGCCAGCTGGGATGCTGGTTTCATTGATGAGAGATCCTGTGTCATTAGGAATTGAGCAGAGACACCACGACTCATTTCAAATAGGAGGCGGGGTGGGAGAACAGTGAATGGCTGTCAGACGGGAAAAGAAACTTGGGGCTAGATTGGAGCCAACGCCCTGCAGATGAAAGACTCCATTCCCCAGTTCCCTCAGTTTCTCTGGTCCTTCACGCTGCGCAGGAGGCTCTCGGGGTGCAGAGCCTCCTGCGTCCCCTGCCCTCCGTGAAGGGCTGGCCTGGAGTGCACTCACCTCAGAAGGGGTGACCTCACCCCCCCTGGCCAGGGAGGGGGCTGGGCAGGCCCTTCACGGCGTGCGAGGAGGGGCGGGCACAGAAGTGGAAGCGGAAGCAGTCACCCCTCAGCCTTCACCCCCTGCTTTCCACGAAGGGCTAACACGGCGCCCCCCCATCTGAGCCGGCACCGGGCTGCGGGGCTGCAGCGGGAGAGGTGGGCGCCATGCACTGGGTAAGTGCGGGGAGGGGCGGCAGAGCCAAGCCTGAATTTGCACCCTCCCCCATGCCTCATGCCTCCCTCCTCGGGGGTACAGACCCCCCATATCCAGGGCAGCTAGGGGGTGGCACCGGGACCCCTCCTGCCCTGTGCGGTGGGGTGGGAGGGGCGTGAGACTTGGGGGTTTGTGCAAATGTAGGCTTGGCCCCCGGGCACTGGAGACCCTCCTTACGCCACTGTCTCCACAAGGCATATTCTAGCTCGTCTGCTTAAAACCCTCAGGACCACAGCCACTAAATATAGTTGCTGTCTGTTGTAGTCTGTCTTTTCCCCAACAGAAGCTCCCAGCGGGACTGGATCCATCTTGCAGTCATGCCTCCTTTTGGTCAGAAACCCTCTCATGGCACAGCACGCCTCTGTTGCCATGTGTAAGCCCCCAAAATTGTTCAGTTGCTCTGTGATGTCCCCCTGGAATTGCCTAGTTTTCAAAGGAAAAAGCCAAGTGGCCTGTGAGAGCCCAGCTAGGATCAATAAAAAACATCAATTCATTAAGTTCATAAGGTCAACATTGTTGGGAAGCAGAACAAAACCCATACATTCACCTCCACATCTGTCGGTCGTCTGACTATCCCCTCCCTGGTCTGTGATGTGAAGGCTTTGCAATTGAAGGGCACAATACGCCAGGGGTGCGTCTCCTCCTTGGCTGACACAGCCCTCTCATCCTTTCCTGACCTCATAACTCACCTGCTCCCAAAGTCTGATGCTTAGCCAATGGTCTGAATGTTTTCCTCTTGCAGAGGAGAAAAACAAAGAGAAAATCAGAGGGAACGCGAACTCCACAGATCCCACGCAAGGTATGGAGTGGGAGTGAGGAGGATTGCCCGCTTCTCCACCACGCATGACTTTCAGCTCGTTCTCGCATGGCATTTGTTCCACACAGCTCCCACCCTCCCTCCACTCCATCTTTTCTGGGAGGAAAACCCTTATCTGGCAGTCTGGATATGGCAGCGTATTGATCTCTGTGGTGCCTGAGAGTACTGGCGCTGGGACCAGCGGAGCCTATTTTGGGGAGAGTCAATATGTTTGTCCTATGGGAGGCAGGTAAAAGAGTCCCCACTCCTAATCACTGAAGCTGGTCAGTGAGGACAGTGGGGGAAATGAAGAGCACGGGGTACAAAAGATGTAACCTCACCCTAAATTATTATTTGACCTTCTGAATGCCCTCATGGGAACCACAGAGAGCAAAACAAGACTGGGTGGGGGAAACTGTCTTTGCCATGGGCTCTGCCTTGGCAGAAACTTCACTCTCTCCACCTTTGTCTGCCTCAGTCTCTTTCCTCTATCTGGGTTTCCCAGACTTTCTTTCTCCCCCTCCTCTTTTTGCTGTCTTTGTCTTTCCCCATCCCACACTCACCTCTGCCTCACTCTACCTCCCCCTTTCCTGGGTCTCCTTCACACTCTTGCTTTGCTTCTCTTCTCTCCATCTCTCTCTCTCGCTTTGTCCCACTCCTACTGTCTCTGTCTCTCACATCCTACTCCTCCTCCTCCTGTGTTCCCCTTAGGAGACCCTCTGCCGATTCACCACTACTTCCACGGTTACCTGGCTGGCTTCACCATGCGCCCCGGCAGCCTGGAGAGCCGGGAGGTGATTGAATGCCTCTATGCCTGCCGGGAGGGGCTTGACTACAGTGACTTTGACAGCCTCGGCAAAGGGATGAAGGTATGCCCCCTCCCCAGCTTGCATGGACCTCCCTCACTCTCCCCTTCAGCCCTGTCCCTGCCACGCCCCAGGAATCTCCCTGTACTCCTCCTCTGCAACTCTCTTAGTCCAGAATCAAAGCATCCACCAGGGAACCTTCAGTTCATTTTTTCCTTTCCCCCCATAGGTTCATGTTAACCCCTCACAGTCCCTGCTCACCCTGGAGGGTGATGACGTAGAAACCTTCAACCACGCAATCCAGCATGTGGCTTACATGAACTCGCTGCGCTTTGCCACACCCGGAGTCCGGCCGCTCAAGCTCACCACCACTGTCAAGTGAGTACAGGAACTCCAGCTGGAACCCGTCTCCCAGGCAAACTACTGCAATGTAACCCTTTGTAGCTCATGGCAAGCAGCACTAAGCTCATCAGTCAGACAGGACTCGGGTTAAAATTCACTCCCTTGGTTGCCTTTTAATTCTAGGTTAATAATCTCAAAATGTACAAGAATAAACCTTCAAAAAAAAATGGTAGCAGTTTGTGAACACTTGCCCAGGTGTATCTTGGGAGTATAAATATAGTATGGACACAGAGCCATCACCAATGGCCACTGCGCGCTGGTGTCTGGTCAGACCCATTCGCTCGTATTGGTTTTTAGCTCTGCCTATGGGTTGGAGCTTGTGGTAATGACGACAGCACGATGCCCCCTGAAATGCAAGGGTGAAGTTCCCAAAATAGCACTCTGCAGAGTGCAGGAGACTGTGGGGAAGTGCTTAGAAGTTGAGTGTCACAGGATGATCCACCCTGCACCAACTGTACTCGCAGGGCAACTTGCCCTCTCCGGGATGGGGGTGGCGGAAGTCAGCGTGCAGGGTGCTAACGCCCTGTCCCCTTCCTCTGTCAGGTGCTTCAGTGAAGAATCGTGCGTCTCCGTCCCTGACGTGGAAGGCTATGTGATGGTGCTGCAGCCTGATGCCCCTCAGATCCTTCTGAGTGGCACTGCTCATTCTGCTCGTCCTGCATCGGATTTTGAGAGCCCTGATGGGGTCCCTCTGTTCTCTGACCTCCAGGTCACCTGTTCGATCTCTCACCAGGTGGAGGCCAAGAAGGATGAGAGCTGGCACGGCACAGGTGAGGTGCTTCCTCACAAACCGTGAGAAAACACAATAGGAAGGTTTATTACTCAAAAATGGGAAATAATGTAACTAGAAGAGAAAATGGTGGGAAGTAGTCTCACTAACAACACAGAAACAAAGTAATTTTGCTTAGAAAGAGGGAAACTGAGTCACTGGAAAGACAGCATAGGAAGTGACATGCTTAGAAATAGGAAGTGCTGTCGCTTGAAACAGTACTTTGTATTGCCAGTACCCTATCTCTCTCTTCTTTCCCTATACTGCTTCTACCCTACCCAGTTTCCTGTCTCACATGCTCACTCCGTGCTCCTCTCCTGGTATCCTGTTCCCACATTGTACTTTCCTTTCCCTTTCCAGAATCCATCACCTCATATTTTAACTCTGCCACCTCATAGTGCCCTGAACTCTCCTCAGGCACCTCCTCCTCCTTCTCTTTAGTCTCCCTCCTGCTCCCCACTTGTCCCTGTCCCCCTTAATATCCTCCTACACCACACGATCCCCTGACCCTCCCCCCGTCTCCTTCACCACATCATGTTAGCTTGCTCCTCAGCCTCCTCCTTCCCCCTTTTCCCTTCCTGCCTCCCCTTTCCACACTCCTCCAGCCACCCTTCTGCTGCCCACATTTCCCTCTTTGCTCTTAGTTTCCTGTCCAACTGCCATAGAGCCATGGCCATCTTCCCTGAGGGCAGCGTGGCTTCAGTTCCATTTAAAACAATGGAGATTAGTGGCCACCTTTACTAAGGGCAGCCTTACTTCCCATTGTTTAGTTCCCCGTGTAATTATGGCTGTCTTGACTGAGGATAGGTTGGCTTTAGCCCTATTGAAAACAAGAAGAGATGGTGGCCATTCTGAATAAGGGACTATTTAGAAGATTGACACCATCTTTTGTGAGATCATTGTGTGGAATCTTTTTTTTTTTTTTTTAAAGTCTGATGATGAAATGGTGAGAATTGGTAACGCTGCAATAGCCCCATTACAGACAAGATGTGCTGTCACTAAAAATATCTCCGAAGTGGCCCATTGTTAGAGCATGAAGTGACTTTTTTAAAGCAAGCAGAAGTGATGTCATTAGAAACAGGAATTGGCAACCCCACCAGCAAATAACGTCCCAGACAGAAAGCTGTCACTCACAATGAGAACCACCAGCAGAAAGTGACATCATTAGCAGGATGGCATGCAGCCCAGGTGTGATGTGGACAAGGTCTTTTATTAAGTGGCTATCATGAGCTCTGTCCATTTTGGGCACTGGTCTTGCTTTTTGGATCTCTTGACCCCCCCGTCTGTCTCTGTCTCCACACCCCTTAGTGACAGACACGCGAATGTCAGATGAGATTGTCCACAACCTGGATGGCTGTGAGATCTCCCTGGTGGGAGATGACCTGGACCTGGAGAGGGAATACCTGATGCTGGATGGAGCATCCCTGCAGCAGCGGGGTCTGGAGCTCATCAACACCTCTGCCTACTTCACCATCACAGGTAGACTGTCCTCCTGGGCAGAACTTCCTGTTTCCTCCACTTCCTGTCAGCCACAACCAGAATTGCTTACTAGATGTTAGAGATGGAGAAGCCTCATCACACTTTTTGAGACCAGGGGAGGATTGGTCCAGTCCATCTATTCCCTGGACTTTTGGTTCTTAGTGCCCTTAGGGATGGGGGGGGCCAGGTCTTTCTCTTGGGAGCCGTTACCCAGACTCACATGCTATGGTATGAGATCTGAGTTCCTTTCCTTTGATTAGGTGTCACTCCGTTCCCGCTAATTATCTCCCTCCCCCTATGGTTTGCACCTCTCCAATTCTAGTAGTGTTTTCCATTATGCCTTGGGGTGTCAGTGGAGCCCACTGGTTTGTGTGCAGGTACGATTCCTAGGGCAGATTTGGAACCCGATGAGTGTGACTGTGGGGGCTGGACTCTTCCTTCTCTTCCATGGGCATTAATGACAGCCTCTAGGGATTTCCTGGGTCCTTTGAGGTCTAACACCTCAAGGGAGCCACACCTAAGTCTGTTCCCATGTAGAAGGTGTGAGCCTGGTTTGTCCTTCCACACAGCTCTTCTTTAGACTCAATAGCATTATGTCAGGTGGACCTTGATCATCTGGAAGTGGGAGCTCCCTGATCCCACACCTGAATCTCTCTCTCTCTCTCCCTGGCCCAGGTGTGGAGAGCATTGCAGTGTATGAGGAGATCCTCCGCCAGGTCTCCTATCACATCCACCATGGCGCGGCCCTCTATGAGAGGAAATTCCGCCTTTCCTGCACTGAGATGAATGGACGATACTCCAGCAACGAGTTTACTGTTGAGGTACAAGGCCATCAATTACTGTATGTGCGTGAAGGCCCAGTCTCAATAAACCTGGAGGCTGACTCTCTTCCTCTTTCCCTCTCACAGGTGAATGTCCTTCATAACATGAACCGGGCAGCTCATCCCAACCACATCCTAAACTCCCAGCAGTTTGTGCACCGAGGTCACTACCTACCACCAGAACTATCTGGGCACAGCTTGGCCAACGTCCATCGCAACTCCAGTATGTAACCCTAATTATTTGGTGACAGCCTATCAGCAGAATTACCCCGGGAGGAGGGGGAAGGGACAGATTTGTGCAGAAACTTAGTGACTCCATTTCAGGACTGACCCCAGCACTGTGCTGCCGGGGGGCCAGTGTGATTGACTGTCCCCTTACAATCATGGTTGGCCCCAGTGTGGTGCTAGGGGGGTTTGATTCAGACTAAATGTAAAACTGAAGCAATGATGCCTCATGGTCACTGCAGATCTCCTCTCGCTTTTTTCGTGAGTCAGGTTATTAACGCTGGGGTCCTGGCAAACCCCAATAGTGGGTGATTCCTTTCTGGCTCCCTATAGTCCTCCCTTTGTAATTTTAATCACCTAGAAGATTCCTCTTGGCTTTCTGTCATACACTGTTGTTTACCAGAACTCAGCCCAGCGGTGGCTGTATTTTAATGCTGGGTGCAGCGGTCCCTTCTGTCAGTGTGAGGTTGGTTGATGTGCATAATAGCTCTTTCAGATCCTCCTCCAGAAGGGGCTAAGAATAGAGGCAGGGGCTGACGCGGCTTCATTTTACATTTCCCATAGACACTCTGTGCAGGGTTGAGTAATGCAATTCCAGAGAGACCTCAGCAGCAGGAGAGAAATGTAAAGAACAAAGTCCAGGCTGAAGCAGATCTAAGGAGAACTGGGACTAGGAGGCAATGACCAAGGCAGAGAGACACGGGGAAGCAGTTCCAGCAGGGGGACTGCAAAGGAGACAGCAGCTTTTGCCACGAGGGGGGGACTGACAAGGGAGGGAGCAGAGCAGTGGCCAGAGTCACTATTAGGCGCTGCTGCTTTGTGTCACTTTGACAACACAAAGCAGCTCTTGAGCCAGCTTAACTGGCCCCGGGGGACTCCGCCTGGGTGTGTGGGAAGTGAAGTGGGGAAAGCATAGAACTGCCAGAATGGCTCCTACCTTGCTTCCAGCCCCTGCTGGACCAGCTCATGGCTGGGTCGCCCTTGTTCCTGGCAACTCTAGAACGCTGCTTCTTGGAGGAGGGGGTGGGGGCAGCTGGTGCAAGGCTGCTCCAACTTGCACCCACAGGAAGCATCCCCTGGTGCCCCTAAGTGTGCAATATGAACTGGAGCTCCTCTGAGGAGAGTCCAGCTGGGATCTCAGCACAGGGGGAGACTAGGGAGCTGTGGCATTCAGGAAGTCTCAGGGTACGGTGAGTTTATGAAGGCAGTGAGGGACAGGCTTGGCGTGTGGCATGCAGGGGGCATGAAGCTGGGCCTGCGGGCAGGGGGGAGAGCAGAGGCAAATTCCTGCAAGTGGGGCTGCCCTGCAGAGATACCAAGTAGCCCTGGCCTCTTGGGGGTAAAGGCAAGCCAGGCTGGGAACCTTTGCTGGGCCAGCTGTTTGTAACTTCTCCTCTATCCCGCCCCCCTCCAGTGGTCCCCAGCGCAGCCACCACCATCATCATGGTGTGCGTGGGTTTCTTGGCACTCATGGTCATCCTGGGCATCCTGCGCATCCACTCCCTGCACCGCCGGGGGGCTGGGCCCGAAGCCCCTGGTGCTGCTGGGGGGGGCCACGCAGGAGCCAGCAGCAAGGAGAGCGACATGTTCTGGGACGACTCAGCCCTCACCATCATCGTCAACCCCATGGAGGTGAGATGGGAGGAGGAAGGTGGGGTTGGTTTCTAGCTGGCAAGGCATGCTCTAAAGTCCTCCACTTACTCGAGTCCCTTCTCCCTAGTCATACCAGAGCTGCCAGGAGAGGGCAGCAGAGAGCAGGGAGACCAGAGCTGTGGAGGAAGAGGACGAAGACAGCAGCAGCGACTCGGAGACCCCGGATACCCCAGGCAGCGATGATGCAGATGACCAGCGCATCATGGGCAAAAGAGATGGCCCCCGCTGCTACTGAGAGCCCCGAGCTGTGGGGAGGAGGGACACCAAGCTGCTAACCAGCTAGATTTCCCTCCCCTCACCACAGCCTGAGGGGAGAGGGCCACTGTCGTCTTCCCCTTTTTTCTCTCTCTCTCCTCCTCATACACACTTCCCCAATCCCTTATGTCTGTTCCCTCTTCCTCGGCCATTTTCACTAGGGGAGTCATGCCCAGGGAGAGGGCACTTTCCACTCTTAACCCCTCTTCTTCCGCCCACCACCCCAGGAACACAGGCTGGCACTCCTGGCCCACGCACTCTAACATGAGGTCCTCCTCTGGAGGGTGGGATAGTTCAAGGACCCATGATGGGAGTGGAACACTTACAAACAGCAGGGAAGGAGATACCCAACGGCACAGGTTGGGCTAAGGGGGTCAGCTTAAGACCCCCACATATTATATATATTGTATATTTTTTCAATGTTGTCATTTGAGGTTTATTCTTGTTCAATGCAAAAACAAAAAAAAAACAAACCTGCAGCTTGTGTTGCTTTGTAAAATTGTCAATAATCCTAAATGAGTGAAGGAAGGAGGGAATGAGGTGGATTTTAAAATAAAAGGATTTAAAATAAACCAACACTCAAGGCTTTGGGGAGTCTTCATTCTGAGAGGGTGGTGGTAGAGGGAGTCCTTTAAGTGCAACACGCCCATTAGGCCCTTTCTGGGCATCATTTTCCAATGTGTTACCTCCACAGAGGTACCTGAAACCCACAGCCTTTGTGTCCAAGGCAGGGCCTTAGTTTTAGGCAGTCTGACCGCGGGTTCAGGGAGAGTGTGAGATTAGCCCCTCAATTACAAACTGTCAGTGTTTTTCGCTTTATAATTTTTTTTTCTGTAAGAAAAACCCCTTTCCATACACTCAGTGTAGTAACAAAACCCGTAACTTAATCACCAAATCCGCCCTATCAGTGACATTCAGAAGCACAAACTGTTTCACACTCCAGCATCCAGCTTTTCTTATTTACTGTCCTTAGTGTCACAGCACGTCCACTAGGGGAAGGCAGAGCGGGGCTGTGGCAGGCTCCTTCCCTGCCCTGGCTCCTGAATAGACCAGACCTGAGGGGGATAGATGGATGCCCTACTAACACCAGCTCCCCAGCCAGGGATGCATCCTACTTCTCTTGGTGCAGGGGACTCAGTTCTAACTTGCCCCAGCCTCTCTTCTATGGAGGGAAGAGAGGCAAAGTTCACTGCTCAGCTGTATGATTCTTTCCACAGGTGACTGCTGTCATGCTGTCCCGAGGGAGATGATGTAAGATGCCCGAGTCCCATGCACTACCACCATGTCCATCAGTCAGGGTTGGAGAATCCTTTGGACAATGTGGGGTTGGGACTCTGTATAGAGATCCTGAGTCGGTGAAGAACCCCACTAACTAGCTGAAGGCCTCATCACAGTAGCACTGCTTGCTGCACAATTTCCTAGAGAATTATTTACTCTTCCTGTCCTCTGCAATAGGCCAACCCCCAAAAGAATGGGGCACCTGGGGCTGTTAATCATACATGTACTTTCTAGCATGAGAATGGCCAGCTAGGGACACAGGAAGGGTTGAACCATGCACCTGCCTGCCTCCATTTATCCTTTGTCTCCTTCCCCAATGAACTCCATGCCCTTCTGCTTTGCACGGGGAGCTCCCACTCTACATACTCTAGCTGGTTCACTGACCCCTTCAAACATCAGACCAGTTACACTTGCTGGAGGTTGATGCTAGAGGCTGCAGGCTACCCAGTGGAGCTGAAGACCTCACACAGCACCACCACTGGCTTGAATACTGTATCCTGCCAGCAGAAGGCAGACAACGCCAGGAACTAGTTCATCACCATGCAGGCCTCCTGCTAAATAGTGGACAGCACTATCTTGTGAAACAGGAAAACACATCAAGTCGCAAGACCCCGACTCTCCAGTGCGCAGCCAGCAGCCTCAACAAGAGGCTAGCACATGTCTGTGCATGGTCAGAGCTTGGTGGCCAAGTGGACGATCAGTTCATAGGTAGCCATCATGACAGCTGTGTTGGGAATCTGGCGCATCATCTGGGCCAGGAGCCCACGGTACAGAGCCAGGGGTCCCTCTTCTTGGACCACCAGCCTCAGGGTCTGCACAAAGGAGCGATAACGGGATCCTTCTTCCCGCAACCGCGTCCGGACAACCTCTGGGAAAACAAAAGGATGGGTCGTTAGAGTCACCCTCCAGGCCTGGCCTCTCCCAGCAGGGTGGGTGGTGGAGACGAGGGTGGGGCTGCTCACCATGGGGGTAGGCAATACATGAGGCACACGTCTTGGAGATGGCAGCAGCTGCCATGAGTCCAAAGAAATCGTGGCTGTTCGGTGCAAGTGCACCAGTTGCGGGAAGGAAAGGCCGCTGCTCCCTCAGCTGCTGTTTCAGCGCTTCATAGATGACAAAATGAATGACTGTCTCGGAGACTCCAGCGTAGGAGGCGCTGACTCCACGGTAAAATCCCCGCAGGCCCTCAGTGCGGTACACTCGTAGGGCACACTGGAGGGCGTTATTGTGCATCTCCCCCCTCGTCCTGTAGAGACCAAAGGGAGATTAGACTCACGCACACTCAGCTTTGCCACAGTCCCTCAATGCTGATCAACAGCGCATCCCTCACCCCTGCCAAAACACCTGCACCCCTTGTTATTCCTGGCCTGGGTACCCCCCAGCCGGGTTTGGAAACTCATTAATAATTGCGACACTTCCAGTGTCCTGAAAACATGGTCTGTCAGTGGGTCACCCCCCAGCCCGTGCAGTCTGTTTGTGCACGTCCAGGTGCTATGATGTTTACCTGACTTCCAGCTGCATCCTGGTTTTCACCAGCCAGATGGGATTGGTAAGTGTAGCAGAGGTGACCCCTACGGAGTAGAAGGGGAGAGCTCAGAGGTCATGGTAGGTGCCACCATGGTGCTACGAGAGTGCAGACAGTTTGGGGGAGTTACTGGCAGGTTAGTTCTTTGAATGCTACTTAATCTGCAGTTGTTTATCACTCTGGGCACAGCTTTGGGGTCCTTTGGAAGTGCTCTGCTGTGAGTGAAAAGTTCTAAGGAGAAGACTGTTTGGCTCTGCCTCCCCTTACTGGGGACCATCCCTCCTGTGCACCCTTGTATTTGGCACTGGTGTGACTGTTGCTGGAATACTGCGCCCAGCTCTGATGTCCACAGTTCAAGAAGGAGCTTGATAAACTGGAGAGGGTCCAGAGTAGAGCCATGAGAATGATTAAAGGATTACAAAACCTGCCTTAGGGTGAGAGACTAGCAGAGCTCAATCTGATAAGGTTAACAAGGAGTAGGTTGAGGGGTGACTCGATTGCAATCTATAAGTATCTACATGAGGAACAAATATTCAATAATGGGCTCCTAAGTATAGGAGAGAACGGTCCAATGGCTGGAAACTGAAGCTAGACAAATTCAGATGGGAAATAAGGCATACATTTTAACAGTGAGGGTAATTAGCCATTGGAACAATTTAGCAGAGGTCCTGGTGATTTCTCCAATTTTTAATTCAATTTGCAAATCAAGATTGGTGTTTTAGGAATTATTTTGGGGATGCTCCAAAGCCTGTGTTCTAGAGGAGGTCAGGTGAGATGATCATAAAGATCCCTCTTCTGGCCTTGGAATCTATGAATCTCATAGGCCTTTTGTTATAGCCTCACTTCCCCAACTCCTGATGCCTGGAACCAGAAAGAGGGATGCTGACCCTGGAATGAGAGGTAGGGAACATGACAGCTGCTGAGGATGGAGGGTCTCATTACAGAAAGGGAAGACAACAGGAGCAGGAAAGGCAGTGGGACGGCTGGGGTTGCGTGTGGGGTTAAGTTACCTGGCTACCCTATAGGGAGCCCTGTTTCCGAAGGCAATTAAAGAGCTGTGGCCAGATCATTGACGCTGAGCAGTTGATGGATTTAAGATGAATTAAGAGGATTGTTTCCTGTTTCACACTAAGTGAGAAACTGCTGCTGCAGGGTAGGGTGGGAGAAAGAGCTTCAGAAGCGTTAAGGTAACAAAGAAATGAGATGATTATGTGAATGAGCATAGCCTGAGCAGTGACACCAGAGAAGGTCATATCTGCTCATGCTTACAGGGATTCCAGGCTGAATGCGCTCATTGGTCTAAACCGGAGTGGGAGATGCTCACCTGCACAGACTGCCGAGAGCACATGGACTTTCTTGGACTCTGGTACAAAGACAACATTGAGCTTCTCCTTAGCCCCAGCGTAGACAGCAAAATAGATGGCCCTGGTTGGGGAGAGACATACACTTGCAGTCACAACCCACCCAAGAGGAGCAACAAGGGACAGAAAATATCATATTGCCTCTTTATAAATCTATGGTACACCCAGATCTTGATTATTGTGTGAAGACTTGGTCACCACATATCAAAAAAGATACACTGGCATTGGAAAAGATACAGAAAAGGGCAACAAAAATGATTAGCGGTATGAAATAGCTTCCATATGAAGAGAGATTAATAAGACTAGGACTTCTCATCTTGGAAAAGAGACAACTAAAAGGGGGGCTATATGATAGCGGGCTATAAAATCATGACTGATGTGGAGAAAGTAAATAAGGTAATGTTATTTACTCCTTTTCATAACACAAGAACTAGAGGTCACCCAATGAAATCAATAGGAGCGGGCTTAAAACGAACAAAAGGAAGTATTTCTTCACACAACGCACAGTGAACCTGTGGATCTCTTTGCCAGAGGATGTTGTGAAGGCGTAAACTGTACCAGGGCTCAAAAAACCCCAAAAACACACAACTAGGTAGCTTCATGGAGGATAGGTCCATCAATGGCTATTAGCCAGGATGAGCAGGGATGCAAAACCATGCTCTGAAGTGTCCTTAGCCTCTGTTTCCAGAAGCTGGGAATAGGAAACAGGATGGATCACTCGATGACTATCTGTTATATTCATTCCCCCTGAAGCACTTGGCATTGGCCACTGTCGGAAGACAGAATACATGGCTAGATGGACCATCTGACTCAGTATGGCCGTTCTTATGACCTTGCTTCCACATAACTTGACACAGACAGACCCTGCACTGAGGACGCTTCAGACAATGCCCACACCTGGAAACCAAGTGTCACCCTGAGTCCCACAAGCCATGGTGAGAGGCCTCCATTGAGTGCCCCCATGGAGGTCCCAGAGACTGCACTGTATCCAGGGCCAGGACACTGTGGGGAGGTGGGGCAGTGACTGGTGAGGTCCCCAGGAGGGTATACCCTAGAGAGATACTGTTGAGGGGGGAGTATCCTCACTGAGTGATTCTTACCTGGAAGGTGCGACCCCAACAAGGTTGGGACCCAGGCCTCGGAACAGGGAGCGGATTCCTTCCTTCTCTAGGATGGCCCTGTGGAAGAAGGGAACAAAAGATCAGAGGAGGAGTGGGACCATGTTGCTTGCTCTTCTATTCCTCCTTCCCCTCTCTTTATCTCTCCCTGCTCCTCTGCATCTCATTCTCTCTGTAACTCTTCCTGGTCTCCTTTCTTCCATATTTACCTTGCTCCCCTCATTTTCTCTTCACCCACTTCCTCACTCTTCCCTTGGTATTTCTTCATGTCCCCTAATTTGCCTGCACGACCCAGAGTCTGCTTATTCAAGGTCTGTGACCTTTGCCTCAGCCCCAGCAGCTGCTGCCCAGGGCTTGTCTTCATGTAGAGCGCTGCAGTGGTGCGACTGCACGGGTACAGCAGTGCTGTTATAGCGCCTCAGTGAAGACGCCACTACGCCAACGGCAGAGCTTCTCCCATCAGTGTAGTTGATTCAGCTCACCCATCGACACAGTGCTGGTCTGCACCAGGAGTTAGGCTGATATAACTGCGTCACTCAGGGGAGAGAAAAATCCACACCCCCGAGCAACATAATTATACAGATACAGATCTGCACAGATTATACAGATACAGACTCACAGGGTATGTTTACGCTGCAAGCAGTCAGACACCCGAAGCTTGCCTGTGCCAGTTAACTCAGGCTTGTGGGGCTAAGATTAAGGGATTATTTAGTTGCAGTGTAGATGCTCCATCTTGCAGGGTCCTACAGCCCAGCCTCCAGCCTGAGCCTGGATGTCTACACTGCCATTAAAGAGCCCCGGGAGCCCGAGTCCGCTCTTATGGGGCATCTGGGGGTGTCTGACTGGGGCATAAACACACCCACAGAGCTGACAGAGAGAGACAAGAGAGACACAAAGCACATTCAGACATGCCCTGAAGCCTTTCCCCCCATGGCTTTCATTTCTAAGCTCCACTTCCATACCCCTCAACATCCCCATCTCCAGTTACCAGCTGGCTCTCCCAGCCTGAACCCCTCATGTTGCCAAGGCCACGTCTACCCGAGATGTGAAGGCCTAAACATTTAAAGGTTTTAAACAGCTGATTACTGTTTAAGCTGGGGGAGGTGGACGGTAGCTGGGCTCAGTTCCCTACAAGTGAGAGCAGCTGGGCAGCTCTTGTTTGCGGGGAGGCATGGAGCCGTGTCTGGGGGAGCTGCAGCTGGGCTGTCTCCCCACGCCCAAGAGCTGCCTAGCTATGGCTCTGCACGTGCGGTGGGAGAGCCGCAGGTAGGCAGCTCTTGCTTGGCAGTGAAGAACTGAGCCTGGCACGACTCCCTTCCCAAGAGGTGAACCGTTTTATTTTTTGAACGTTTAAATGGATCCTTATTAAACTCATGTTTACATCCCTCATGTCGACGTGTACAGCGCAGCAGCAGTGCAGTTGTACTGATGCAGACGCTCTATGAGCTTTCCCTTCGGCATAATAAAACCACCTCTGTGAACGGCAGAAGCTATGTTGGTGGGAGAAGCTCTCCCGCTGACATAGCGCTGTGCACACGAGCACTTATGTTAGTGTAACTTATGTCACACGGGGGGGAGGGAGGGGATTTATTTACCCCCTCCCCAGGCGCAACTTAAGTTCTGCCGACATAGGCTACGTCTGCACGACAGCCTAACTACACTGCACTACAGCCTAACACGTGCTGTTGCACACCCAATTAATTCCCTCCCCAGCTCACCTCATCAGCTGGAGCACGCCAGGGGAGGGTGGGGCTGGACGCACAAGCCCCCCACTCGGCCCCTGAAGCTGCACCTCAGGGAGGCAGAGAGGCCGCAGGGCCACCGAGGATGACTGTAGACGTGTCTTCACCACTTCCAGGGGGCAGGTCAGGATGGCTCCAGCTGTGCCGCCACATCTGGGGAGACCGTGAGGCAGACTCAGTGAACAAAGGCTACTCCTCAGAAACTGGAAGCAGCAGCTCTGTCCTCCCACCCCCATTGTTTCCCTGATGTCCAAGCCCTCTGGCCTTCCTCACACAGGCCTTCGGCTCCGGCACTGATTAACGTGCTGCCTACATCATCTCCTGGCCAGCCCCGCTCAGGTGTCAGCATTTGGGATAAGCCGAGTCCTAAGTCCATGGAGACGACTTAAACTCATGACCTTTGCACCGGAGCTGCCCACAGCGAACAGCTCTGCTGCCCAGTCCCACTGCAGGACGCTCCTGATTGATGTCAGCTGCAGGCCTGACAGCCCCCAAAGAGGATATGCTCTGCACGTCTCTGTGTGAGCAGGACAAGTCGTCGTGTGTCGTCTCCCCGCCCGCGCGCGCTCTGGGGGGCGGCCCCCCCACATGCCTCTGCTTGCCAGAGAGGAACCTCCTGGCAGAGTGTGACCCATTCACTCCTGGGTTATTGCTGAAACTGCCATCAAAGAGGCCAGTTAACAAGTCGCACTTGTCCCTCCAGGACCCAGGCTGACACACACCAAAATCATTTAACATAAAAGCCACCAATGGCTATCAAATGGGAATGACTTTTGATCACTATCGACCAGGGCTGGACTGGAGCTGGTACCCTGAAGGTGAAAGGCCCTGTATCCCATTCTCCAGTCCCCTTGAGGCAGACAGGCCCCACAGCAGAAGGCCAGACTAGAACCAGAAAATTGGAAGGCCCCCCAGTCAGTGCCCATGGTTCAGGGCCTTCGGCTGAGGGCTCTGGTCTTACTTAACCAGCTGGGCTGGTTTATGGCCCAAAAGATTTCTTGTTTACAGAAATGAATTCTAGCTGGTGATCTTTGCCCTTTGTAGTGGGAGGTGGGAGAAGGGGTCTGAGAAGCTGACAGAATTCTCTTGGGATTGGGTTTTTAAGTCTCTTTCTCTCAGTACCTCAACACTTTGCCCTCTGATTGTGTCACAAGGGACATGGAGGGTAAAATTCTGACCAGAGGTCCCAGGGAAAGAGGCAGCATGATGGGTATTTGAAGTAACAGTCCAAGAGATCTGATGATTCAAACTGATAATGATAGAGGAAAAAATTATCCAGCAAGGTTAGAGCTGGGTGTGGGGCGCCTCAGAGTGGGACAGCAGGGAAGGGCTGACGGACATCAACGCAGCTGCATGGGGGCAGAGGACTGCAATAACAGGGGGTCTGATCTGCATGGCTGGAGATCTGAAGAATGGTCTGACGCAGTCTGTGCAGCTCAGAGACACCCCTCCCTTCTTGCGTAGTTAAATTCACTTATGTCCTCACTTCCAGAGCAGGAAGATGCTCTAGAAATCTATTGTAGTTAAGTCCTGCAGCTGAAATGGTTAAACCCTGTAACACGCAGATGGCAACTCCGGCAGTTAGCAGCGCTGCCCCATTGCATCAATATTGCACTCCGGCCCAGTCTCCCTAGATTATTTTTGGCTTGGTAAGAAAGGTCCTGGCAGAGGGTCTGGGCAGCCTTGATGCCTTTCAGTGTCATGAACCAACATCTGCAATTGTCATCGGCAGGAGTTACAGCTGGTGGGAGCCCAGCGATTGGACACAATTTAGCTAGCGAGAAAAAAGATAACTGACAAATACTGAGGTCCCAGTTCATGGTGCCGGGGAGAACTCAGCTGAATAGCCTGACAAGCCATGGGATCCAAGAGTCAGCCCAACCTGGCTCCGATGTCAGATCACTGAGTGTCATACAGTCTGGAGGGCTCACTGGCCATTTATAGCTTATAGTCATTTAAGGCATCAGAGCAAGGAGTTAAACTGCAGTAAGCACATGGGCAAAAATAAAAGCTACCAGTGAGAAGAGTGAAGGCAAAACGTAATTGAACTAGAATGCCTGGCTGTGGAAGAGGCGCTTAACGTAACAGGCATTACTGAAACACAGATGACTTACAAATCAATGAGATACCATAGTACCTAGCTATGAACTAGACACAGAGGACAGATTAGATGGTAGAGGGGAGGGAGCAGTGCTAGACCCAATAGCTTCCAGTAGGATGAACTAACTTGTAAGAATGCAAATCCCAAATCATAAACATAGAAACATACAAGCAGAGTTACACTCCTGCCCCCAGATCTGGGAAAGGCTGCTGAGCGCACAATGGTGAGGGAGATCACGGGGCAACAAAATCTAATAAAATGCTACTAAATGAGTGATTTCAACTGGGCAAACGTTATAATGGGACAAGGTTTAGAGAAGCAATTTCTTGGTATCCTAAAGCTTCTTGGAATAGCTAGTGCTTCAGCACACAAGAGAAGAAGCTATTCTTAACTTAGCAGTATGTAACACATAGTTTGTTCAATAACCGTAGTTGAGTCACTTAGTACTAATAACCTCACTGAGTTCAACATCCTAAGGGGAGGGAAGATACTAAGAGCAGGCAAATTGATGCTGTACTTTAGAAAGGAGGATTTAAAAATAAAGCGAGGAAGCTACTTAAAAAGGCCACAAGGTCAAAAGCAAAGAAATTAAAATCTTTAGGTGCATTATGGAAGCTTCTTTAGCAACCATAAGGGAGCCCTAAAAGAAATGCAGAGCTGTATACCACTATGGCTAAATGGCAGGGCTCAAGAGATTTCTCTGATGGAGCAAAATATAAGACACTTTAGCAAAAGCATAGGTCCAGTACTGGATGGGGAGGGTAAAATGGTTCATCATGATGCAAAAAAGGCAGAAGTGTTCAATAAATATTTCTGTTGTGTGTTTGGAAAGAAGCAGGTTGATGTACTCCTATCACAAGGATGACAAATACCTTCTAGTCCAGTCACCTAGTAACTAAAGAGGATTGTTACATACTTCCATTAAAGATAAAAATTTTAAAATCAGCAGGCCCAGATAATCTGCATTCAAGCATCCTAAATGAATTGGCAGAGGAGAGCTCTGGCTCTCAGAGGTTAATTTTTAAGAAATTCTGAACAGCAGGGAAATTTCAGAAGACTGGAAGAGTGCCTATGCTGTGCCAGTATTCAAGAAGAGTAAGGGATGGCCTGGGATGCTATAGGGTAGTTAGCATGACATCAAACCTGGGCAAAATAAGGGAAGCAATGATATGGGATTCAATCGATAAAGGACTGGGAAGGATGGGAATTTAACGTCAATCAACATGGGTTTATGAAAAAGTTTGTCAAACTAACCTGATTTCACTCGTGGATGAGATTGTAAGTTTGGTTGATAAAGATAACTACGTAAGTGTAATAGTCTTAGACTTCTGTAAAGAATTAGTATCCGACATCCGGATTAAAAAAATTGGCACTGTACAGTACCAAAGCACGTTAAATGGATTAAAAACTGATTAACCGACTGATCTCAAAAAGAAGTTGCCAATGGGGAAATTATCAAATGGGGGTGTTTCTAGCATGGTACTGCAGGGATTGATACTATTGGCCTGATGCTGTTCAATATTTTCATCAATAATGTGGAAGTAAATATAAAATCACTGCAGATAAAATTTGCAGATAACACAAAAATTGGCAGCATCATAAATAACGAGGACAAGCCAGTCACGGAAAGTTATCTGGATCATTTGGTAAACTGGTCAAACCAACAACCAAATGTATTTTAATACAGCCAAAAGCTGTATCTCAAAACAAGGAAATCAGGCCACACCTATAGAATGAAAGACTGTTTCCTGGAGATGCTGTGACTATATACAGGATTTAGAGGTCACTATGAACCAACAACTTAACACGAACTCCCAGACGGATGCTATGGCAAAAAGGTGTAATATGATCCTAGGATGTATAAACAAGGAAATAATGAGTAGGAACAGGAAGTGATTTTACCCATGTATACGGCATTGGTGAGACCAATACAGGAATACTGCATCCAATTCTGGTGTCCACATTTTAAAAAGGATGTTGAAAAATTTGGAGAGGGTGCAGAGAAGTGCCACAAAAATGATCCAAGGGCTAAGGAAAATGCCTTATAATGAGGGACTTAAAGAGACTAATCAAAAAGAAGACTGAAATGCAACTTGATTACATTGTCTGTGTACCTTCATGGGGAGAAAATACAAGATACTAAAAGGCTCTTTAATCTAGTGGAAAAAGGCCTAACAAGAACCTACAGCTGGGAACTATAGCCAGACAAAATGCAAATTAGAGCTGAGACACAAACTGTCAGCAGCAAGGGTGATTAACCATGGGAACCAACTACCAAGGGAGTGGTGGATTGCCCATCTTCATATGATTCCACATCTTCAAATCAAGACTGGATGCCCTTCTGGAAGATATGCTTTAGTCAGTTTGTGGTCAATACATAGGTAATGATGTGTGTTATACAGGCAGTCAGACTGGATGATCTAATGGTTCCTTCTGGCCTTACAATATGTGAGTTAGTTAAGGAGGCTAAGGACATTGTAAAGAAGCAATGCAATTTCTTCACATCAGTCTTTACCACTGAGAATGCTGGGGAGATATCCACTACAGACCTGCTTTTTTGTGCTAATAAAGCTGGGGAACTGCCAGAAACTGAGGTCTCAAAAGAGGAGATGCTGGAATAAACTGATAAATTAAAGAACAAGTCACCAGAAGTGGATGGTGCATCCATGCGTTTTGAGGAATTTAAGAATGAAGGGGCTGAGTTGCTAACAGGGATATGTAGCCTTATTAAAATCGGCTACTATATTGGAGGGTAGCAACTGTTGTACCTAACCCTGAAAAAGTTGCTAAGTGTGATCCTGGGAATTACAAATCAGTGAGTCTTACTTTCAGTGAGTCTTACTTCTGTACCAGGAAAACTGGCTGAAACAATTACTAAAAATAGCATTAGAAACTCTCTGTGAGAACATAACAAACAGGGACAAACCATCATAGCTTCTGCAAAGGAAAGTCTGTTACAGTTCTTTGAATTTATCAATAAAATAGTGGATTAAAGAGAACTGGCTGACGTAGCTTTCAAAAAACCTTTTTCAAAGGCCCTGACAAAGGCTGTTAAGGAAAGCAAGTAGCATGGGATGAGAGGAAGTTCTGTCATAAGAATGGCCATACTGGGTCAGACCAATGGTCCATCTATCCCAGTATCCTGTCTTCCAACAGTGGCCAATGCCAAGTGCTTCAGAGGAAATGAATAAAACAGGTAATCATCAAATGATCTATCCCGTCAACCATTCCCAGCCTCTGGCAAGCAGCAATATCTGCCTATCCTGACTAATAGCCATTAATGGACCTATACGCCATACATTTATCTAGTTCTTTTTGAACCCTGTTATCATCTCGGCCTTCACAACATCCTCTGGCAAGGAGTTCCACAGGTTGACTGTGCACTGTGTGAAGAAATATTCCCTTTTGTTTGTTTTGAACCTGCTGTCTTTTAGTTTCATTTGATGACCCCTAGTTCTTGTGTTATGAGGAGTAAATAACATTTCCTTATTTACTCTCTCTCTCCACACCAGTCATGATTTTATAGAACTCTTATTGTATCCCTCCCTTAGTAGTCTCTTTTCCAAGAGGAAAATTCCCAGTCTTATTAATCTCTCCTCATATGAAAGCTGTTCCATATCCCTAATCATTTTTGTTGCTCTTTTCTGTATCTTTTCCAATTCCAACGTTTTTTTGAGATGGGGCTACCAGATCTGCACACAGTATTCACGATGTGGATGTACCATGGATTTATAAAGAGGCAATATGATATTTTCTGTCTTATTTATCTATCCCTGCCTGCACACTGAGTGGATGTTTTCAGAGAACTTTCCACAACGACTCCAAATTCTCCTTCTTGAGTGGTAACAGCTAATTTATATCCAATCATTTTATATATATAGTTGGGATTCTGTTGCCCAATGTGCATTACTCTGCATTGATCAACATTGAATTTCATCGCTATTTCGTTGCCCAGTCACCCAGTTTTGTGAGATCTCATAACTCTTCGCAGTCTACTTTGGACTTAATTAGCTTGAATAGTTTTGTATCATCTGCAAATTTTGCTACCTCACTGTTTACTCCTTTTTCCAGATCATTTATGAATATGTTGAACAGTATTGGTCCCAGTACAGAGCCCTGGGGGACACCACTATTCACCTCTCTCCGTTCTGAAAACTGACCATTTATTCCTACCCTTTGTTTCCTATCTTTTCACCAGTTACTGAACCAGGAGAGACCCTTCCCTCTTATCCCAGGACTGCTTACATTGCTTTAGAGCCTTTAGTTAGGAACTCTGTCAAAGGCTTTCTAAAAATCTAAGTACATTATGTCCAGTGGATCATCCTTGTCCACATGCTTGTTGACCCCACAAAGAATTCTAGTAGGTTCTGTTCTTTACTATAGTTTCAAACAATTTGTCTGGTGTTGAAGCTTACCTGTTAAGCTTACCAACCTGTAATTGCTGAGATCGCCTCTGGAGCCTTTGTAAAAAATTGGCGTCATATTAGCTATCCTCCAGTCATGTGTTACAGAATCTGATTTAGATGATACATTACATTGTTAGGAGTTCTGCAATTTCACATTTGAGTTCCTTCAGAACTCTTGGGTGGATTATTATCTGGTCCTGGTGACGTATTACTGTTTAATTTATCAATCTCCCTCAAAACATCAGCCATGAAGACTGATTCAAATAATTAATTTAGTTTGTCTGCAATAGCCTTACCTTCCTTGAGTGCTACTTTAGCATCTCGATGTCCAGTGGCCCCACTGGTTGTTTAGCAGGCTTCCTGCTCCTGATGTACTTTTATTTAAATGTTACTTTCTGAGTCTTTGGCTATCTGATCTTCAAATTCTCTTTTGGCCTTCCTAATTTTATTTTTACATGCCACTTGCCAGACTTTATGCTCCTTTCTACTTTCCTCAGTAGGATTTAGCTTCCACTTTTGAAACGATGCCTTTTTGCCTCTAACTGCTTTTTACTTTGTTTAGCCATGGTGGCACTTTTTTGGTCCTCCTCCTATATTATTTAATTTGGGGTATACATTTAAATTGAACCTTTCTTATGATGTCTTTAAAAAGCTTCCATGAAGCTTGCAGGGATTTCACTTTTGGCACTGTACCTTTTAATTTCTGTTTAACTTTCTCATTTTTATCAAAACAGCAAGAGTTCTGTGGCACCTTAAAGACTAACAAATGTATTTGGGCTTAAGCTTTCGTGGGCAGAAACCCACTGATGATGCATCTGACGAAGTGGGTTTCTGCTCACGAAAGCTTATGCCCAAATACATTTGTTAGTCTTTAAGGTGCCACAGAACTCTCATTGTTTTGCTAAAAACAGACTAACACGGCTACCTCTGTTTCTCATTTTTGAGTAGCTCCCCTTTCTGAAATTAAATGATACCACAGTAAATTGCTTTGGTGTGTCCCTCCAGGATGTTAAATTTTATTATGTTATGATCACTATTACCAAGTGGTTCAGCTATATTCACCTCTTGGACCAGATCCTGTGCGCCATTTAAGACTAAATAAATAATTGCCTCTCCTCCTGTGGGTTCCAGGACTAGCTGCTCAAAGAAGCAGTCATTTAAGGTGTTAAGAAACTTTATATCTGCATCCTGCCATGAGGTGACATGTACCCAGTCAATACGGGGATAACTGAAATCTCCATTACTGAGCTGATTTTTATAGCCTCTCTTACCTCCCTGAGCCTTTCACGGTCACTAGCACCATCCTGGTGGTCGGCAGTATATCCCTACTGCTATATTCTTATTATTCAAGCACGGAATTACTATCCATAGATACAGCCCTAAGCAGATACACAAATGTGGATCCGCATCCGATCCTCATCACCCCAATCAACTTACCTCTCACTGCCATTTAGTCATGCCATTTAGTTCTGGGGCCCCCATCAGCTGTTTGGAGGCCAACCCGGTTTCAGCCTCCACCGCTGATCAGCTGTTCATGGGCCAGCCCCTCCAGGCAGCTGCCCAGCAACTGATCAGAGCAGGCAGGGGAGCCCCGTGGAACAGCTGATTGATTGGCAGCCCGCAGGAGAGCCCCACCTAAGAGCTGTTCTGTGGAGCTTCCTCAAACAGCTGTTCCGGTGGGGGACATCTTACTGGCAGCCAGTCTCCACCCCATCTCAAAGGCGGGGAAGCCACCTCAAAGGCTATGAGCTGCAGACAGCTGCTTCCCCGCCTTTGAGAGACGCATCCAATCCACCAGCCACAAAAAATGATCCTCGGATATAAAGCGGATATCTGCTGATTTGCAGGGCTCTATCCATAGAGATTCCGTAACACAGCTTGGTTCATTTAACTCTATGCTTTCTTTCACATATAGTGCCATTCCACCACCAGTGCAACCTATTCTGTCCTTCCGATATATCCTCATTCCACTAAGTTTCTGTGATGCCTATTATATCAATATCCTCATTTAATACGAGGCACTCAATTTCACTCATCTTAGTATTTAGACTTCTAGTATTTATATATAAGCACTTTAAAAAATTGCCACTTTTTAGCTGTCTGCCATTGTGTGATATAATTGAATGGGATTATTTTTTATTTGATTGTTTCTTATCAGATCCTACCCATATTTTATCCTCTTCCATCCTCTCCTCATTAGGATATAGAGAATCTCCATTAATAGCTCTCCTTTAAGGGATGTCTGTCCCAGATATGTGTTCCTCCACACCAGCTGGCTTCCCCCCAGCCCTTAGTTTAAAAACTGCTCTATGACCTTTTTAATTTTATATGCCAGCAATCCGGTTCCATTCCATTTGGTTTAGGTGGAGCCCATCCTTCCTGTATAGGGCTCCCCCTTTCCGAAAAGGTTCTCCAGTTCCTAACAAATCTGAACCCTTCCTCCCTACACCATTGTCTCATTCATGCATTGAGAGCCTGAAGTTCTGCCTGTCTAACTGGCCCTGCATGTGGAACTGGAAGCATCCTCCTCAACAGTACAGAGGCTGTCAGACTGGAGGTGGGACCATTCTATTGTGTCCCAGAAAGAAACATCTATGTACCTTTCTGTCTCCCTTAGCTCCTCCAGTTCAGCCACGTTGGTCTCTAAAGCCCATATGTGGTCTCTGAGGGCCAGGAGCTCCTTCCACTGAATGCAACCATATGCCACCCCCCCCATAGGGCAGGTAATTACACATGTTGCATTTATTGCAATAAACTAGATAGCCCCCACTCTCTTGCTGGACTTCTGCCTTTGCTCTCTTTTTATTCCTGCAGCTCTTTCTTCTAATGTTGTTTTTTATCGAGGGAGGAAGGGGGGAGGGATGGTAGTGTTATCATTTTCAGTTTACAGAATATTAATTAAGTGTATCTTACCCCTCCACTAAACTCCCTCGCAAAACTCCCATTAGCTGCCTCTGGTTGCTTAGGAGTGAGCTTTTTAGCCTCGCCTGCCTGCTAGTTAATGGTTGATGGGTGCTGAAGGACTGGAGGATCAAAGCCTCATTAAGAAGTGCTCAGCCTTGCCTAGCAGGCCACTAGAATCAGTACACGTTCCCCCAAACAAAACACACGATGTACTTGCTTCTTGACTGAAGTCTATCACAATCACACACACTACAGACAACCAACTAACCCCAAGGGTCTTGGAATAAAAACAGAGTAGTATAAATGGCCAATTTCCACCAAGGCAAACGGTTAGGAATGGACTGCCCCAAGATTCTGTATGTACTAGGATTGATATTGTTTAGTTAATGATCTGGAAAGCAGAGGGGGGTGAACAGTGAAGTGGTAAAATTTGTAGAAAACAATTATTTAGGTTAGTCAAGAGAAGACTGTGAGGACCTAGCTAAACTAGGTGAACAGGCAGAACAGCAGTAAGATTAGATGCGTACATGATGAGTATAAGGTAATGCACATTGCAAGGAATCATTTGATTTCCTCCTATACCTTACTGAGTTCTAAATTAACTGTAACCTGGGTGTCCTAGTGGAGGTTCAATAAAACCCTCTGTTCCATGGGCATAAAAAAAATCCAAAATGTAAGGATGCAGTGGAAGGGGATGGAGAATAATACTGGAGCTATTCCAATGCCTTTATAAAAGCAATGGGATGCTCTTACACAGAACCGCATTCCTCTCCAGTCAACCGCTCTATAAAACGGCATTGATGAAACAGAGAGAAGGTACGGAGATGGGGAGTGAAAATGGCGTGAGGCCTGGAGAGGATTTGGTATGAGAAAAGACTAGTTTAGAAAGGAGATTGAGGAGATATGATAAAGGTATGCAAAATAACAACGGGGACTGACAGGATAGATGGATCTTTACTCTTACAATGAAAGACAGCAAATTGAAAACCGATAACAGAAAATACTTTTCATACATGCATAATTAGCCTGAGGAATTCATCGCCACAAGACTTCACTGAGTCCAAGAGCCTAATTCGATTCAAAAGGATCTGCCATTTATCTGAATAATGAGAACTCCAGTTACATTAGTAAGGATTAAAACCTCCTGAAGTTTGGAATGACTATAACCTCTCCTCTTCAGGGGAGCAAGCTGATCTTCGGCCATTAGGGGTCTGGAAGAAAATCGGGGGGGGGGGGGGTGGAGGGGGGAAGAGGCGACATGACAGATTATTCCATCAGTGACCCCTGTAGGCTTTCTTGCCCCTTCCTCTGAAACTACTGGTACAAGCAACTGTCAGAGACAGAACATTGGACTAAACAAGCCATTGGTTGGACTCAATCTGGCAGTTCCCAGAAGACAGTTACTGAGCTCAGTGAAATATAAGGACAAACAGAAAATGGGTATCTGAATATGTAATAATATTTTGCCTTTTGCTGGTGCCAGTAATTAGGGCATCACAAAGTACTTTAGAACACAGTTTCTCAACCTGTGGTACGAGTACACCTGCAGGTACATGAGACACAGGCAAGGGGAACACAGTGAAAAACCCAGTGAAAGGAGGTGGGCAGCAGCCACTGACTTCTGGGGAAGCCAGGTAGCAGCCGTCCACATGCTGCACGGTCTCAGCTCCCAGGTGGAGCTCGGCAGCAGCCTCCTGCACCCTGTGAGCTAGGCTCGCAGCTGGGTGGCTGCCACCCACGCCACAGCGCTGAGAGCTTCCTGTGCCCTGGCTTGAAGACAGGCAGCAGATGACTGCCGCATGCCAACATCCCCAGGTCCCAGCCTGCATGGAAGCCTCCTCCGTCCCAGCTTGGAGCAGGTGGCAGCCCCCCTCCCCAGCTCAAAGCCCAGTGCCCAGAAAGCCAGGCAGACAGCCCAGCAGCTTTCCCAGGCCTGAAGCCATGCTCTACCCACAAGTTTACTTGTCAGTTTCACTAGTTGAGCAGTGAAATTGACAACTATGACAGCCCCAAATCTCACCAGTATAAAAATGTTAAGAGAGGCCCACACAATGTGATTTGCCCCAAGCCCACACCCCCCTAGGGACAGCCATGGGGAGCCCTGCTATCCATTCTGGCCTGCTAGTGCCTTCTCATACCTCACAAGTTCCTGCCTAGGTGAGGAGAACACAAGCGTCAGGCCATAGTAATTGGCTGGCATTGACCTCTGCTCCTATATGGGGGAAGGGAAGGAGGGGAGAAACAGCAGGGGGTTTTGTGATCTGCCACACAGCACTGCAGAACTCAGAACTCTCCTGCTTTAAGAGAAATACAGTTGTCCAGCAGTAAAGGGGAAAAAGATTGTATTTCTCAGAATGGAAAAGTGAGTGTTGGGGTACTTATTAAAATTTTCAGAAGTTAAGGGGTACTTGCTACTCAAAAGGTTGAGAAACACTGCTTTAGAACATTAATAATTTAGGTATCTCCCCAGTAGCAGACATATAGCTATTATTTCCCCACCTCTATATAAAAAGGGAAAATGAGATATAAAGGTGGGAAGTGACTTGATCAAGGTCACACAGCCAATCAATGACAAAACTGGGATTAGGTCACCCCCAATCCACCTATTCCTATAGCTGGGAACAAAACTTGATTCTTGACTCCCAGGCACCCCATCTACCCACCAGACCCCATTCCATTCTATGATTAGCCAAATGAAAACCTCAAGTACAAGAGCTGCACCTTAATATAAAACTGAAGAAGATATGCAGGAATCTGTCTTTTATTTTGATAATCAGAGGGGTTTTTGGGGGTGGGGGAGGGGAAAGCAGCCAAGATGCCCCTGGACTGACTCCTCTGAAATGAGTCCTGATTTTCCTCAACTCCCCTCAATATCAGCCTCTTCCCTCCCCCATCTCCTGCTGAATTGAGGTGGGGGAACCTCATTGAAAAAACTGGCCCAGCAATCAAGCAACGTCATTCTCTGCCCAAGATGAGGTTCTATTCTGCTCATAGCTGAGAAGGAGCCTTTCACAAGTACAAAGTCCTATCAACTTGCACATGCATGTCCAACATGACTAAGCCTGCACTAGAGACTGGAATAGGAGAGAGAATGTGAGTCAGGAATGAAGGACATCGGCAGTAACAAGGGTGTGGGGAAGGGCAGACGACTCTGCGCTGAACCCTTTAGCAGCTGCTCTTGGGAAGGGAGCCAGAACGTATGGAATTGGCATCCTCCGGGGAGGAGGTGCCACCTCCATCTCACGTTCCAGCCACCAAGAAAGTGACAGACAGAGGCAGATTCATGCACAGAATCTGGGGGTGATGTGTCCCTGACCCCAGCCTGTGCTTCCTTCAACAGAGGATCCAGAGAAGTGAGGTATACCGAAGCAATCACTGAAGGGGAATAACATAGGATGAGGGTGTAATGTGAGAGTTGGGGAGAGTGGAGACTCATGTCCCCACCTGGCCAGGAGAATGGGAGAATCAGGGATTTGGGGGATAACAAGAAATGATACAGGGGTTTTATAGCCCAGAAGTGTGGGAGGAATCTGGCACTCAGGAAAGACAGCAGAGAAATATATAAGGATGTACCCCAGAAACAGAGAGCAAGGCCTTTGGGTGAGGAATAGATGAGATTGGTGTATAAGCCCAGGGCTGGGATCAGGCACATGGGGGACAAGGCCGATACAAGATTTCTGTCTCAGAGATGGGAAAACACAGGCAGCACTCAGTGAGGGAACAGCCAAGAGATAAAAAGGCATATCCGAAAATTAGGACTGAAAGGGTCCGGGCGTTCAGGAGAAGGTACAATAAGAGATGCACAGTTGACACTCGATATCCCAGCTGAGAAAAGCAGAGGACCAGGGTAACGGGGGTGACAGATACAGGGGCGTGCACCCCGTAGACTCCCACTGATGGCTGGCGGGCCCAGGACACGACCCCAGGACTGTGCAGTCGGGGGTCCCGGCTCGGGTGGCTCCCCGGGGGGACGCCACATCCCAAAGCACAGTGATGTCTGCAGCCTCAATCGGTTCGGATGGCTCGGGGTAGGGGAGGGGCAGGGCCGTGGGGAACGGCCTCAGTGCACAGGCCATGCCTGGGAGCGCCCCGCTCCCTCCCCTACCAGTGGTGTCGGAGGGCGCGTGGGCTCTCAGTGCGGCTGCCCCCTAGTCCTGGCCCCGGCCTCCTTCGGGCTGGTTTGCTCCGGCTAGGGGCAGGGCCCGTGCATAGAGTTTTGGGGCCCGGTACCAACTGGTAACCGGCCCCGTCCCCACCACCCATGGGGGTTGCAGCCTGGGCCTCCCCGTGGGAATCCCGGCCACGTGCACAGTCCTCATGCTCTGCCCCCCCGCCAGCGGGGCCCTGCTGCTGCGGGCCGAGAAGCGGCCGTGCGGCTCCGCGCGGCGCAAAGGGAGCCGAGCCCGGGCCCCGCGCGCGCTCGCTCGCTCGCTCGCTCACCCTCCCGCGAGCAGATGCAGCAGCGTGCTCCGATAGGGCATCCCCGGCGGCGCGCGCTCTGCCTCGCGCTCAGAGCAGGGCCGGCCCGCGGGGTTCGTTCTCGCTCCCTCCCCGGCCAGGCCAGCTCGCGCGCGTGCTGCTGCGGCTGCGTCACTCGTCCCCTCGCCCGCCTCCGGCCGGCCCCGGCTGCAGCAGCGGCGGGACCGCTGCCCGCACGGCGCCTATTGGTCCCGCCCCGCAGCGCCCGCCCCCCATTGGTCCCTGGCCGCCATCGTGTGATGCAATGGCCAGGCAAGGCCCGAGCAGACGCAGCCAGTGTCGGTGCGGGGGGGAAGTTTGTCCTTTGCCCGGCTGGCGGCCGGGGAGGTTGGGGACCCGCCCGCCCTTCCGATTGCACCCCGCCCCTGCTGCCAGTCCCGGCCGGCTGGATGCACGGCCTCGGGAGGATCTCCTCTCCCTCCAGCGTGGGGGGCGGAGAGTGGCGGCGCATGGAGCTCACGTAGCTGGGGGCGGGAAGCGCGCAGCGAGCGAGCTTGTCCTTCCGGGACGTGCAGCAGGCCGGGGGTCACCGGCCGTCTGAGGCGGCCTCTGCAGTGGTTTCTGGGCGGGGGACGCCCGGGCCGAGACAGAAGAGTAGGAGCTGGGGAGGGCGTCCGGGAGATGGAGGCGGGTGCGCCCGCTGCGGGAGGTGGGAAGGGCAGTAAAAGAGGTTGCCTGCAGCGCTCATATCTTAAATGTTCAGGATCCAGCAAGTTCCCCTCGGTGGTTTGGGTTTCCCTGCTTCCTCGTCCTTTTCTAAACGCCACCGTGGGCGTTTGGAATGTGGTGTTGTGTGTGTTTGAATCTAGCGGGAGCTCCTGCCGAAAGATTAACTCCAAACTTCTGGACTCTCCCCAGCTCTCCCGGTCGATGTCAGGGTGCCAGCAGTGACTATGATACAGTCCTCACTCTCTCTGTAGCACCTTCCATCCCAGGAGCTCGGTCTTTGCAAAAAGAAGTTAATCCACTGTCACAACAAAATACATTTCATGAGCCTTAATTTCAAGATGGGGAAACAGAGGCACGGAAAAGCAAAGTGCTTTGTCTGAGATCAGGTGGCAGGGATGGGATGGAGCCAGGAACAGAATTCAGGAGTCCTAACTTCTCTCTTTCTCTCTTCAATGCTAATATAGAATTTTTATATGAAATCTGGCTAATACAATCTAGAGGCAGAAAAATGGCCTGAAAGGATTAAGTCCCTGGCTTTGGATGTAAAAGGTTGCCTAGACCTGATACTGCAGTTTGAACGTCAGTTTACATAGGAGATCAGAGCTCTTCAGCCCAAGAAATTGCTTTGGCTTCCCCAGACTCAAATTTGTTTTGTGGATTTGAATGGATTCAGAGCCTGCACTCAAATCATATTCACCATAACATGGCCATTTTATGATATGGGTTTTGGGTCACCTGTGGGATTACCTGGGGTATTTGGGATACTGTGAGTTATTCTAATTAAATGTTCCCCTTCATCGTGTTTTAAATAGTGGTTGGTGCAGGCACCAGCTTGGCAGCTTCCAGAGGCTGAATCTTACAGTGAGAACGAGCATATGGGTGTAGCAGGGCAGGCAGTCAAGCAATGCGTTTGGAGGGGGGTGTGAATGTAGGGTCGTGTGTCCATCCTTTCCTGCTTGGCTTGTGCTGAGTATGCTCAGTAACCCTTACTGAAGCTAGCTGCCCTCACCCTGCACCCTCTTCCCCCGCCCACATTATCTGCAGGGATGGGTTGGACCCCTAGGAGTGTACATCACAGGCTGTGTCCACACCACAACACAAGGAATGATTTCAGCATATGTAAACATATGTGCACTAGCACAACTAAAAATAGCAGTGTAGATACAGTGGCATAGGCTTCAGAGTGGGGTGTACAAGTATCTTGGGAATGCTGGGTGTATATTCCTATTGCTAGCCTGTGCTGAAGCTGGTGGCACTATGTCTGCACTATTTTAACCATGCTAGTGCTGGTAAAGCTACTGTAGGTATGTCTACCTGTATTGCAGTCATCCTTTGGATTGCAGTGTAGAGATATGCACAGAGCTCTGGAGGACATCTGTATGGGAGAGATGGGAATTCGGTCTCTATTCAGTTCTGGATCTCTGCTGAGACTGCCAAAAAATAGAGCCAGTTAGCGCAAATTGTGGTTTGAGTGATGAGGATAGCTCTCTGGCTTGAAACTCTATTGACATGCATCAATTCATTCTAGGGCTTAAGCCACCAAATGGCTCCAGGATGGGAACAAATTTTGGTCACTATTGACCTAGGACTGGATTGGAACCAGTGACCTAAGGGTAAAAGGCCCCCTAACACATTCACTGACACCTGGGATCTAATAGGCCTTGCCCATCTCTAGCTTCTCTGTTTCCCTGTGGTTTGGAAATATTCCATTTAAGATTGTGTTAAAAGTTTCTGGCTGTTATTTTACCCCAGAAGGTGGAATGTAGATTCTCTCAGTCAATGGCATATGGGTAGGGGTTATAGAAAAGTGACTTTCTTCTAGAACTTGTGGATAAGGTTTTTGCGGCTGAGGCTTTTTAGTTCCTCTTCCAGATGATCTGGATTCCTCCACTCTCCCTGTGTCTCAACTATCAAAGCAGTTGAGCAAAATCTTATCACTGGGAACTTGATACCTAGTGGCCAAAGTAAGCTAGGTGGTCTGTAAAACAATATGGCATCAAGAGAAGCCAATGAAATTTTTGAGAACTGCAAACATCAGGGAGGAGGATAGCACGGTGCTATACAGCTCCAGGGAGACTCCACCTGTGAACGACGCTGTGCTCACCTCTGTATAGTCCTAGGACTATATTGTGAAGCTGCGGGCACTGGCCCAGCCATTGCATCTTAGTTTATTATATGATCTGAGGATTTTGCAGCAGCAGACTGCACGGTGACATGCACAGAGCTAAACCAGCTAGCTGCACTTTTTGCTCATAGGATAGGAAAGATCACCAAATGCAAAGACACGAGACCTTTTTTTTTAATAGAAAAAATGGATTTAGGGCCGTTTTAGGGCAACCCCCGAGTTGAGGCCGGGGCCGCCGTGGGAACGGCGCTGGAAGAGAGCCCCCCCCCGCAGGTGCCTGGCCCTTTAAGAGTTAGCCCCGCCCCCGAGAGCCCGGTGAGTGTTGCGAGCTGCGGCAGAGCCCAGGTACCGTGTGTGGGGGGGACCCTGACCCTGGCCGGGGGGGGCAGGTTCGGGCCCGCGGGCCGGGGTGCAGAGCAGAGAGGGAGGGAGGCGCCCGGCAGCGGCGCCCGGGGCGGCTGCGGCCTTGCTGCAGCTCTGGGGAGTGGATCGCAGCCGCCCCAGCGCGCGGAGGCCCCGGGGGAGGGAAGCCCCAGCGCGCGGGGGCCGGGGGGCGGGGAAGAAGGGGGAGACGCGGCGTGGGAACGGGGGGCAGTGACTGAGCGCGGCCGCAACGCTGGGGGGAGGGGAGCCCCCCGTCCCGAGCGCAGATGCAGGGAAGGGGTCCGGGGGTGCAGGCCCCCTCGCTGCCGCGGCACGTGGCGCCCGCAGCGCTTCCCTTCTGCATCTCCCCTCCTCGCCAGGCCATCCCGGGGGTGCCCGCCACCACGCCCCGGGTCTGAGGGGTGGGGCCCCCCGCCCGCTGGGCGGGCTCCTGGCGGGGCGGGGGCGTTCGGTCCCCCGGGGGCCTTTGCTGAGGTGGTGGGTCCGTAACACGGGTGCCCGCCCCGCAGCTCAGATGCCAGCCCACCGGCTTGTCCGTGGGGCGGCGGGGAGCTGGGCCAGGCTCCGCCAGCTCCCCCGGGTGGGCTGTCTCGCAGGGGTTCCACGCCCTACAGTCACGTGTGCTTTGGGTTCTTCTCCCCCCAGGCGGGGCCAGGGTCCCTCGGGTGCGGTGCCTTCTCCCCTCGCCATGGCCATGAGGGAGCTGGTGGAGCCCGAGTGCGGGGGCTCTAACCCCCTTATGAAGCTGACTGGCCACTTCACCCAGGACAAGGCCCTGCGGCAGGAGGGGCTCCGGGCTCCCTTGGCCTGGTCCCCTGCAGATCTTGGGGCCGAGGGAGTGAGTACGGGGGAATGGTTGGGGCCTCCGTCATTTGGTGTGGCTGTTCTGTTGTGAGTGGGGGGCAGGGATGCGCTGGGGTTTGGGGTGGGAGTCTGTCTGAACACATGGGACGCTGTCAGGGTAGGGGAGTGGGGAAGCTGCCAGAGGGCTGTCTTAGTAGGAGAAGGGCCATGAGGGGTAAGGATCTATCTGGACAGGGATTGTGAGGTCTAGTCCTGTGGCAGGGGTTGTAGGATCACTGGATTGGTGGTGGTGCTGGGTGTCTGTCCCGTCACTCTAGGGGTCAGAAAGGAGAGATGTGGCAGCTGTCTCACCCGTAGCAAGGGGTCTGTCTCAGTGGGATGTTGGTCCTGCTGTGTGTGTGTGTGTGGTGTGGGTCTGTCGTGAGTGGCAGCATGGCACAAGTCAGTTCCACTGTGGCGGGGAGTGATGCAAGGTCCCGTCAGTGGGGTGATTGTTTGGCCTCTTTTCTACAGGTGTCCAAACCTTTGGGATTGGCTTCTGAAGATGAGGTAAAAACAACTGTTTCGCTCTCCTTATCACCTTTCTCACTGCCTCGTTCTTTCTGATCCCTTGTCACTCTCCCTATCTCTTGTTTCCTTTTTGCCCTCCCTCCTTTCTCTCCAGTTTCCTGTTCCAGAGTCCCTGCTGGGCATTCGCCATCACACACTCTCTTTTTCTCTCCCTGGCAGCTGGCTGCAGAATTCCTACAAGAACAGAATGCCCCTCTGCTATCCCGTGCCCCCCAGACCTTTAAAATGGATGATCTGCTGGCTGAGATGCAAGAGATTGAGCAGTCAAGCTTCCGCCAAGCCCCGCAGCGAGGTGTGGTGGGGAGGGGAGAAAGAGCTAGGGGCATTGGGGCTTCTGCCAGACCGCCCCATGAGGTGGTATGTCCTGAGGGGAACTGAGAGAGAGGGCCTGCTTAGCTAGGGTAGGGGGTGTCTGACGGTCAGGAGGGTAGGGTTTCTCTAATTCTCATGGGGGCAGGGATCCTGAGGCTTCTCACTGACCCCTCCCCCATCTCTTGCTCTCCCTCAGCACCAGGTGTGGCAGCCCTGGCTTTATCTGAGAACTGGGCCCAGGAGTTTCTAGCGGCTACGGATACTACAACTGACGTCTCCCCAGATTACAATGAGACTGACTGGTCACAGGAGTTCATTGCGGAGGTGACAGGTGAGGGCTCCCCTTGTGAAGTTTGGGTGGGGCATTGCCTGGCAGCACGCCCCCCTCCATTCTCCATGCAGGGGTGTCCAATGTATGTGAAATTAGAGTGCATCCTGTAGACACAGCAGGAAGTACTGAGAGTAGAGTACTTTGCCTTAGCAACTTGCCTAGGTGGGAATGTTACACTGGTACAACCTGAGGGGTGAAATTAACCTGATTTAGAGTCAGAAAGTTAAATGATTTGGTGGTGCCTTTCCTTCCTAATCTGACCTCCTGTATATCAGAGGCCACCAACATCCACACACTTAAACCCAACAACTAAAATGAGACCAAAGTATTACAGCCCCCAGAAGACCAGAGTATTATGTATGTATTTGTTAAACCATGCAAGCACCCCTGCATGGGCCTTCCTGCTGTGGAGCAGGAGTGTCTTATTTTGGTTTAGCTAAGTCTTTTGGGAACAGATTTAAGCTAAACTGTAATAAGATACTCTTACACTGAAATAAGAATGTCCAGAGAAGGGTTTCCACCGGTTTAACTAATTTGGTTTAATAAACGTCAATTTAAACCAGTGCAACTTTCCCACATAGACAAGGCCAAGCCTGGTCTCTCCTCAGCTACATATAGCTCTCTGAAGCTCCCTGTGGGGTTTAAACTTGGGTCCTGGCCCAGAGGGGAATATTTTGTTGACTGTTTCAACCAAATCTTCTAATCCGTTTCGGGGGGGGGGAAGGGAATCTACATTTCCCACTTCAAAATAAATGTTGTGGGATCCTTTCTGTGCCTGGAAACAGATGCAATTAATATTTCCTGCCAGGAGGGGAATACTTACTTCTTGTTGCATTGGCTGGGGAAGTGACTTGCCAAAGGTCACACAATATGTAGAAGATGTGGGAATGGACCCTAGTCTCCTCCAGCTTCCTCTGTTCTAAGTAACTGGATCCTTATCTTGAAGTGCTGGCAGCAGTTAAACAGGTGCTATGCCACACCCCAGACGTGGCTTCTTTTCACTGATCAGTGAAATCTGTATTGATTTATTTCATATACCTCTTGGAGACAGGTGTCATAATTAACATTTATGAAGATCTTTGAGAGGCTCTGATGAAAGGATCTAGAAATTTGCAATGCATTATTCATTTTCCTGATGCATACAGCAACCCACTCTGCTGCTGTCCATGTGGGATAAGACTATATTTTACAATGCAAATATATATATATATATGTATGTGTGTGTGTGTGTATATATATATATATATATGTATGTATATATGTATATATATATATATATGTATATGTATGTTCTCTTTAAAAAAAAAAAAAAAAAAAGTAAGAAAATTGGCGGTTGGTCTACATCTGCCTGACACTGAAGTTTGTTTTATTTCGAAGTAAACAAATGAAACTAAGAAAATGAACTGCAAAAAACCCTCTGTTAATGTAACAATCTGGACTGTAAATCTAACTGGAAATTGGAAGACTCAAATTTGAAATTGCTCTGGCCTGCATTGTCTGTTTTTAAGTCTTGTTCCTCTCTTAATGTCCCAATCTGATGTACAGACCCTCTGTCTGTATCCCCTGCCAAGTGGGCAGAAGAATATCTGGAGCAGTCAGAGGAGAAGCTGTGGCTGGGGGAAACCGAAGACCAATCACTGGCAGATAAGTGGTAAGTTTGCCTGATCTTCCCTCCTGCACCCACTTCTAATGTCCAGGATGGGTGAGGTGTGGGGAGATGACAGAAATCCACTCTGATCTAAGTGCTTTTGAGTTTCAAACAAGTTCTCAGATCCTTGGTTGAAGAAAGGGGAAGAGGCAGAGCTTCCTCCACCCAAGACTGGAGCTTTCAACTACAACATAATTAAACGGGTTTCTGGTTTCATAGAGTTTAAGGCCAGAAAGGACCACTATGGCCATCTAGTCTGACCTTGTGCATAACACATGAACACAAGGCTAGATTCACAAAGGTACTGAGGTGCCTAAACCCTAGATTTAAGTTCTAGTTTTAGGCTCCACTGCAATCCACAACTCCTGTCAAATTTTATAGGCACCTAAACTCACTTTAGTGTCTAAGTTTACAGGGTAAAAGTTCTCCAGGTTCTGAAACTTCTGCCTCTCAGTGTGTGCACTGCTGCCTAAGCCCCAGAGTGATTCACAAACTTGGGGAAGATAGGCATTCACCTGCCTAAGTCTTATGTGGGTGCCCAGTCCAGTAGATGAGCTCAGAGGCTGTCTACTGGAGCAGGTCCCATTCAAAATTTATCTGGAGACGGTGGTGGCGGCGGCAGCCACCTTATAACTTTTAGCCCATTGGTTCAATCACTTGCCTGGGATCTGGGAGACCCAAGTTTTAATTCCCTCTTGTGCCGGAGGGGGAGAAAAGATTTGAAATAGGGGTCTTCCACCTCTGAGGTGTGTGATCTAACCATTGTGCTATGGGACATTCTGGTGTGGGATTCCCTCATTTTATCCTGTTGAAGCTGTTGCACTGTGGATAAATAATTTTAAAAATGAATTGGAGCCAGGGAACTGGACTGAGGCACTCCCATGCGAGTGCCCTAACCACTGGACTGCAGTGTCATTCTCTCTCCTTCTGGCCCAATGACTTAAGTATTTATCCATAGTGGAGCAGCTTCAACAGGAGAGGCTGCCAGAGACCTACATCAGAATATCCTTGCGAGGCAGGAGACCCCTGTTCAAATCCTTTCTCCTACTCACACAGAGAGCGGGAATTGAATCTTGTCTTCCACATCCCAGGTGAGTGCTCTAACCACTGGGATTTAAAAAAAACAAATGCTGAGTACCACCACCACATCCTCCTCCTCTGAGCATTTTATTTGGGCCTAGGCACCTGCCTAACTTGTATTCACAAGAAACACCTTATGCACTTAAGTTGAAGCATTTTGATTCCAGGAAAGGAGTTCATGGCTGGGGATCACTAGCAGGCACAGGTGCCTGTCTTCATGCCCTGTGTTGGCATCTCCTATTGGCTAGCTTAGATGGCTTCTCACCTAGTTTGCTGGCTTTTGTGAATCACATTCTAAGGGGTACAAAAGGTCCACATTCTAAGGGGTTCTAAGAGGCTTTCTTCAGTCAACTAGGGAACGTTTCCGGTTCACAGGATCTGGTTCTCATGGGGGTCTTCAATCACCCTGACATCTGCTGGAAGAGCAATACAGCAGAGCACAAACAATCCAGGAAGTTTTTGGAGAGGGTTGCGGACAACTTCCTGGTGTAAATGCTGGAGCAACCAACTAGGGGCCGTACTGCTCTTGACCTGCTGCTCACAAAGAGGGACGATTTGGTAGGGGAAGTAGAAGTGGGTGGCAACCTGGGCAGCAGTGACCATGAGATGGTTGAGTTCAGGATCCTGACAAAAGGAAGAAAGGAGAACAGCAGGATATGGACCATGGACTTCAGAAAAGCAGACTTTGACTCCCTCAGGGAGCTGATGGGCAGGATCCCTGGGAGGCTAATATGAGGGGGAAAGGAGTCCAAGAGAGCTGGTTGTATTTTAAAGAAACCTTATTTAGGGCACAGGAACAAACCATGTCGATGTGCAGAAAGAATATCAAATATGGTAGGCGACCAGCTTGGCTTAACAAAGAAGTCTTTGGTGAGCTTAAACATGAAAAAGAAGCTTAAAGGAAGTGGAAGCTTGGTCAGATGACTAGGGAGGATTATAAAAATAGAGCTCGAACATGCAGGAATGAAATCAGGAAAGCCAAAGCGCAATTGCAGCTAGCAAGGGATGTGAAGGGGAACAAGAAGGGTTTCTATAGGTATGTTACCAACAAGAAGAAGATTAGGGCAAATGTGGACCCCTTACAGATGGGGGGGCAACCTAGTTACAGAGGATGTGGAGAAAGCTGAGGTACTCAATGCCTTTTTTGCTTCTGCCTTCACGGAAAAGGTCAGCTCCCAGACTGCTGCACTGGGCAGCACAGAATGGGGAGGAGGTGGACATTTCTCAGTACTGGAAGAACAGGTCCAGGACTATTTAGAAAGATTGGACATACACAAGTCCATGGGGCCAGATGCATTGCATCCAAGGGTGCTGAGGGAGTTAGCTGATGTGATTTCAGAGCCGTTGGCCATTATCTTTGAAAGCTCTTGGCAATTGGGGGAGGTCCCTGATGATTGGAAAAAAGGCAAACATAGTGCCCATCTTCAAGAAAGGGAAGAAAGAGGATCCAGGGAACAACAGTCCGGTCACCTTCACCTCAATCCCTGGAAAAATCATACAGCAGGTCCTCAAGGAATCCATTTTAAGGCACTTGGAAGAGAGGAAGGTTATCAGGAACAGTCAGCATGGATTCACCAAGGGCAAGTCATGTCTGATGAATCTGATTGCCTTCTATGAAAAGGTTACTGGCTCTGTGGATGTGGGGAAAGGAATGGACATGATATACCTGGACTTTAGGAAAGCTTTTGATACAGTCTCCCACAGTATTCTTATCAGCAAGTTAAAGAAGTATGGGTTGTATGAATAGGCTATAAAATGGACAGGGAGTTGGCTAGATCATCGGACTCAATGGATAATGATCACGGCTCCATGTCTGACTGGCAGCCGGTCACAAGTGAAGTGCCCCAGGGGTTGGTCCTGAGGCAGGTTTTGTTCAGCATCTTCCGTAATGATCTGGAGGATGGGGTAGATTGCACCCTCAGCAAGTTTCGAGATGACACTAAACTAGGGGGAGTGGTAAATACCCTGGCACACAGAGTGACCTAAATAAATTGGAGGATTGGGGCATAAGAAATCTGATGAGGTTCAACAAGGGCAAGTGCAGAATCCTGCACTTAAGACGGAAGAATCCCATGGACAGCTATGGACTGGGGACTGATGGGGTAGGTAGCAGTTCTGCAGAAAAGGACCTGGGGTTATGGTGGATAAGAAACTGGATTTGAGTCAGCAGTGTGCCCTGGTTGCCAAGAAGGCTAATAGCATATTGAGATGCATTAGAAAGAGCATTGCCAGCAGATCGAGGGAAGTGATTATTCCTCTCTATTTGGCATCGGTGAGGCTGCATTTGGAGTATTGTGTCCAGTTTTGGGCCCCTCACTACAAAGAGGATGTGGACAAGTAGGAGAGAGTCCAGTGGAGGGCAACAAAAATGATTTGGAGGCTGGTGCACAAGACTTATGAGGAGAGGCTGAGGGAACTAGGCTTGTTTAGTCTGCAGGAGTGAAGAATGAGGGGGGATTTGATAGCAGCCTTTTACTACTTGAAAGGGGGTTCTAGGGAGGATGGAGCTAGGCTTTTCTCAGTGGTAGTAGATGACAGAACAAGGAGCAATGGTCTCAAGTTGCAGTGGGGGAGGTCTAAGTTGGACATTAGGAAAAAGTTTTTCTCTAAGAGGGTGGTGAAGCACTGGAATGGGTTACCTAGGGAGGTGGTGGAATCTCCATCTTAGAGGTTTTTAAGCTGTGGCTTGACAAAGCCCTCGCTGGGATGAGTTAGCTGAGTTTAGTTTTGCTTTGAGCAGGGGATTGGACTAGATGATCTCCTGAGGTCTCTTCCTATTCTAATATTCTATGATCTCTCTTCAGTCATTGTATATGGAGTTTGGGCACCTAACTCAGGCTTTGTGGATCATAGTGTTGCTTTTGTGATTTTTCTAGGTGTCTAAAAGTTAGGTGTTGTGGTTCTGAGTGTTGCACCACGTAGCTCAGGATTTCAGCACAAAGCCCAATAACATCTTAAGCTACAGCATATCCGTTTAGAAAGACATTGTCTTGCTTTAAAAATTTCAAGTGATGGAGAATCCACTGCATTCCTAGGAAGTTACTCTAATGGCTAGTTATTACTGCTGTTTTAAAAAAAAAGTTGTTTCATCTTCAGTCTGAATGTATCTAGCTTCAGTTTCCAGTTTCTTGTATTGCTTTTGTTGTTTAGATTAAAGAAAAGAGCTCTCTCCCACCAGATATCTTCTTCCTGTGTGGGTACTTATAAACTGTGACTAAATTACCCCTTACCTGTCTCTTTAAGAAGCCTAATAGTCTTAAGTCACTGGAAGACTGGTTTCTAGATCTTGAATTCTCCTTGTTGCTCCCTTTTTCTGAAGCCTTTCCTATTTTTCAACATCCTTTTTAAAACGTGGACACCAGATCTGGATACATCCAGTAATGAATTCACCAGTGTATATACAGAAGTAATGCTAGCCCTCCTACATCTATTTGATATTCCCATGTTTATATATCCAAGGAGTGTATTTGCCCTGTTAGCCAAGCTTTGCAGTAGGAGTGCCTGTTGAGTAGGTTATCCCTTGACCCCCTAAATCCTTTCCAGAATCACTGTTCTCCAGGATATAGCCCCAATCCTGTATGTATGACTTGTGTTCTTAATTCCTAGATGCATGACCTTTGGTTTTGGCAGTATTAAAACACATGTTTGAATGTGTCCAGGTTATCAAGTGATCCAGATTGCTCTATATAACTGACTTATCCTTATTATTTCACTCCACCAATCTCTGTCTCATCTGGCACAGTTAACCCAGCAATGACTTCTAGATTGTTGATAAAGAGACTGAATGGTGTTGGGTGAAGAACAGATCTTGTGGGTTCTCCAGCTCCAGGGACTGTGGTGTGGCCTTGGCAGAGAGAGAGGGACAGACAGTGAATAAACATGGAGCCCACCTGCTGCTAAGTCTCAGATCAGACTCTTTCTGTCTGGTTACAGGTATGAGAAATATCAACCTGAGGATGATCTTAAGAACACTGCCAACGATTTCCTTTCTAAAGTGGATGACCCCAAACTCAGCAACTCTGAAGTGAGTAATGCCCTGATGCCCCACAAAGGTGCGTGTGTGGGGTGAGAGAGCTCCTGCCATTCTGCGTCTCCCCTCCTTTCTCCCCGGAGCCTTGGGGTTTGAGCCCTACGACCCACAGGACCATGCCTTCCACCACACAACCCTGATGAGATCCCCTTTTCCTTCTGGTTCTGTTGATTTTGGGGGCCCAGATCTGCCTAGAAAATAGGCGTATGTGTGGCTCGGCAGTTTGGGGGGGGGGGTTGTCGGTGAAGGTTTCTTCCCACATTTCATTTCTTTGCCACAGTTCCTAAAGTTTGTCCGCCAGATCGGAGACGGGAGGGTGTCGATCGAGGCTAATCAGGTGACCCTGACCCCCAGAGACCAGGATCAGGCAGAGCAGTGGGCAGCTGAGTTTATACAGCAGCAGGTAGGAGTCCATCCCCAGTTGCTCACAGAAGTGCAAGCTTCCTTGCAGTGCCCAGACTGGGGGGTAGGGACAACAGCAGGGTGAAGTTTCCCTCAGCAGTGCCCTCTTAATGTTCTGCCACGGGTGGCGTGGGGCTCCAGGAGCATGAGCTTCTCCAAAGCAGTGCCTAGCCAGGGGCAGAGATGGGCTTTGGCAGCATGAACTTCCTCACAGGGATGCCATGGCAGGTGGGAGAATCCAGAACGTCTCTGTTCCATTGCAGCATCCCTGTGCAATCAGTGTTCACTCAGAGAGAGAAGTCCTTACAGCGCCTCCTGCTGGTGGGATTGATGCAGTGCATTGCTTTTAAATCTTGCTGTTTCACAGTGCTCTGTTTTATTTCCTTCTCTCAAGGGGGTGTCAGATGCTTGGGTGGATCAGTTCACCCGAGCTGGGACTGCGTCAACTCTGGATACAGAATTTGAGCAGGCCAAGACTGCCATGGAGGTAAAAATGGAGGGGAGGAAGAGGATGAGGTATGAAGGGTGCATTAGGACCCCAGAACTGGATGAGCCCCCTTTCTTGCCATGTAGGGGAGAGATAGGAAGTGGGACTCAGAGCCCTAGAGAGAGCAATCTCTGGGGAACATACAGCTAGAGCAGGGTCTATCCTTTAACCACCTTCTCCTCTCTTCAGTCAGATGTGGATTTCTGGGACAAGCTGCAGGCAGAGTGGGAGGAGATGGCCAAACGAGACGCTGAGGCTCACCCCTGGCTCTCAGATTATGAGGACCTCAGCGCCGCCTCCTACGACAAGGTAATGGGGGGCAGGGAATGCAGATCCTCGTGCTGTGCTGTGCAGCCCTGAGAGCTCCCAACATCCGTCCTGCTAGGCTGGGCACTGAGAGGGTTGTTAGAGGCTGTTGTTAGACGGTTCATGATGCTGGGATCCCTTCTTCACCTCAAAAGCCAGGCACTGGTCCCGATAGCCCAGCTCTTTCTTGGGCATGGGTGGGGCACTGCTGCTGCCGGAATCTTTGTCAATACCCTTGAGCAGGGGTCAGACTGGAAAAAATATGTGGTGGTTCTTGCCGAAGCCCTGCCCACCCTTGAAGCTCTGCCCACTGCTGAAAACACAAACCAGCTGTAATCACACTGCCAGTTACCCTGGTGCCCCCCACAACACCGGCCATCTCATCCTGTGCCCCTGAATTGATGCAGACTCCCTGAATTTGGGAAACTTACACACACAGCCCTGCACAACTGGTACATCTCTCCCCACGCTGTGGGGTGGAGGCACCAGAATTGGGGCATCTTCCACCCCAGACTGGGTGGGGGTCGGAGTGGGCAGGAGCTGCTGTGAGCTGGCCCACTCCACCCTGTGCTCTCAGGAGGACGTACCAGCTGTTTCGTGTGCAGGGTGACCAAATGACCATCAGCCGTTGGAGTGTATCTGGCTTTTGGAGCTGAAAGGGGTGGGAGAGGAGGGCGGCGGTCTCACAGATGTGCTGATATGGCATGTGGGTGCGTGCCAGCTGTTTCTGAGCCCTGACCTTACCACCCTCCAGCCATAGTGTTAACCCCTTACTTGCTGTCTGTGGCAGGGTTACCAGTTTGAGGAGGACAATCCCATGAGGGATCATCCACAGGCATTTGAAGAAGGGCTGAAGTGCCTGGAGAAGGGTAACCTCCCCAATGCTGTCCTGCTCTTCGAGGCTGCAGTGCAGCAGAAACCCGACCACATGGAGGTGAGTGGCGCAAGGAGAGCAGGTCTGCTCCAGGTATCGGAGCCTGGCCCAGCTCTCTAAGTCTATGGATGGGAGACCAACTTGTCACAGTTCCAAAGCAACAGCACCTGTGTCGCCCCCTTCCTGGCCCACCCCAGGAGTGCTCAGTCACGTCTCTGGTTTCTAGCCCTCCCCTGTCTCTGGGCAGGGGGCCCATGTCCCACTCCTTTCTGTCAGGGAGTTTTAAAGCTGCACAACTCCCTGCCACACACTGATATCTCCATCAAGCCAATCTGCCTAAGGCCAGTGCCTTTTCTCTCCAAGGGCAACCGTGTTTTTATCAGTGACCACACAGCTCTTCCAAAGCTAAGTACATTTATTCTTAGGGCAAAAGGATTACAGAGAAACCATATTCTTATATGCTTACTAACACACTAGCCATCGCCCACCTTCCACATGGGGCATCTGGTAGGCCAACACCCTTCCAACCCTTCCGTAAGGCTTGGGGCCTCCCCTTGGGCAGAAGATTCTGTCCATTTGTTGAATCAAAATGAAGGTCCTGAATCTGTTTAAACTCAGCCTTTTATACCAAAAAGCCCTTTCTTTGTTTCTTGGTCTCTGGTGGACCCAGCTTGTCCCAGTATATGCAAACCTCCCTACAGCATGGTGCTTCTCTGGGGATGTTTACAATCCCTAGGGTGTTCACTCCCCACTGTTTTCAGTTCCTGGAGGAGCTGTGGTAACCTGCCCCCATGGAGTAGAACAGAATTGTACATAGAACTGACATAAATATTATACAGTGGTCCCCAAAGATCCGGCCTGGGGCTGCAGCATGTCACACCACTGGGGCAGTTGTGCTGCAGGGGGTGGTGAGAGTGTCGCCAGTTCTCTGGTGTGTAACTCTGCCTGTGTACTTGTACATGAAGGCAAGGGGGCTCACTGAGAAGGTGGTCAGGCTGTTTGCACCTGACCTAAGGTGCACAAAGTCTCCCAGCCCAAAGCTGGCTAGGCTCTTGGGGATATAATTGATCTGCATCAGGTTCTAGGGTACCTGCCTTCTTGAAGCACCAGATTTCCTGCATGAGCAGCTGAAGTCCTTACCATAGTAGCATTGGAGTTACAATGGTGGTGATGCTCGATGTCTTCAACAGCTGTGGAAATGTTGAGTCTTTTGAATCAGCTGAGGACTTGATAGCTAGAGGTGTCGGTCCTATGTGTCTGGCTCAACTCATACTGCTGGCCTCACTCCTGATTTGATGTCCTGATTAGGTCTGGAGGTTGGGTAACTGGATAGTGATCTGGCCAGGACATGGGTAAGCCATCTCCTGTGGTTTGAGGCCAGGGCACGCTGCTCCACTTGGGGTGAAGGACCAGTTCTGAATCTGCTGTCGGCACTGGAACTGAAACACTTGAAGGAGATGAAAATGCCTTTCCCTCAGTGGTGTGATAGGACTGTGGTCTCTTATCCTTCTCATTGATCATATTGCCTCTTAGGCTCCCACATCCTTGGCTTTGTCCTCACAAATCACCATGGTTTAGACTCTAGAGCGCCGTGACAGACTACGTGAGAGGCAATGTGGCTGGAATGGCAGTGGAGGAAGTCTCAAGCCCTTCTTTATGGTGTGTCAAGGCTGCTATATTTAGATCTCTCAGCTGCCTCTGGACTGTTGATCATGAAGTAACGATTCACCTGTGGACCACAGCAGGCTGCTCGTGGCTGTCTCTCTTCCCTCTTAGCATTCCCACTCCAGCGTCCCGTCCACTGGGCTGTGCTACCTCTCTGAAGCTCTCAATGACCTGAGACCTCCCTCTCTTTCTTCCTCCCCCTGTGATCTAGTCCCAGTTGCGATGGGTGGAGGTGCTAAAACTGGAGCTCCTAGGTTTAGCAGAGAAGGGACTGCTGGCAGCATGTTGTGTATGGGGAAATCACTCCCCCTCTATCTTCCCAACTAGCCAAACCTGCTGACTCTCAGGGTGCATTGCAGAGCACATCTGTTTTCCTGGGGTGTGTGGGAGAGGGGAGGGTGCTTATGAGGGGTTCATTAACACAAACTCTGTGGAGTGGGCTGAGGCTACTGATGTGGATATGTCTATTTTTTTAATCTCCAAAAACGGTGCACAGGGCACAAGATGGTGCCTTTAATTGTACTCTCAATCTGAAGAGATGTAAATAAGCTTGTCTCTGTTTCTGTGTCAGGCCTGGCAGTACCTAGGAACCACCCAAGCAGAGAACGAACAAGAGCTGTCTGCAATCAGCGCTCTCAGGCGGTGAGTAACCAGTTAAGAGGGGATCTCAGGTAGGACTCCTGGGTTCTGCTCATGGCTCCCAGAAGAGCTGGCTTGCTGGCCACTAAGGAGACACTTTATCTTGGTTGCCCTGCATAAAGGCTGAACAAAATTCCAGAGCTTTTTCCCAGCACCAAATGCAAACTGGGAAGGATAAATTCCCTGTGGCTTGTTGGCTTCAGTGGAGAGCTGGTTTCTGACCCACACCAGGTCTCCTGGATCCTTCCTTAATTTGCCTGGACACTGACGGGTGCCGTTCTGCCTGTTCAAAGCCCAGCCAGTTGCTGGAGAAGAGTTCTTAAAGGGCCACTGAGCTTCCCATCCACATCTCCAAAAATGCTAATGCTGCGTGCTCTCTCCCTCTCTGCCCTGCAGGTGCCTGGAGCTGCAGCCAGGGAACCTCACTGCACTCATGGCCTTGGCCGTCAGCTTCACCAATGAGTCTCTGCAGAAGCAGGCCTGCGAGACCCTGCGTGACTGGCTGCGCCACAAGCCAGCCTATGCCCACTTGATGGGAAAGGAGCCAGAAGGGAGCAGCTCGGGATCAGGTTTGGGGTCCACCAAGCGCGTCCTGGGCTCCCTGCTGTCTGAGTGAGTCTGGGGGATGGGGGAGACTGGGGGAGGAGCAGAATCTCCCAGGGATGGTCCCAGTCCTGCTTGTAGCCTTGTAGCTGGGTCCACTGAGATGGGGGAGGGAGAGGCGGGGAAGAGGGGTGACCCTAGGGAGGGTTGGGGGTGGCTTGTACTCATCAGTGGATACAATGAGTTCCCTCATTCTCTCCCTCCCCAGCTCCCTCTTCACGGAGGTGAAGGAGCTGTTCCTGGCAGCTGTGCGCAGTGACCCCTCGGCCGTGGACCCCGATGTGCAGTGTGGCCTGGGCGTCCTCTTCAATCTGAGTGGCGAGTACGAGAAAGCCGTGGACTGCTTCAGCGCTGCGCTGAGCGTGCGCCCCAACGTAAGGGGGCAGGGCAGAGAGGAGCTCTTGGAGGGGGGTTGCTTCAGGTTCACGTGGGTGTGTGTTTGGGGAGGTGGGGCGGGGGCTGGGCCCTGCTCTGGGCAGAAGGCTGGTGCGGGGGGCGGACAGGTTTGAATACAGGGCGGGACGCACTGGGGCAGAGGAGGGGAAGGGCGTGGGGAGGGTTGTGAAGGACGGGCTCTCTGGGATGGCTGATTCCTTCCCCTCCCCCCCCCACACGTTTCCTGCCTCCTCCCCCTTCCAGGACCACCTCCTGTGGAACAAGTTGGGCGCCACTCTGGCCAACGGGAATCGGAGCGAGGAGGCTGTGGCCGCCTATCGCCGGGCGCTGGAGCTGCAGCCAGGCTACATCCGCTCCCGCTACAACCTCGGCATCAGCTGCATCAACTTGGGGGCCCATCGGTGAGTGGCCGCGAGGGGCCATCTGGGGGACAGCCCAGTCTGCTATGACCCGAGTATCAGCAAGGTCCCATCAGTGGGGGGTAAGGGGGAGGGGAGCGAGGGGCTATTGGTGAGGGTGGGCTGCGGGGTCCCTCTGGGCACAGGATTCTCTCATTTACCCTGGCAAAGAGGGAGCAGAGCGGGTCTGTCTGCAGAGTGTGTCCCAGGAGCAAAGTCCCAGCTGACATGCACCCTTGCTTCCCAGGATCAGAGGTAGGGAGCATCTTAAAACTACAACTTCTCTGCCTAAACGGAAAGTGAGCGCCTTGAAACTCCTGCCTTGAGGCGAGGCTGTCCAGCCACATCCACTGCAGCTTAGCTCTTGGCTCCACCAGACTGTGGGGCCAGCGGGGAGTGTGGCTCGAGGGTGGGGGAGGAGCAGGTGGGAAGAATGGCTGGAGGCACTGTGGGAGTTTGAGCTGATCTAGTGGATGTGCTGACCTCCCCGGTTAACACTCTCTCTCTCTCTCTCTCTCCTTCCCCGGTCATGCCGGTAGTGAGGCGGTGGAGCACTTCCTGGAGGCCCTGCACATGCAACAGAAAAGCCGGGGCCCACGGGGCCAGCAGGGCGCCATGTCTGACAACATCTGGAGCACCCTCCGCATGGCCCTCTCCATGCTGGGCCAGAGCGACCTGTACGGGGCAGCCGATGCCCGTGACCTTCCCACTCTGCTCCAGGCCTTTGGCCTCCAGCAGTGACTAGAGGACGGGCTCCCCTGTGAATGCAGGATGGGCCCAGTCCAGCAGTGATGGCCCCCAAGGCCCTTCTGAAAAACAAAAGTGTGCTGGGGTTCATACCTATCTCCTCTTCAGATCTGCCATTCGCTTTCTGGGGGCAGGTCCCTGGGTGCCATTTCTGTAGGACTGCCCACGGCAGAGCGTAATTTCTCTCGCCTGCGTCTTGTGGCCTGAGCATCTGTGAGCAGCTCACGTGGCACCATCTCCCCGTGTGACTCTGACCCTCTGCTGGGACGTGAGCTGCTGGCACTGGGCGGAAGGTGTGGGGAAATGGAAGCGTATCAGGATCATTTCTTACAAGGTCAGATAACAGGCTTGCGCTTGTGACGCCTTCCTAGAGCAGCCCCAGTTGCTCTGGGACACCCCGCGATCAGAGTGCTGTTCAAGTGACTGGGACTGGACGTGCTGGCTAGATGTAGGATTGCTCTCGAGTGTTGGGCTTGCCTGTCGGCTTGCTGTGGGGTCTGTGAGTGCCGTGGCTACTAACCCGGGGTCTTTCCCATCTGAGCGTGCAGCCCCGCCCTCCCCAGGTGTGTGCAGTCGGTGGGTCACTTTGTGAGGCTTGTGGATTCCCCCCGGCCTCCTTTTCTGGGTGCCAGTAACTTTACAGAACAGAGCAGGGTCGTGGTTACGAGCGTGTCTCGCTGAGCCCAGCAGGGCTCGCTCTTCAGACGTGAGAGGAGGCTCTGAGACGTCAGCGAGGAGAGGAGTCGCTGAGGCGGAGTCTCGGGGGGTCACCCAGGGACTAGGGGGAAGCTGGCTAAATATAAAAGCACCTTGGCTTCAGGCAGGGGTGAGGTCTTAATTTTCACTTGATCGTCCATCCTTGTAGAATAATAGGGGAATTTATTTTCTCCGTGCAGGTGGCCCCAACCCCAGCCTGCGATTGAAACTTGTGAATTATAAATATCTGTATATGATTTTGTTGGGAAAATGTTTTTTAATTGTAAAATACTTTGTATAATAGAAGGGAAAAAATTAAACTCGCCAAAATCCTGTAGTGTCCGGCTGTGCGTGTGTTGGAGGGGCGTATGAGCCCATGTGTCTGGAATTTGAGAAGATTTTTCCCCCTGTTCTCAGATGGTTTGACCCCCTTCCTCCCCCGCCCCAGAAAGGATGTTGCGGGGAGCAGAGTAATTGTAGAGGGGTGCTGCTGTTGTCTGTGTGTCTGTCCCTCCTACCCTGCATCTTCCTGGGACGCTACAGCAGTCTAGGCCACACCACTTAGTGCTCTGGTGCCAGACAAAGGCTCCCTCTTTGCACAGTAATCAATGGCAGAGGTGCCTCTCTCTCCTGCAGCCGCAGAGGTGGTCTCCGGCCAGCTGGGTCCCCCCAGAGAGTCAGTGGTAGCCTGGCTGCCCCCTATTTACCTTGGGGAAGGTGAGTGGGTGGTGGGTTGGTTGGCTGGGCGTGCTGCACTCCTCCTGCCATGTGCAGAGCCCCCGTTGGGATGGCGTTTGGTGGAGCTCATCGGGGCACTGCTCTTGCTATTAACACCGTGTTGAGCTGTGTGGTCCAGGCTCTCCGCAGATGTCCCTGCATCAGTGATGCTCAGGGCATGTTTTCCAGCTTTTCTTGCTAACCAGGAAAGCTGGAAACTGCTTAATGGTGAAAGCTGGGAGTTGGGACCCTGGGCATCGAGACCTATGCCTATGACCTGATCTGTCTCTGCCTGGGACCAGCATGTACTAGCTGCCCTGGGTCCTTTCCCCATTCGGGGTGAGGTGGGGGAGAATTGCACCGGGAACTTTGAGCTGGATCAGGAGAGCGGCCCAGTGCACGGTACCTTTGCCATACCTGGGTTTCTTCCTGTCCCCTGCCCCTCAGTGCCATGTCTTCATGCTCTTGTGGGAAGAAGTGAGGGGAACATTTTAAATCTGCCAACCTGCATCCTTACATGAGTCCCAGCCCTCAGCCGTGCCCTCTGCTTGTACGGGGGGGCTTTGCCCGGTATCCCTTCGAGCAGGAGCCGGGGGACGAGGGTGCACGTCTTCGAAGAAGTCTGATAGCTGCGTCTGCTGCAAGGGTCTCTTCCCTTCCTGATCCCAGATCAGTTTATATGAAGGAAGGGTTAATCCCATTAAAATGACGGGTGTGCTGAGCTGCAGCCATTCTCGGCTCACCAGGTAACAAATGGGTCCATGGGCAGCGAATGCTCATACAGCACCACGCGGCCCCTCACCGCTCTCATTCATGGCCCCTCACGTTGTGGAGTGCAGCAAGTGGCTGTCGGTGCTGTGTCTCCTTGCTGTGCTGCACTAAACCATCGCCTGGGTAATTTCTCCCTAGGGGAAGACCTTGGCCTCAGCTCTAAGGCCTAAATATTCAGAAGCATCCACTGCTCTGGGATGCCCAGTGTGAGACACGTGGTGGCTGAACACCCACATCTTCCGTGGCCCTTAGAAAGAGGGGTGGGTAAATGTAGACGTAAACTTCCTGTCAGTCTTTGGAGCTTTGCAGCCTCACTGCTACATTTCTACAGCTGCAACGACACCCAGGGGTGAGTCCAGAGCCCTGCAATCTGCAGCCCCATGTGTTCTTGCTGCTCTCCAAAGGCTGTGAAAGGAGCCCAGGAGTGTGACCTGCTTGTCTTTGAGTCCTGGCTGCCTGGTTTTAGTGTGACGCTCAGGGCCCTAGCTGCAGTGAGAGGGATTTCATTCTGCCTCTCATGGCAGCAAAGCCGGCCTTGAGCTGAATTCTTAAAGCCAAATCTTTATTACTAGCGATTATAACTGAGGCAGAATGGGGCTAGATGCTTTAGTGTCCAAGTTTGGATTTGCAGATGTCCCCCTGCTATTCCAGTCCTCTGCTTCTGATGCAGCTCTGCCAATGCCCCTCAAACTGGTCCTGCAGCCCTCTTTCCAGTCTGGTTGTCCCCTCCCCGCTCTGCTGATACTTTCGGGTCAGCACAGAGGCATAACAGTACTAGTGTGAGCATTATAAAGCACTGGGCGTGTTTTTCTGACTGCAGTACTATGAGCTGTGATGCTGAAGCTTCCGCAGCCACGTGCTGTACACTGACGTAGTCCTGGACCTGCCACTTTCCCTTTCCCTCACTGCAAGCTGAGGTGGGGACTTGTTTGTGCTATCAGCTAGGGCTTGGGCGCTATCGCTAGGAAAGGGCAGTGGCTGGGGTTTGCGGGCTGGGAGTGAGATGTTTTCCAGCAGTTTATTGCACTCAGTTGTTTAGACCAGAGGGGCCACTCCTAACCCCATCCCATGGTCAGACTGGAATTGGTGACAGCAGGCCCCATCTTGGGCTGGTTAGAGCAGAGTCAGCGAGAGAGGGCAGAGACCTCTAAGGTTCTTTCTGTCCGTCCCCTGGGGGAAGGCATGGATTGTTCCCTACAGCCTGGTTTTAAATGGCCCAAGTGATGGGGCTTCCACTAGGAGATGCCTCCAGTGGCTAATAGACCTTTTTGACATGAGCAAATGTTTTTGGAAATCCAGTCTTGCATTCGCTTTGGGTTGGCGTGAGGATACACAGCCCCATTCACCCACTGCACCTATTGGATCCCTTTCCTGTTCTAGTTCACCCACGTAGCTGTGGTGACGAATAGGTGGTACAGCGTTAAATTAGGACGGGAGCCCTCATTTCACTGTCACAGCATTAACCAGTTAAACGTGGTCTGGGCTGTTGTGTACCCTGACTGTAGTCTGCTCTCACCATAGCAGCCGCCCCCCTGGAACTGTTTCAAGCACTTATTTGGCACAAGTTCAGAGAAACAAAATGGGCATTCATGGAACTCCAAAATGCAATGGTTATTCATTGTGGACAGTTGCCCTTTTGTGTGTTGTCACTCAGTACAGGCCTGCAGAGAGGGAGAGAGTTAAAATTATTTGTATTCTTGTCAGGCCTAGGAGCCCTGCTCATGGACCAGGGCCCCGTTGTGCTGGGTGTTGTACAAACACGGAACAAAAAGACAGTCCTTGCCCCAACATGTTTACAATTGAGCTATCAGCCAAGAGACACAATGTAGGGGTGCCAGGGGCCCAGTTTTTGACGTTCAAGTCTAGTCGAAAAGGGGACGTGAGGGTGTTGGATCAGTACTACTTCCTGGACACCAGACGCCCGGTTACCTGAGTGACCGTCTGCGACCTGCTTCCTTTCCGCTGCCTGGAGGGCGGGAAAAGCAGCTGCGGCTGGAGCAGTACTCAGGGAGTGCCCAGCTGGGGTGGAGAGAGGGAGGGACCCTGGAGTGCATTGTGTCTGAGGAGTGGGGCTGAACCAGGACTCCTTTGTGCTCTGCCCCTGGAGTGCTTTCCTCTGTCCTGCCCCAGTAATCCCTCCACCCTCAGAGCGTGGCTTGCCACCGACCCCCCCCCTCATCCTGCCCTGGTCACCTCACCTCACCCTACCCCCCCCCCCCCGGAGCATGGCTCTCCCTCCCCCATCCAGCCTCAGTCACTCCTCTACCCCAAGAGCCCTGCTCAGCTGGGGGAGGGGGAGAGAGCAGTGAGTGATGGGAAGGGGGAAGAGAAGCGAGGAGGCGTGGGGTTTTGAGGGAAGAGGCGCAGCAGGGGCAGGGCCGCAGGAGGAAGAGGTGGGGCAGGAGGCGGGGAAGGGTCCAGTGCTCGGTGTCCGGTTTTCACCAGTTAGAAAGTTGGCCACCCCAGACCACAGTGGCTAGTTGCCATCAAATGACTTTATTTGGGAAAAGTCAGCCTATTGTGGGATGCTGGCTCAGCAGTCGTGAAGGCTGGTCCTGCTCTTTTGACAAACGGGACCGACCTATGCGCTGAGGGGGGGAAGGACAGACAAAAAAGGGAAATGCCTCTCACTGTGCTGTAGGCAGGATGGGCGGCTCAGGAGATGCAGCGCGTCTGCTCACTTCCCTGGTCTTGCATATCTAGCTGGCATGCCCTGCTATCCTCCCACTATCTGTCTTCCTTCATGCTGGGCCGAAGCTGCTATGCATTCTTAGCCTGGCAAACTGTTATGGTGACAGTATTACTGAGTTTACACTATTATCTGCACTTATCCTTCAAATACCATGCTTCAAGCTCCCAAAATCATGATTTTTTTAAAACAAAGCCACACCTTGAGTTCTTTTTCTTTGCCTACCGGGCTCCGTGCCTTTGGTGTACATTCTGTTCACATTCTCAGGCTTTTCTCCAGCACTAGCAGGAGATAGCAACTTATTTTTTATTGAAAGCTGAGATTCTCACACAGTCAAGTGGCTCCAGCAGCAAAGGGCTTAAGGGAAACCCAGATCACTTCTGGAATCAAGAAGAGGCCAAAAAGGAACAGAGAGGACAGGCTAGACTGGGGATGAAATGAAACACAGGTAGGGGAGCTGGCAGGAATCTTAAATTTCATATCACAGAGTTTGTCAAATGCTCTCCATCAAGTAATACTGAAAAGGGTTGGGCACTGTAGTTACCAAAACAGTCACGTACTCAGGGTTCCATATGCAGCCACTTCCTCTCACTTTAACAGTATTTGAATGTGTTGCTAAACATTGTTAATGCTGTAACCATATTAGGAGACTTGAAACCCCCCTCAATCCATGTTTCTTCTGGTTCAGACAAACTCAGTTTTCATCAGTCTTTAGGCTCTAGTCTGAACTTCCTTTCAACAATAATTTTACAGAACGTGAGAGTAAAAGACATTCCTGCCTCTTTCACCTCTGTAGATTTAAACCCAGCTCCACTCCTCATCCAAGAAACCAGCCTTGGACATTCAGCCAGTGAACTACTGGGAGTTGGCCAGCTGCAGGCAGGGCTGAGCTAGGAGCTGTATTCCTGAGAGCGCTTCAGCTATCTGCTGTCTCCCTCTCCCTGCCTAACCCAACAGCGAACAGCTCAGCTTCTCTGGTACACTTGCCAATTATCTCCAGTGTAGCGCCAAAATAAATGGCCAACTTCATATTTCAAGTTACGTTTTTAAACATAGTTAGTGCATTAGATCTTAGCTTAGGGCTTCTAGTGCTATGTTTCCTTGGCCTTGGCTATGTTACAAAATTAGATTGACATATGTTGTCTTGCATCAACCTATTGCATGGGACAAGGCAATATGCCACGTCTCCAGTTTCCCAGAAGGTGGAATCAGTAGCTTTTTGCCTTTGCTGTTTCTGATTCATCTGTTCAATGGCTTGATTGATCCTGTACTGCAACGTGGTTTTATCCTCCTGTAACTGTTTTAGCCATTGAAATAGTCATTTTGGGTTGCTGTGGGATGGTCTTTGGGGTGTACAGCAAAATGTTCAGAATTAATCATTAACTGTATTGGCTATCCAAAGAGAATTTGGTATGGCTGGATCTTAGTTCTCAGCCTGTCACTACTTCAAATAGCCGCTAAGATCAAAGGCAATTTCTCAGGCCTATCTTTACCACTGTAGCTTACTGCCTTCCGCAATGTCTCCTTAATGGTGTGACTCATCCTCTCCACCTGGCCAGAGGACTGTGGTCGGTATGGGATGTGAAATTTCTGGGTAAGCCCTAGGGATTGCATCATCATTGTAAAAATTTCCTCCACAAATTCACCACCATTATCTGAATCTGTGATCTCAGGGGTCCCATATCTGCCCCCCACTTCAGTAAAAAGCTGTTCTAGTGCTATTATGCTTGGTAGGGAATGCTTCTACCCATCCTGAAAAGGAGTCTACGATAACCAACAAATACTGAAATACTTCTTTACTTTTAGGCAACTTATCAATAAAATCCATCTGAATTCTATGCCACGGTCCCAACCATCGCAGGTGCATCATTGGTTGCCAGTGTGGAGGGTGAGGTCTATCCCTTGCACACTGGACACAATTTTGCACCCATGTCCTTACATCATCTTCCATCCCTTTCCATTCTGCTACTTGCTTCAACCTTCTTAGAGTCACTTCTGTTCCCTCATGTGTAAACTGGCATGCTACACTGATAAATTCTTGTCTCTCCCTTTTGCCCGGGGTTCTCCTGAAATCACTACTTCTGTCACTAGGTACCAGCAAAGTAACAAATGTTTCTATCAGCCAGTTTCTGGCTTCTAGTAACAGCGGCTATGCTATGTGGTGGGGTGATGGCATCGGCTGGGTTGCCCCACATGGCCTCTGCACTTGATTCCTTTCTATGTGCCTTAATGTGTCGGATTTTCAATAGGTTAGGGTTGTTTATTACCCAAGTGTGGATCCATTTCCACTCGTCTACATACGCGATATCTTTCCCATCAAAATCTCAGATGGGGGGAAGGGGAGAAGAAGAGAGAAACAGTAGCAGAGGAAGAAGAAAAACCTAAGCCAAGAAACGCATAGACAGTAACAACAAATCTGGTAGTGGGGCTCCGTGGGCGAGAGCATCTGAACCCACACCCCAGCCCCTATCATGGCTTAAATGACAGTGGCTCTGGTGTCCAGGGGCTGTGCCCGAATCTTTGCCAAACCTGCTTGAAGGGTGTAAGTTCTTACACAAAAGGCAGCGCTTCCTGCTTTTCCTTGGGGATATTTCTAGACTGTGTTTTCTTAAACATTTCCCCCAATAAAACAAACAGCATCTATTTCTCTGTATACCATATCAACTCCTGGAAGGGCAACAACAAATTCCTGGGAGAGCAACAACAGGAATAACACACACTGCTGACTCATATCCAGCTTCTTATCCATTGTAACCCCCAGGTCCTTTAATGCAGAACTGCTGCCTAACTCATCGGTCCCCAGTCCGTAGCTGTGCATGGGAGTCTTCTGTCCAAAGTGCAGGACTCTGTACTTGTCCTTGTTGACCCTCATCAGATTTCTTTTGATCCACTCCTCCAGTGTGTCTAGGTCACTCTGTATCCTATCCCTATATTCCAGGGTATCCACCACTCCCCCTAGCTTAGTGTCATCTGCAAACTTGGTAAGTGTACAATCTACCCCATCCTCCAGAACATTAATGAAGATGTTGAACAAAACCAGCCCCAGGACTGACCCCTGGGGCATCCCGCTTGTGACCAGCTGCCAGCTAGACGTGGAGCCATTGATCACTACTCATTGAGCCTGATGATCTAGAAAGCTCTCTATCCATTTTATAATCCATTCATCCAACTCATACTTCTTTAAATTGCTGATAAGAATACTGTGGGACACTGTATCAAAAGCTTTCCTAAAGGCAAGGTGTATCACGTCCACCGCTTTCCCCACATCCACAGAGCCAGTAACCTTTCATAGAAAGCAATCAGGTTGGTCAGGTATGACTTTCCCTTGATTAATCTATGTTGATTGTTCCTGATCAACTTCCTCTTTTCCAATTGCCTTAAAATGGATTCCTTGAGGATCTGCTCCATGATTTTTCCAGGGATTGAGGTGAGGCTGACCAGTCTGTAGATCTCTGGATCCTCTTTCTTCCTTTTCTTGAGGCTGGGCACTAAATTTGCCTTTTTCCAATCATCAGGGACCTCCCCCAGTTGCCACAGGCTTTCAAAGATAATAGCCAATGGCTCTGAAATCACATTAACCAACTCCCTCAGTACCCTCGGATGCATTGCATCTGGCCCCAAGCACTTGTGTATGTCCAATCTTTCTAAATAGTCCTGGACCTGTTCCTGCAGCACTGAGGGATGTTCACCTCTTCCCCATTCTGTGCTGACCAGTGCAGTAGTCTGGGAGCTGACCTTGTCTGTGAAGACAGAGGCAAAAAAGGCATTGAGTACCCCAGCTTTCTCCACATCCTCTGTCACTAGGTTGCATCCACCATTCTATACGGGGCCCATATTTTTCTTAATCTTCCTCTTGTTGGTTACATACCGATAGAAACCCTTCTCTGATTTTGTCTAAGTAAAAAGTAGAGACTGGGTAAACCAAGTGCTTCCATGTGAGGAAGGCTGAAGTATGTGACTTTTCACACCTGCTGTTCTTCACCCCGCATGGGAGGATATGACAGATGTTGTGGGGAACGTGTCATGAGCATTGTTAGAGCTTATCAGGCAAGGCCGGTTTGTGTGTCTTTGCTTTTCCGGCTCACTCAGAACAAAGGGAACTTGGGCTCAGTTGTTTAACAGCAGGGGAGCATTCTGCCTATGTTTACCCCATTCCTGCCTTGTAGGCCACACAGGAGGCAATCTTGGTGTCATCATAATCTTTTAAGGCTTGTGAAATCCTACTGCCTGCAATGGGGTATAAATCTTGGTGGAATGTAGCCTAGGTTAGAAATGGAAAAGCTCCCTTAGTTCTCTCTCCCCATCCTCCAATGCCCTGGGGCCCATAGGAGCAATATTCCTTCCTTTCAGTTCTCCAGCTCTTTCTCCAGCCCTAGTTTTAAATATCTCAGAGACCAGTCTGAATTCTCACCATTAACACAAGCTACATGAAAACCAACCCTATTATGGTGTAGCACAGGTTGTATTGCAGTCAAAGCTGCATTACAAAGTTCAGTTTAACAGGCACTTCAAACCTTTATTTAGTAAAGATCTCATCGAAAGGGCAAAAGCTAAACCATAGACTTGCCAAGCACAATATTACATTCATGGTGCTTTGATGAAAAAATGAATTGTTTCAGAGAATAATAAGAATTTAAAAATCACCCCTTTTGACAATTTGTTCACTTTCTTTATAGCCCTTTTGCAGGAAAACTAGAGTACTCTGGGATCCGGCCTTTGGCCACATAGTTGCTTCTTATGTGCTTATTGCTCAAATATCCCTTATACACAGGGTGTGCTGTCCATAGATTATTTTATAACTTTTCCTTAATGTGTTTGTGTGTGTGTGAAGAGAGAGAAATACCACTGTCATCTCGGGGCAGATGAGCTAGGAATAAGGTGGCCAAGAGTTTGACTCTTATCAGTTCTAAGCACTGTTTAAATTTCCATGAAATTCATTACCCTTATTATTGTCTGCAGCCATGACCCTCAACCTAGGAGACAATTAGGGAAGAGCTCTTGAATGCTCACTCTGCCATTCTTAAAATAAATTAGCATAAGCAGGCTCACCGTATACACAGAAGTCAGGTCTCTAACAGGACAAATGCCAATTATATCTACTGCACCACACTGCCTTTCAGAGTGAAAATGCAGCATGCAAAAGCTTATCTCTGCTTTGTTAAGGCAGACTAGCTTCCCAAATGCATGGAATGGGTGAAAGTCAGACGTCTGATCAGTTGCTATAAAAGCATACAAAGGCATCATTCGGGTTTTGTGTCCAATGCAAGTGTGATGCAGTTTGGGTAAGCGCTGCTTTTGGATATCTGTTGGAGATGGAAGTGAAAGTCCGAGGGATGGTCAGAGTGTGTTATTGGCAGTGTCGTAGGACACAGGAAGGTGGCAAGAAATGCACACGTCTTTCCACTTAACTTTGTATTTCCCTGCTTTTCAGGTTTGGGTGGATGGGCTGTGTTCTGCCACCACCTTCACTGTCTATAGCCTAGCTGGTAATATTTTCTTTTGCTGGGTTTCATGAATCTCTGGCTATTTAGAATCTTATAGGGCCCTAATCATAATGGTATCTGAGCACCTCACAATCATTAATGGATTTCACCTTCACAACACCCTATGGAGGTTGGGAATCTTCCACCCACAATCCCCATGCTCCTCCAGCTCCTCAGTCCTGCCCAGCAGGCAGCTCCCCTGCTGTTCCAGCCCGGGGCTCCCCACACAGCTCTGCCGGTGCCCCTCAGTCCTGCATTGCAGCATGTCCCTACTATTCTGACCTGGGCCCCACTTCCCCTCTCTGCTGACACCCTCCATCCTGGCCTGAACGCATCATAAAGAAAGTTTCTTGTCTGAATGTTTGAGAATGCTGCTTCTTTATTGGCTGGCAACTTGAAGCACCCACACTGCAATGTGTGAAACTGTGACCCTGTGCTTGGTCAGAAGTGGAGGTTTTAGGTGTGATTGTGGAAGGCACCTAAACCTCATGGGCTAGAAAATAGCAGTGATCATGGTGGGCGGGGCAGGGATGCAAAGATTCTCAGTAGTTTATAGCACCCACATAGTATCTGTTCTCAGTCATGTCCTCAGACCATACCTCGCTGACAATACATCCAGCCCAGGGATGATTCTTCTAGGTTCCAAACAATAGGAAGTAGAAAAGAAATATAAATCCTGATTTATTTATTCTCACTTCCCCCCATCTCCCACTCTCACCTTGTGGCCAATGTAGGCTTGTTCTCTACAGCCTGTTTTCTGAGATTTTGCCTTGTCCTATAGTCTGTGCCCCACTGTGCTTCCACCCCTTCCCTAGGGGAGAGGATTCCTCAGTGATGAGGGTGTGAGGCTGATTAAATGATTCCTTATTCTGTGCTGCTCAGTTTGATCCACCTCAGCCAGACTTCTGTCCCTCCTGCCACACACACTGTTCTAGGCCTGGGATCCCCACACACAGCTGCGTAGATGTCCTTCAATCTCGACTGGCAGCCTGTCATGGTTCATTGGTTTACAAAATTACACACACAAAACAATATTAAAATATATTTATAAAAAACCATTAATACAATTTTCATAAACTTATACAAATTAAATATATAAAATTGTCATTATGCCTTGTTACGAATAGTAGCATTAATTCTGCCATTGTGTATATTTAACAAAGTTGTGTTTATATACACACGCAATGTGCCCAAATTATAATTTATAAAATTTATTTAAAAAATTAGTCCTGCCCAAAACAAATATTACTGTAATATTACTATATTTGAAAGCTCGTGGCAATTGGAGGAGGTCCCTGATGATTGGAAAAAGGCAAATATAGTGCCCAGCCTCAAGAAAAGAAAGAAAGAGGATTCAGGGAACTACAGACCGGTCAGCCTCACCTCAATTCCTGGAAAAATCATGGAGCAGGTCCTCAAGGAATCCATTTTAAGGCGCTTGGAAGAGAGGAAGGAGATCAGGAACAGCCAACATGTATTCACCAAGGGCAAGTCATGCCTGACCAACCTGATTGCCTTCTGTGAAGAGGTGACTGGTTCTGTGGATGTGGGGAAAGCGGTGGACGTGATATACCTTGATTTTGGCAAAGCTTTTGATACAGTCTCCTGCAGTATTCTTATCAGCAAGTTAAAGAAGTATGGGTTGGATGAATGGACTATAAAATGTAAAAAAGAGCGGGCTAGATCGTAGGGCTCAACGGGTAGTGATCAATGGCTTGATGTCTAGCTGGCAGCCAGTCACAAGTGGAGTGCCCCAAGGGTCACTCCTGGCCCCAGTGGTCGGTACCACCTTAATGGCTGAAGAATGCAGACAAATCTCTGAAAAAGCAAGAAGATGGCTCCACCCCAGAAAGAAAAGAACAAAAAGCATAGTCAAGACAAGATGAAAGTCATGTCTGCAACTGACCAGTGATCACTGATCACACAGGAGCCCTGAGGCAGCATGACATAGCGGGACTCAAAGACTCACAACAAAATCAAAACCTATAAAAGAATGGGTGAGATAGTAAAGCTTTGGGTAATGTTCTGCATAGCATCAAAAATTGTCAGTGCACGCCCGACGAAGACCCCATTCTTCCTCATGTCCGGCTACCCGGGCCTGGAAGCTGGCACGAACTGTGAACACCAGCAATGAACTCAAGCTACAAACTCAAGCAATGATCGGACTGGTAACTATACCTGAGAAACTGCAGAACATCTGGGGGGGGACTAGATATTAGATATTAAGATAATTCTGTTTTTCTCATAATAAATATGGCATATTGATTTGTCCCTCTGAATAAGATCCTGCTAGTCTTTTCTTTTACAAGTATAACATTTGGGGGGAGAATGCAAAAGGGGGAGCATAACAGTATCCCACGATTATTATAAAAACTGGTGTGCACACCTCTGGCTTTAGTAAGCGTGGCAGTAGAGAGGAAGATCTAAAAGTTTGTTTGTGTTTGTTTCTTTGTTTTTCGTTTCAGTTAACCAGACGGACTCTGAAGGATATAGGCGTTTGTCTCGCCTGACTCTGACGGATATAGGAGTCTGTGTGTCATCATTGTTGTAACAGGTTAACCAGACAGACTGTGAAGGATGTAGGAGTTTAGCCTGATTGCCAAGAAGGCTAATATCATATTGGGTTGCATTAGTACAAGCATTGCCAGCAGATGGAGGGAAGTGATTATTCCCCTCTATTCGGCATTGGTAAGGCCCCATTTGGAGTACTGTATCCAGTTCTGGGCCCCGCACTACAAAAATGATGTGGAGAAATTGGAGAGTTCAGTGGAGAGCAACAAAAATGATTAGGAGGCTGGAGCACAAGACTTATGAGGAGAGCCTGAAAGAACTAGGCCTGTTTATTCTGCAGAAGAGAAGAATGAGGGGGGATTTGATCGCATCCTTTAACTACCTGAAAGGAGGTTCCAGGGAGGTTGGAGCTAGGCTCTTCTCAATGGTAATAGATGACAGAAGAAGGAGCAATGGTCTCAAGTCGCAGTTGGGGAAATCTAGGTTGGACATTAGGAAAAAGCTTTTCACTAGGAGGGTGGTAAAGCATTGGAATGGGTTACCTAGGGAGGTGTTGGAATCTCCATCTTTAGAGGTTTTTAAGCTGTGGCTTGACAAAGCCTTCGCTGAGATGATTTAGCTGAGGTTAGTCCTGCTTTGAGCTGGGTGTTAGACTAGATGACCTCCTGAGGTCCCTTCCAACTCCAATATTCTATGATTCTAAGTTCAACCCATAATATTAAAAATCAATACAATGCATGCTAATACAATAAAATATAATAGCCCTGCTTACATGCATTCAAAAACAATTAAAAACTGTATATTTAATAATCAAACATAATAAAACTAAAATAATCAAAGCCCTAGATGCTGCAAAAGCTGCCACAAAGCACAGTTAGTGAAATATCCTAATGTAATGGTCCCCCACTGCCACTGAAATCTTAAATCTAGCACTGCATCCCATTGCGCTCGTGTGTGTTACAAATAATCTGTACAATGGCTGCAGTGGAACTCTATTAGTTCCTAAAAGGTCCCTAAAGCAACTAAAAATCTAAAAAATCCCCGCATACAAGTAATACAATGTGCTGCAATATACCCTGCTGGGAAAAAGATCCTAATTTCTCAGACTCCAGCTGGGGTGTCTTAAGCCATAATCAAATGTGTGTCAAAAAGTCACCGTGGTGGTGTATTAAGTTATGGCAGCCACCAAGGAGGGAAGTGTTGGAGGCCCAGTGGAATCTGAGTTGACAGACCATGGTTTTGAGGCCTACAGCAGCTTACGTTGCTTGCTTGCCCATTGTGGCCTCCACAGCCTGACATCTTCCAGTTGGCAAAGACAAATAGGAATCCTGAGTAATCTCACAGACGTCTTCATTTCTGCATGCCACGGCACATAATAAAACAAAACACATAACATGTATGCTTGCAGCTGCACATAAATAACAGTAAAAAAATAACACTTTTTCAGTGCCAAGTGGCATATTTTCTGACTGCCACGCCTATCACCACATGTTGTTTTAACAACTCCAATTATCATAATAAAAATAAAATATAATTAAAAATAAAACCCCAACATAAATAGTAAAATATATAATAATTAATCAAAATAATTAAATAAAAAATATAAAAATCACCTCTTAAATGAAAAAGTGCTCCATCAACACGATTGTGCAAATAGTGCTGCCAATCAAACCAAAAAATCCACTAACTCCTTAGCAAAGCCCCTAAAAAAGCCACTCCTGTCTACAGCCTTCTAAGTAACTGCTTAACTCTCCCAATTTAGTAAGTATAATATATTATAGTTAAGTTTAAGCTTTGTATTTAACTAATCTTTTTATGAAAAAACTTTGCACATTAAAACTTTTTAATCTGCAAATCGAGCATACCATGTCTCACTAGTATCCACACTAATCACTAAGTGTCCAGGATCAACATTTGACTGGTACTGAGTTACAAATCACTTTAGTGCTACCTGCAGGGTTAATGAAATGTTTTCCTCCTATGGTATGAACAAATGGCAGCAGAACTGTGTTTAGCTTATTCAGGTGAAAGATTCACTCTCATCTAAACGGAACTCAACAAAGGAGGCTTTCAGATGCCAGAGCACTGTAAGAGCAAGCAGGGAAGGGTTTTGGGGGTGCCTTTCTCCTAAGACTGTCCCAGCCCTGACTAAGGACTGTCCTCAGGCATGGACCGATTATCTCCTCCCACTGTTAAAAGGTAGACTTAATGATTTCTCTTGGAGTCTTCTGTTTTGTTAAAAAGCAGGGACAATGCTCCTGTGTTAATAGAGAGTTTTCCCATGAACTGAGAGCTGAAATGGCTAATAGAACTGGGAAACCTTGAGAGACTTGACAACCAGCAGAGGGGGTTGGTCGAGGCCTGTAGGGGGTGGGAGCCAGCAGAGGAGGCTGGTGGAGCCCTACAGGCAAGAAGTGGACAGCACAGCTATGGTCAGTAAGGCAGGTGAAAGTGAGAAGGGAGGTGCAAAGGACACACCCCACGTACTCTGGGGTGGGTTCTGCTCATTGTGTTTATGAATTCTGTTTGCACAAACCAGTGCTGTGTTACTTCCTTCCTATTATTAAAAGAGTTACTTTCTGCACCCAGACTCTGTGCTTGTAAGAGGGCAAGTATTGTCTTTTGGAGGCGCCCAGGGGATAGTGTGTGATTTCCCAGATGACTGGGTGGGGCTCGAGGTGGTTTGATGTTGTATCTTTGACAGGAAACCCTAGATATAGAACCCAGCCCTTGCTGATGCTGACTCCTTCTGGCAGAAGGACTACAATTGCAAAAAAGTCTGTAAAGCCACCCAACAGTAGAAATAGTCAACATTTTTCAGACAAAAAGCTTTTCAACGATGAATACACTTTTTTCAAAATAAGTAAAAGAGAGAGAAAAACTGTCAATATTATGAAAATGTTTAGTTCTTCATGAACATTTCTGTGCCATTTTTGTTTTTGTTTTTAAAATTATCCAAACTGTTATTGAAAAGGTTATGGAATGTTTTTAATTGCCCAAACTTGGGTTTTCAGTAAGTGAAAAATGTTGATAATCGTTTTGATGATAACCTTGATATATATTTTTATTTATTTGCAAACATATTTTGAAAAAAAAATGAGCTTGTTTGGAGCATTTAAAGATGAAACCAGATGCGCCATTTCAAATTTTTCATAAAAGTAAGCGTAGATTGGACTTATTCCATCCTGTGGTTGCGACAGACACATGAGTAAGTGTTTGCTACCAGATGAACATGTGGGTGAATGACTGCGGGTGACAGAGAGAGACCCAGCTAGCCCCTTGAAAAGAGAAGAAAAGTGCTAGCAAGAGCAACTGAAGCACGTTTGCTGTCGATGGAGGAGTGCAACCAGCTGTGGAGCTGAAGTAGCAGCGTTCTAGTCCTAGCTCCTTGTTGCACGTGATGTGATGCAGTATCCCAACCTCCAGCAGAGGGCAGTTGTGTCAAAGGAGCTTCGCACCCCTGTGTGGTCACAAAGCCAGGCCCATCCACCAGCAAAAGGACAAATCAGCAACCTCCCTGTCACGGCATCGCATCCCCTGATTTTTACGTGGAAGAAAAACCTTCAGCTCTGTGCCAGCTCCAGACATTTTATTAAGCAGAGAAAAGAAACTTCAGAAGAACAAATTGTAGTACAACTTCAGCTCATGATATTTCTCAGCATCAGAAAACTGCATAACAGCATCTCCCAGGGAGACACCGATGGGAACAAAGCTATTGTGAGCATCTGTGTAAATACAACTCCCAGGGACATCGGTTTGGAGATACAGAGCTATTGGGCTGGGCAGTCCTGGAATTAAGGTGCTAGCCTGACTCTTAGGGTCAATTCTCTGCTCTGCCACTGTCAACCTTGGGCAAGTCTTTTAGCCTCTCTGTGCCTCCGTTCTCCAAATATGAAACTGGGATGATAGCACTGCCCTAGCTCGTAGGGGTTTGTGAGGATAAATGCACACATGGCTATGAGATGTGTTACCAGAGTTGCCTGTCACCTTGAGGTTCACTCATTTATTAGAGTTACTTTCCTGGAAGGGGATGTGTGATTCTGTTAATGTGCTGCTTGTGTTACTTCTGTGTTCATATGGCTACAAGTCCCCTCCCAGTGGAGCTATCCTGCAGGACTTAAAGTTTTCAGGGCTGGGTTCTTCCAGCCCCAGATTCAAATAACCCCCCCACAGGTACACAGACACATTCCAGATTAACTGAGTGCGTCTGAGCAGACCGGGCTATCAGCACTCTCAGCTGACCCCTTATATGTCCCTGAACGCAGCAGGCTGGGTGACACAGCACTGTCAGCAGCCACCCTTATGTGCCATTTTGCACCGCACCAGAATAGAGCACACTTCTGAGCAGAATGTGTCCAAACAGCACTTTCAGCTGCCATCCTTATATGCCCCTGGACTCTGCAGGCTAGGCAGAGCAGCACTTCTCAGCTGCCCACCCTTAAATGCCACAGGTTCAGCAAGTTGCTATTCCCACCTTCACTCTACAATTGTTCCAGCAGTAACCCTCTTGATGAGCAAACGCCACAGGATTTTTGGACACTCCAGGGATCTTTGGCTTAGGTAAAAGAAGTGTTGCTGCAGAGCAAGGTAGGGAAGCCAAGAACACAGAGGAGTAAATGAAGTTTGGAGAGAGAGAGACTGGCACCCAGCATGATTATAGCAGTTATTTTATTTCCAGGTGTATAAAACTTACAATACTAATAGTGATACCGTACAAGGAGAGAAAAACCATCAAACAGTTACAATGTTACACAATTACAGTTGGGGTATTGGAGAAGGCTAGCCCAGGTTTGATTACAAAAGTAGAAAGTTATACCTGAACTAAAAGAGCGAGAGAGAGATTAAATTAGGTCTAAGGGGAAGCAGTAGGCTTAACCATAGAGAGAGAGAGTGTTGGGGGAAGATAGAGGGGGTCTCACCACTCCGTGCAGTTCAAATGTTCCCAGGAGACAGGCTGTTCAGTTTAAGGTCTGGAGCACTTAAGACAGGCAGAGCCCCCACCTGATTAGTCAGGAAAAGGGGAATCACAGTGGAACTGATGCAGCATTTGGAATGGATCCAGGCCTCAGAACAGAGGTTTGAACGTGGGTAGGGGTTTTGTAGGGAAGAAACAATGGTTCAAGGGAGAACACTAGGTTTGTTTACAGGTAAACAATGACTCAAGGGAGTATCCCAGAGTGGTTTTCTTTATGCTGGACAATAGGAGCTGATCACTCCTGGCTATGGGCAGTGTTCCAGGGAGCTCACAATGCAATCAGGCAGATTCAGTGTTTTGGAGATCAATAACTGGAATGGTCTGATAACTGCGGAGCTGGGTGTGTGCAGGTGTGGGCTCATTAACATCAGGAGCAGAGATCTCCCAGAATGCAGTGAGCCCCTGCTTTGCCAATCCCTTAGTTCAGTATGGTTCCTGCTTTGGAGCTTGGTTCTCCATTCGCTATGCTAATTCTTGTTCCATCTTCAATGTAGATGAGGCTTCTGTTCTCCACTCAATGTGCTAATCGAGATGCCTCCTTTTTACATCTTCTATGTAGATGAGGCTAGGGGAGTTGCCTTAATCCTATCACCCTTGTTTGGAGGGGCTTAGGTGTGTCTCACTGCCTTTTCATTGCTTTTGGTTTCTGGTTCAAGCAGAGGCTTGGGGTGGGAGGTGGGGGATTCAGATGAGCCAGAACACAGAACTGACAGGTAACAGCTGCTCACCCTATTGTCATGTGGGCCATATGAGTACCTGAGACAGATAAAAGTGAGGTCCTAGATTCCCTGTGGAGGGTATGGAGAAGCTGGTGCTGCAGCTCTCTGTAGGAGGGCATGGAGCCAGATACCAGCTCATGTTCCAGAGCACCAAGAAAATATCTAATAAAAGCCCTTTGAAAGCAATGGGGTCTAGAGAAATGAGCACAGGGCTGGGAGTCCGGAGAGCCTGAATTCTAACCTCAGGTCCACCAGTGGCATCACTTCCTGGAAGTGGGCTTGAAACGCACTCCCTCTCTGAAAGGGTAACTGTGAGAATTAAGCAGCTAATATCTGCAGAGGGCTGTGGACGTATAAAGCATTCTATATAAAATACAAAACTACTGTTAAAAATTGCAATTTCCCAATATTGGGCCCAACCCTGACAGCCTTACACAGAAATCTCATTGGAGTCAAGGGGAGAGTAAAACCTGAGTAAGCAGCTCATGTTTTCACCTACAGAGGAAAAGCAGGTAATTTAGTGACTTTCTAGTTACACCTTGGACTCTGAAACACCCTCCAGAGGAATCCCAGCCGTCCCTATTGGACAATGCAATGGGGCTGGTTGTAAGTCCCCTTTGCTAACGCACCTTGTGTTGCAGGGTAGGGTGGAGGCAGTAAGCAATTGAGGAGACCTGTGTCAGAACCAGTTCATGCCTGGCTGAGGGAGGACATGACAAACTAACCCCCCTTGGTCCTCTCTTGGAAGCAGACATGAACTGGGCTGTGTGAAAGGAGCTGGAAACACAAGGGGCTCAACAGGGGGAAGGATGCCTCCCTACCAGAACCTAGATCTTCTTCTCAGTGTACTTGGTGCGGATGCTACGCCCTGATGTGCTCTGGTATTCCCCATACTCAGTCTTCATCTTCCCGCCCTGGATAATGGTCAGCTCCACTGGCACTGAAATGGTAACCTCCTTCCTCAGGACATCTATGGTCAGCTCCGTGTGGGGAGGGGTCTTGGCTGGCAGAGATATCTCAACTTTTTCCCTCATGGTGGTTGACTCACTCTTCCCTTTCTTAAAAGTGAGGGTGGTGGATATTTCTGTCTCCACAGAGATGGAGGCGCCCGGGATCCCCACTTCCACCTGGGTTCCTATTCTGAGAGTAGAGGAGCTACTGAAGTTGAAGCTGTGGGTGGTGGAGGCCTCGTATTCCCTGCTGGTGGTGGTGGTGAAGGTTTGCTCATGATCTGTCTTGTTGGTTCCCACAATCTCATCAATCACAATTTCCTTCTCCTTCTCCACCTTTTTCTGCTCCCATAAGACCTTGGCAGTGACAGTGGGTCGGCCAGATTGCAATGGACGTGCATGGGAACACCGGTCGTGGAATCCAATTATCCCATAGTCATGAAGCCTCTCTCCTGATCGAGCCACATAGTACGAGCCTCCTCGGTTGGGGTGCTCATAGAGGAGCCAAGCACCTCTCTGGACAATGTGAGAAGATGCCTTGTCACCAAAATATCCTGTGCTCAAGTTGGTCTCATTTGTTAGCACCTTCTTTTGCCCTCCGTAGTTTGAGTTCTCATAGAGAGTGATCTGAGGATCCTCCAGGTCTTCATAAACCAGCTGCAGAGAGGAGATGTGGTCATTCATACCTATATGCCCGTATTCACCTTCCTCAAAAGCACACACTTGTCCTCCATAATCAGGATCTCTGAAGGCCAGCCACGGCTGCCCGATGACCTTCAGTGAGGAAATGGTGTCCCCAAAATCCACCTGCCGCAGATCAGGCATGTTGTAGGTGAACTCTTTGGACAGTCCCCTGAAGTTTGGATCCTGGTAGACGATGATCTTATTCATTGTGCACTTTGCTGGGAATGTCCCTCTTATTGGTGGCTCTGACTGAATCGCCCGACAGGAAGGAGTGTCCCGAAGAGCAGTCGGCTGCAGCTCTTGCTCTGAGAACAGGCCCTGTGATGGGAGAAACGTTGCAGAGCATGAGTTGCAGCATTGCTGTATGGGGGAGCCAGGACTCCAGTGGGGGCGGCAGGTCTGGATGGAGGTGCATTGGGTGGTTGGTAGTAAAGGCGGGGAATGGCTGAGCCTCCCCTGAGGGCCTATGGTGACCCCGCCTATTTCCCTGCCCTCCCTGCTGGGAAGGCAGAACTTTTAACACTCCAGGCAGGCTCCCCTCAGCCACCAGGGATCCTATCTGCACGGAGCATATAAAACTCAGCACACCAGGCACACAGGCAGCGCGGGGCTGCCTCCAGCGTTCTAACGTCTCTGCTCCGGTCACAGTTTCAATTCCACGTCACTCTCTGCCTGTCCCGGCTACCTGGCTGGGCTAGGGCAGTGCTACTGTCTGAATCTGCTCTCAGCCCGCCCGCCCCTAATCTGAGTCGACTTGTCATTGCTGAGGGGCTTCCCCTGCTTGTTAGACAAGTTCCTCCTCTCCTTCCTGTCCTGCCCTCCTCAGCCCTGCAGGCCTCCTCCCTCCTCCTCCCCCCAGTCTGTCCAGTAATCAGTTAAGAGTCCCTTGAAAGACACTCATTTGTTTTCCAGAGAAGGGAAATGGAAAGTATAATTTAAGGGAGGAAGCGGCAGTGCTTGGTGTCAAAAGCAGAGCTGGGAATGTGAAGATTTGGGGTTTTATATTGGCCTCCGTCACAGACTTGCAGTGTGAGATTGGACCACCAGTTGTTTAAGGCTTGAATCAAGGGGAGTCTTTCCATTGAAAAGGCAGTGGATATAGGGACTTAATCAGCCCGTGCCTCACTTTCTCCATCCAAAAAACAGGGATAATACTGGTCTGTCTCAGAGGAGTACTGTGTATCTTAATTCATTGGTCTTGGTTAGGTGCTTTGAGGTCATCAGATGGAAAGTGCTTTAAAAGTGCTAAGTGTTTTCACAATTAACCTTTCATTCATATGCATTCCTCCTGGCTCACAGGGGATCGGCATTTTATGGGACTCCTCCTCCCACTGATGCCTGAGCAAATTGCCAGAATAGGAGTCGGGGGAGGGGAGGGGGGCAGTGAGCGATATGGCAGCAGGACCCGCTCACATCCTCACTTTTCAAAGTGGGAGGTGAGAGAACTAGACAATACAAGGTGCCACCAGGCCAGCTTTATGCTCTGTGCAGAGGTGGGCCTTTCCCTTCCCTCGCTTCCAAGCCACTGCAGAGCTGGCCTGGAATTGGATCCCTCAGTGTGTGGCAGGGGCAGGCACTAATATGCTGTCCAGTCATAGAATCATAGAAGATTAGGGTTGGAAGGGATCTCAGGTGGTCATCTAGTCCAACCCCCTGCTCAAAGGAGAACCAACCCCAACTAAATCATCCCAGCCAGGGCTTTGTCAAACTAGTCCTAAAAAAACCTCTAAGGATGGAGATTCCACCACTTCCCTAGGTAACCCATTCCAGTGCTTCACCAGCCTCCTAGTGAGAAAATTTTTCCTAATATCCAGCCTAAACCTCCCTCACTGCAATTTGAGACCATTTCTCCTCGTTCTGTCATCTACCACCGAGAACAGCCTAGCTCCAGCCTCCCTGGAACCCCCCTTCAAGTAGTTGAAGGCTGATATCAAATTCCCCCTCACTCTTCTCTTCTGCAGACTAAACAAGCCTAGTTCCCTCAACCTCTCCTCATAAGTCACATGCTCCAGCCCCTAATCATTGTCGCTGCCTTCCACTGAATTCTCTCCAATTTATTCACATCCTTTTTGTAGTGAGGGGCCCAGAACTGGACACAATACTCCAAATGCGGCCTCACTAGTGTTGAATAGAGGGGAATAATCACTTCCCTCAATCTGCTGGCAATACTCCTGCTAATGCAGCCCAATATGCCATTAGCCTTCTTGGCAACAAGGGCACACTGCTGACTCATATCCAACTTCTTATCCACTGTAACCCCCAGGTCCTTTTCTGCATTAGTGCTGCTTAGCCAGTCAGTCCCTAGTCTTTTGCTGTGCATGGGATTCTTCCATCCTAAGTGCAGGACTCTGCACTTGTCCTTGTTGAACCTCATCAGATTTCTTTTGGCCCAATCCTCCAATTCATCTAGGTCACTCTGTATCATATCTGTACTCCAGTGTATCTACCAGTCCCCGCAAAGCTTAGCATCATCCGTGAACTTGCTGAGGGTGCAATCCACACCATCCTCCAGATCATTAATGAAGATGCTTAACAAAACCAGCCCTATTAAGCCAAGCTGGTCACCTGCCATATTTGCTATTCTTTCTGCACATTAGGATGGTTTGTTCCTGTGCCCTCAATAAGGTTTCTTTAAAATACAGCCAGCTCTCTTGGATTCCTTTCCTCCTCATATTAGCCTCCCAGGGGATCCTGCCCATCAGCTCCCTGAGGGAGTCAAAGTCTGATTTTCTGAAATTCAGGGTCCGTATTCTGCTGCTCTCCTTTCTTCCTTTTGTCTGGATCTTGAACTCAACCATCTCATAGTCACTGCTGCCCAGGTTGCCAGCCACTTCTACTTCCCCTACCAAATCGTCCCTCTTTGTGAGCAGCAGGTCAAGAGAGCACGGCCTCTTGTTGGTTCCTCCATCACTTGCACCAGGAAATTGTCTACAACACTCTCCAAAAGCTTCCTGGATTGCCTGTGCACTGCTGTATTGCTCTTCCAGCAAATGAATCCTCAGGGCCAGTGCCAGCTATGCAGGGCCAGGTAGTTGAGCAATAAATGGCCGGGATGAACGGATCCCCCCCACCTGGCCCAGAGCCCTTCAGAGTGTTCCCACAAGGTAAACTGCCGGCTGGCGGCAATTAGGGGCACCTGTGGGCAGCAAATGCTCCACCCTAGTTTTTTACTTGTTCAAGTGGTAGGGGGAGCTCTCAGCTCAGTGGTGGAGAATGGCAGGGCCTTGGGAGAAGGTGTGTGTAGAGAGGAGGAGCCAAGCAGGGTGTGGGTGCTGCACGCATGGGAAGGGGGCTGAAGGTGGATGATTGAAAGGGGAGGTGTTTTTGAGCCTGCCTGGTGCAACGTGGCATTGGCTGCCATTTCTCAGACTAGTGTGGGGTGGGGGTTCCTTGGGGGAGCAGCATTTGGGGGAGACAGCACAGCAGGGGTAGCACTGGGTGCCAGGTCTTTTGGGAACCGTACAGTGGACAGAGTGTGGGCGAGGCAGCAGTCTGGGGGCATGCTGGAAAGGGGCAAGGTTTTAGGGGAAAGGTAGCAGTACTCGGGAGACTGGCAGGGCTTCGCGGGAGGGTCCTCAAAGAATCCATTTTAAGGCACTTAGAAGAGAGGAAGGTGATCAGGAGCAGTCAACATGGATTCACCAAAGTCAAGTCATGCCTGACCAACCTGATTGTTTTCTATGAAGAGGTGACTGGCTCTGTGGATGTGGGGAAAGCGGTGGACATGATATACCTTGACTTTAGCAAAGATTTTGATACTGTCTCCCACAGTATTCTTATCAGCAAGTTAAAGAAGTATGGGATGGATGAATGGACTACAAAATGGATAGAGAACTGGCTAGAGCAAAGGGCTCAAGGGCTCCATGTGTAGCTGGCAGCCGGTCACAAGTGGAGTGCCCCAGGGGTCGGTCCTGGGGCCGGTTTTGTTCAACATCTTCAGTAATGATCTGGAGGATGGGGTAGATAGCACCCTCAGCAAGTTTGCAGCTGGCACTAAGCTGGGGGGAGTGGTTGATACCCTGGAAGGGAGGGATAGGATACAGAAGGATCTAAACAACTTGGAGGATTAGGCCAAAAGAAATCTAATGAGGTTCTACAAGGACAAGTGCAGGGTCCTGCACTTAGGCCAGAAGAATTCATGCACAGCTACAGACTGGGGGCCGATGAGCTAGGCAGCAGTTCTGCAGAAAAGGATCTCGGAGTAACAGTGGATAAGAAGCTGGATATGAGTCAGCAGTGTGCCCTGGTTGCCAAGAAGGCTAATGGCATATTGGGCTGCATTAGTAAGAGCATTGCCAGCAGATCATGGGAAGTGATTATTCCACTGTATTTGGCATTGGTGAGGCCGCATTTGTAGTATTGTGTGCAGTTTTGGGCCCCCCACTACAAAAAGGATGTGGACAAGTTGGAGAGGGTCCAATGGAGAGCAACAAAAATGATAAAGGGACTGAAGCACAAGACTTATGAGGAGAGGCTGAAGGAACTAGGCCTGTTTAGTCTGCAGAAGAGAAGAATGAGGGGGGATTTAACAGCAGCCTTTAACTACCTGAAAGGGGGTTCCAGGGAGGATGGATCTAGGCCAGGGGTCAGCAACCCGCGGCTCCGGAGCCGCATGTGGCTCTTCAGCCACGGTAAGCCGCCGTGGCTCCGGAGCTTCAGCCGCGGTAAGCTGCTGCGGCTCCGGAGCCGCATGCAGCTCTTTTGATAGTAAAGGCTGCTGACCCCTGATCTAGGCAGTTTTCAGTGGTGGCGGACGACAGAACAAGGAGCAATGGTCTCAAGTTGCAGTGGGGGAGGTCTAGGCTGGAGATTAGGAAAATGTTTTTCACTAGGAGGGTGGTGAAGCACTGGAATGGGTTACCTAGGGAGGGGGTGGAATCCCCATCTTTAGAGATTTTTAAACTGCACCTTGACAAAAGCCTCGCTATGATTATTTAGCTAAGGTTAGTCCTGCTTTGAGCAGGGGGTTGGACTAGACATCTCCTGAGGATCTTCTAACTCTAATATTCTATGATTCTATGAGGTGCAGTGTGTTATGGTGAGTGCTCAGAGGTGGGAGGGCACCTGGGGTTTGCCAGTACTGGGGGCTGAATTAGCATGTGTGATGGGGGAGGGGAGGGCTCGCACAGACCCCTGCCCTGCGGCGTGGGGGGCGGGGGTTGCTGCAGCAGCACACAAGCCAGAGCAGCACCACAGCAGGAAGGTGTGTGAGCATCTGGCATCAGCTCAGGAGGAGGGAGGGAGGTTGCCCATCCCGCCAGGTCCTTCTGCTGTGATATGGAGCCCCACTGGCAGATGAAGGCCGGAAGGGAGGAGTTGAAATAGGATTATAAAGCCAGGAGGTGCCGGCAGGCAGGGGGTGCAGGGAGGAGGTCTATGGTCTCTAAGTGGGAAGGGAGTTGGCAGGGACAAGGAGGAGATCCATGGGGAGAGTAAGCGCTGGGACCCTGCCCTGGACTGGGGAGTCTGACAAGCAGCGGAGGGGGTGAAGTAACCAGAGGGAGCGTAGAACGCGCTGGGATGAGCCCAGAGACAGGCCTGGAGATAGAGATGGGGGGTAAGAAGAAACCCAGGGGAACACAAAACAGCACCAAGACTGAGCAGAGCTCGGTTGCTAGTCACAGGGTGCCTGGCTGGAAGCAGGAGTAGGAGGCAGGGCCTGGTTCCCCTCTCAGCCACTGGCCAAGGGGGACCGGGCCTGGGGTGGGAGCAGAGGACTGCCTGCGACAGCACATGGACAGCTTGTCTGAGGGGACTTTCTTCCCTGGAAAGCGGGGACTATACAGTGGCCTGGCCAGGGGGCTGAGTCACAAAGAGGGAGCAGCCGGACTCATGATGAGACAGCATCCCAAGTTGTGAAGAGAGAGTGAGGGGTCACGGTGTGAGTAACCAGTGGCAGGGGGCACCAGCTGGGGGTGAGAGAGAATTCCCAGACCTAGCCACAAGGAGGTGTACTTGTGGTGAGTGGACTCCATTACACTTCCCTACAGTCTGTTCCCAGAACTCTTGGATTTCTCCCTCCCATCACTTCCCATGAAGAGACAATTCCATAACAACCCTTCACAATGAGGAAATAATGTTTGAAATGTTCTTCCCTCCCCTCCACTTCTTCCGCTAGCCCGATTACACCTTCTACCCACATCCTTTTCCTCCTTAATGACAGCTGAAAAAATGGAAGCCACTATGCAAAGACTATACTGGATGCAAACACAAGGGCTGGGCATTGATTTATTGGGAGCTGTGTGTGTGTCTGTGAGTCAGAAGCAGCCAGAAATCAGGGAAAGAGAGACAGAAAGCCAAGGACACAGCAAGAGAAGCACTGGTCAGATAGTCCTGAGAAAAAGCCAAGAGAGAGAGGTTTCTGGACAGAGTACTGGCTGGAAAGAGGCGTGGAATTGTGAACAAGGAAACTTCCTCCAGTTGTTTGATTCCTGCTGTGCTGAGGGAACCAGGACTTTGTAAATTATCAGGATTGCATAAGAAAAATACCTGACTCTATCATCTATATCTCCTCCTAATGGAAACCACCCACAAGACCCCAAATATTGGCTAAATACTTGGACTAAAAAAGATTTTTGTTCTTCACTCCTGTGGTATCTGCCATCTCTTCCTGTAAAGTAAATATTCCTTCCCATACCTAGACGTGTGGTCTCCCCCTGTGCTCAGAAATCACCTCTCCTACATTCAGGTGGGGCTTTCTCACTCCAGGTGGTAGCAATAGCATCGCCTCTCTTTGAGAGTTAAATTCCTTCTGCAGCTGCTGTCAGATAATCTCAGGGAAGGTGGTGAGCACGTGTGAACTGTGCATACTAAACCGACAAGCTCTAATTTTTCTCTAGTTGCTTTCATCAACTGCGGGGACAAAGCATAATAATAAATTAACAATTTATACCTTTGCTTCTGGCTTCAGCTTCGGACACTTGGAGAGTACTGGATGCACCTTCCTATCCAGCTGCTGCTGCAGACAGGAGATGCTCTGTCCGCCCAGCTTTATATCTGAAGATTAACTGCTCACTATCACATAGCCACCAAATACAAGCTCACAACTTGTTCTATCTGTGCCCAATAGCAATTGAGTGTCCCAGGAAAATACCATGAATGGTAACAACAATGTGACTGGAGCATTTCTTTTTCTGTATGTAACCCTTCTGCCAGACAGAGTCAGCAGCAGCAAGGGCTGGGTTCTATATCTAGGGGTTCCTGTCAATGATACAACACCAAACTGGCTTGAACCCCCACCCAGTCACCTGGGAAATCACACACTATTTCCTGGGTGCCCCAAAGGACAATATTCCCTTCTCGCAAGCACAGAGTCTGAGTGTAGAAAGTAAACCTTTAATAGCAGAAGTGAAGTAACACACCAGTGGTTTGGGAAACTGCAAACAGAATTCATGAACTAAATGAGCCAAACCCATTCCAGAGTACGGGCATGTCTTTCATCTCTCCGTTTGCTTTCCCCTGTTCTGACCTTCGTAGTTGCAGTGTCCACCTCCCGGTGGAGGCTCAGCCATTCCCCCTCTGCAAGCTCCTGCTAAACGCAGCCTTGACCAGGCCTCCTCCGCTGCTGCCTCCTGCTACCTCCAGGCCTCACCGAGTCCCTGCTCCTGGCTCTCACCATCTGCTGGCCTCCTCTATCTACAGATGCTAGCCGATCCTGGCATCTACAGGCACTCACTGCTCCTAGCTCCTGCTGTCTGCTGGCACCCTCTGTTTACAGATACTAACCAATCCTGGCATCTACAGGTGCTGACCACTCCTGGCTCCCACTGTCTTCTGATGCCTCCTGATCCCACCATCTTGCAATCTACTGGTGCCAACCAATCCCATCATCTCAGGTGCTGCCCACTGCGGGCACCTATCTCATCAAAGTCAAAGTGTTCCAGTTTTTCTGGTAATTCAGCTCTTAATGAATTTCAGCTCATGGGCAAACCTGCTGACATAGAAACAATGTCCCTGCTTTTAACAAAGAAAAGACTCCAAGAGGAATAATTAGTTCTATCATTTAACAATGGGAGATCATCAACCCATTCCTGAAGGTGGCCCCTTTGGCAGAGCTAGTGCAATCCCCATAGGAGACTTCTCACCCCTCCCTCTCCGTGCAGTGCTGAAACATCCGTCCACCACCCTTTTTGGGCTCTGTTTGGGTGAGAGTGAATTTTTTTATCAGAACAGACTAAACACAGATCGGATGCCATTTGTTCATACAATTGAAGGACAGCATTTAATTACCCCTGCAGTTGACACAAAAGTGACTTGTACCACAAAACCAGGCCCATTGACCATTTCCCGTCATGCTCAACACCTAGTGTGCTTACGCAATATGCGGGGTACGTGATTGTACTCATGCAAATACAAAGCCCATGCAAATAAAGTCCCCCACGTTCAGCTGCTGAGCAGAGAGAGTACCACTCCGACACTCAAACCTTGCTTACATCTATTTATTCAGAAGCGTTCAGTAGAAGATGCACATGTGTCATGAAGCAGGGAGCATCATAAACACCCAAGCACAGAGAGGGGGCGATGCTCAAGTGAGATGAACAGCTCTTTGAGTGAAGTTATGATCAAACTAGGCCTTGGTGATTAGGAAGACAGATTTCTGCCTGTCCTTACCAGGGAAACTGAGGCAGAACAGAGCAATGTGGGACTGCGATTCCAGCTGCAAGTGGGGAATCTGAGGTAGCTAAGGCATTCTGCCAGTCCTATGACACTGTAACACGGGAGTGAAAAGCTCAAGCAAAGCATAAAGGAGCTGCTTGACTGATTGCAGAGGTAGCAGCAGCCAAGAGGGAGGGGGACTTCTCCCCCCACTCTATGCAAATAAGCTAACTTGTTTCAAGAGGGAGCTTGATAAATTTATAGAGGGGATGGTAGGATGATGTTGTCTATTATAGCATATGGCCCATCTGCAACTGCTATTAGCAAAACTCTCCTATGGCCAAAGATAAGACACTAGCTGGGGAGGGCTCTGCGCTACTACAGACAATGGGCAGGAGATCACATTAGACTATCATGAGTTTGGCTGGTGACCTACATGTGAAAGAGCCAGTTCAGGAGACTGGCAAACAAAGAACTGAAAACGATAGCCAATGATGGTACTGACCAAGGAAGGGTCACCTCATCCAAAACCTGACATGAGATTGTGACCCAAACAGAACCAGGTCCTGAATTACTTGGAAGCCCACCAGGGTCCTGTGTGGGAAACAGGTACTGCAGGGTAAGTGTTTGTGTGTGAACTGTTTATTGCTCTATGGTGCCTTTTCTCGGCAGCGCTTTCACTGGAATAAATAATACCCTGTGCGTGAAGGCTGGCTGGTCACTGCTTAGCTCTGTCACTGCACAGAGCAGGTTGGCAGGTGCTGAACTAAACTCAGGCCTGGTCTTCACCTAAAACTTAGGTCAATCTCGCTTCATCACTGAGGGCTGTGAACAACGTTACGCCCTCTGTGATGGAGTTAGATTGACCAGCCCCCACTGTCGATGCAGCTAGGGCAATGGAAGGAATCTTCCAACCACCCATTTACTGCCTCTCAGAGAGGTGGATTACATCCATGGATGGAAAAGCACCTCCAGAAAGGCAGGATGTATTTGCATGACAGTGATACAGCGGTGTTGCTGCAGCAGTGTAGTTGCAGTGCCACAGCTGTGCTGCTGTAGCACAATGTAAACATACCCTCAGACCTGCTCAGGCAACCCCAGTGAAGGGCAGGAGGAGATGCCTCAATCCCTGAGGGTGGCCTCATATCCCACATGTCTTATGGGGCTTCCCTTTGCAACAGAATGTGCAGCCCTGTCAACATGCTCTCAATAAGGAAGCCTTGCTATAGAGTCATAGACTGTAAGTCTTCTGTTTCTAAAGCTCATGCTTCAGGGTTTCTGGCAGCCAGTGGCAGGGGACAGGAATGGATTTTTCCCCTCAGTGTGTTTTGGGAGGATTTTGTGTTTGGTTTTTTTTTTTTGTATCCTTCCTGTGAAGCATCGGGGTGGCCATGGCTTGGGATGGGACACCGAGTGCAGTGGGCTCTGAGGTGGCACTGAGCGCTCTCTCTCAGCTGCTTGGCTGGCTGCCTTTTGCTCACATGCTCAGGGTGTAGCTGCTCATCTTTGTTGGCCCGGCTCCTGAGCCAGGTCTTTCACATGTATGTGAATTCCTTCCTGAGCCCAAGTATGGTGACCATTTAGATCCCGAGCATGTGGGTGGGACCTATCAGCTAGACAGCTGGAAAAAATGGTCTGTGGTAACTCACCTCTCCTTATCTAACGTCCCATCTCTGGATGCAGGAGATATCTGTTGATAGGAGTGTCAGATGGGCCATGTGCCAAAGTAGGCAACTCCCTCCTACCACTGTCTCTACAAATATATCAAGCTCACGCTTGAAACAAGTGAGTTTATTTGCCCTCACTAATCCCCTTGAAAGGTCGTTCCAGGACCTCATTCCTCTGAAGTCAAACCCCAATAGGCAAAGGATTTGTTCAATTATGCATAAGTGACTTTAGTTTCTAAGTCACGCAGTAAGTCAGAATGCAATCGCTAGCCAATACATGGCACTTTAATTATACTGATTCCACAACATTTGGTATTTCCTTATTGTAAAGCTCAGCTCACATGTTGTCAGTTCTAGATAATTGTTGATAATTCATCAGTGCTTATGCGTCTTCGGCCCAGTTGCTGCATTGCTTGTCCCTCCTCATGAAAGGTATTAACCCCTCCACTCCTGGTCAGTATCCATACCAAGTGATAGCAGAAACTGAGTCACACATTTGTCCAGGCTGGCAGAATCACATCATCTTTCCCCCTATGGTGGTTGACACATTCGTCCCTATCTCCAAGGTGCTTGTGCCCAACATTTCTGTCTCCACAGAGATGGAGGAGCCTGGGATCCCCATTTCCACCTTGGTTCCCATTCTGAGAGTGGAGATGCTACCAAAATTGAAGCTGTGGGTGGTGGAGGCCTCGTATTCCCTGCAGCTTGTGGTAGTGAAGGTTTGCTCATGAACTGTCATGTTAGTTCCCACAATCTCATTGATCACAGTTTCCTAATATGGAACCTAGACCTCCCACACTGCAACTTGAAACCATTGCTCCTGGTTCTGTCATCTGCTACCACTGGAATCCCTTTCAGGTAGCTAAAGGCTGCTATCAAATCCCCCCTCATTTTTCTCTTCTGCTGTTACCAGATTTGCCCATCTCCTTGGGGTATGCTCATTTATTAGGGTTACTTTCCTTAAGGAGGGAGGGTTGTAATTCTATTAATGTACTGCTTGTGTTACTGGTGTTTGTACATGGAGCTTAATGTCTCCCTTCTGCAAGTCCCCTGCCAATGGAGCTACCCTGCAGGACCTAAGTTTCCCAGGGCTGGATTCCTCCAGCCCCAGACTCAAATAAGCAGCCACATATACACACACACAGATTAGCAGAGCACATCTGAGTGGACCGGGTTTAACAGCACTCTCAGATGACCCCTTATATGTCCCTGAGCTCAACAGGCTGGTTTGAACACCACTTTCCATCTGCCACTCTTATATGCCCCTGGACTCAATCAAGCTGGGTTACACAACACCTTCCAGCTGCCACCCTTATGTGCCCCTGAACTCCACTGGCGGCGCAGAGCAGCACTGTCAAGCTGCTGCCCCATATGCCACAGGTTTAGCACATTGCTGTCCCCACTCCCACATTAGAGTTGTTCTTATAATAACCCCCTTGATGAGTAAACCCAACAGGATTTGTGGGCACTACAGCTGAACCTGGAACAGTTACAGCTGGAGAGAAAACAATGCAACTGGAAACGCAAGTTTGGCTCAAACCAGAGCATGAAGAGAAAGAAAAGCAATGGCCCACATGAGATGAGGATTTGGGAAATAACAAAGAAGACCCCTCAAGCTCAGATAACTCCCCAACCAAAAGCCACAGAATTGGACAAACCATGCAATGCATACAGAGATGGATTGTATTGACGATTGGCTCACCACCACTTCTGAAAGAATTTATGAACTGCATAAAATTACAGAAGACAAGAGGGTTCCCACACTTCTCTCCAAAATCTCAAGTAGAACACTGCAAGTATTTAATGAGATGGGCATGGGAGAAATAAGATGGATTACAAAAAGGTGTATTGCAAAGGTTTCCGATTACCCTGGAGGTAGACAGGTTAAGGTTCAGGCCTCCAAAAGCATGACAAAATGAGTCATATACCATATACGTATAGGATGTGTGATTTAATGAAAAATGGGCAAAGGAAAAGGAATAGAGAATTATGACCCATTATTTGACCCCTATGTTCAGAAAGATTTCCTGAGTACATGCCAGGGGTGGCCAAACTTATTGACCCTTCGAACCGCATACAATATTTTTCAGAACTTCGAGAGCCACAAGACACACATAACCTTTAGACATGCATTTTGAACAATATTAACATCCTCTTACTGTAAACACAGCTAATTATGGCTAGAGTTAGAGACCTTGTGGGTCTCTATCCTGGTTGTAAGTCTCAGGAAAGCTGATTGATATGTTGTTAAGGTGGTATGGAGGAGCATGGTCAGATGTTGTTTTATAAGGACTGCAGATATTTTGATTTTATAAACTTCATTATGGAGAACAGCGATTCACAGCTGTATATTGTGCGAAAAATTGAAATGAGTCTCTCACTAGTCTTTTTTAATTGAGGATACTTTGCTCCTGGCACTTGCTTCTGGAACTCCACTGTAGACTGTGATTTTTGCATCATCTTTAGAGCATTGTCCTCCTGGAGTTCCAATAGTTCCATTTCTACAGTAGATGTTTCCGTAACCATGGATTTGGGAATCGGACCGCTGTGGTTGATCACATCAAAGATGAATAGGTTTCCCAGGAAGGTGAAGCAGGATCTCAACTTCTTTAAGTCCTCAAACTTGGCCCAAAAGTCCTCAAGCAGGCCTTGTAATTTACCTCTGTATTCCTCGAGTTTGTGATCTTCTATTTTGATTTCACGGGATGTGTTTACCCTACTCTTGAGATGGGAAAAGTGGTTGAAGTCTCTTGACATTGTCTCTTTGCAGAAGCTTTCTTTTGTTCTAGGAGCTAAACACTCTCTGAGTAAGGTCAGACATGATCCCATCATTCCCTTAGACTGCCAAGTTGAGAGTTTGCATATGCTGTATAATATCAGTGAAAAACATCAGATCCTGCATCCATTGCTCATCTTCCACTTGTGGATAGGATTTTATTTTTCTTCAAGGAAAGCATTAATAGACTCCAAGAGTTCCACAAACCTATTTAAGACATTGCTGGTTGATAACCACCTCACGATACAGTAGAAAGAGACATCGTTAGGTTTGTCTTCAAGATCCAGCTCTTCAATTACATTTTTGAACTGTCAATGAATCTTCCCATTTGAACAGATGAAACTGACAATTTCTAGGACCATTTTTGGACCATTTTTGTACTTGAAGTATTTGCCTGCAAGACGTTCATGATGGATGATGCAATGAACAGGGAGAAACTCTGGAAATTTGGGATCACTTTTTAAGAGTCCGATAAGGCCAAGTTTATCCAGCGGTACATCGGCATTTGTCAGCTACATCCGCGGAAACAGAGCAAACAAATATTGCTAGTTGTGGTTTATCTTGTATATTTGTGGCTTTGTCAAGAGCTAGGCTGAGTGCTAGACAATTCATTAGATCGTTTTGGATCTTGCATGCAACAACAGCATGGATCTGGGAGATATGCGTCTCCTTAGTGTGGTGCAAAATTGGGTTTTGCTTTATTAGTTGCTGATTTTTTGTGTTATTGGGATTTAAAATTGCAACCACTTCAGCAAAGTTCTTCTTAATAAATTCTCCATCAGAATATGGATGCTTAGCACCAGCGATATTCCATGACAACACACCTATCTTGGGTTGTTGAGTCAGCTTCCCTACTGAATGCTGAAAGTAGTGTCTGTTGACTGTGTAAGTGTAATTTTAATATGGTTAGCTTGTTTCTCCTTAATTCTGATTCAGGAAGTATGACAGAATCTCACAGGAACAGGGATCTGGAATCACTTGGGGCAAAGCCAGTCAGGACTCTAGTGCTTGGCATCTGCCCCAGATCCCTTCACATCATTGCAGCTGCCTCCTGAATGTGACCTCAGAGCATTCAGCACCCCTGCTCCACCTGAACCCCAGAAGTGAATCCCCCTGGATGGGACCCTGGGAAGCTCTTACATGCCCCCAAGGGGCCATGCACCCCACCTTGCAGTCAGAAGTGATTCACAGCCAGTGTGGAGGTTAGAAGAGTTTATTAGTTCTCAGGAGCACAGTGTAGAAAGACTTTGTAGCAGATTAGTTAGAGGTTACAGGAGCCTCAGAGCCCACATTCTTGAGCTTTGCGCCCTGCATCCCCCTGTTGGGGACTGGCTCTTCTAGCCTGCAACCCTCCAGATCCACCGCCTTGCCCCTCCCCAGTCCTTTGTCTCTTTCCCAGGCAAGGTGGCAACCCTTCTTTGTTTCCACTTGCCGTAACCTGTTACAACCTGTCATAGCTGGTTGACCCAAGGCAGAGGGATCCTGGCTATTGTCTGCACATGTGGCTGGGGAAAGCCCATCCACCCGTTAGTGGTTTCTGCAATGCTCACACACCCTACTCCCATCATCAAAATACATGAATAACACATGGGGGAAATTGAGGACACACACAACTCTCAGAGGAAACAGTAAAAGCATCTCCACTTCGTCACTGGAGAGTAATTAGATTAAAAGTTGTTGTGATTCATTTTGTAGTGACGTTTCAAGTTGCTTACTTTGGGGTGAGTGAGCAATGCACTGTAGATAAGGCACAGGGGGTTGCCACCTTTAACAGTGAATGCAAAATCTACCTCTCATTCAGGCTGAAAACTTCAGTTTTCTTTTTCAAACTTGCCTTTCTTTGTGACACTCTGTACCTCAAACAGCACCCTGGCACCTCCATATTCATTACTGTCATATAATTATGATATGTTTTGTACAGGATAGGCATTGTGAGATATTCATTTTGAATGTCTTGATCTGTTGTATATTAATATCCAGTTGGATTGTATGTACTATCATTGTATGTGAAGTTATGAAGTTTTGCTATGTGTGTGTCACTAAAATATGTTGTGAGGTTGGAAACACCCAAAACCAGCCTTTCAGATATGACAGTGGAGTAGCCAGACAGTGTTAATGGCTCACCAACACCCATCAAGGAAAGAATGCATTATCTCGAGAACTATTTACAATGACAACTTCACAGAGAGCGTAGACATGTAGACAATGGACACTGGTTGTGTCATGGGCGGACCCCATGTCATAAGAAAAGATCTTTCTAGTAAGCTGGAAGAAACTATAAAAGAGAGGAAGTGACATCATCACTTGTCCTCAACCCCCCACCAACTCAACACCTGGAAGAAACATGTAGAGGACAAAGACTTTGACCTGGGGAAGGGAGATCCTGGACTGGAAGGCAGTTCCAGCCTGTGTATGGAGGATCTGTAGCCTGCTTTTACCATCTGTCAGGGTGAGACACTGCCTGATTCAAACCTTGATTAGTTTTTAGAACTTCGACTGTGAATTTACATTTGTTTCTGAAGTAACCAACTCTGATCTTTATTCCTGCTACTTATAATCACTTAACATCTATCTTTCTGTACTTAATAAATCTGTTTTATATTTTGCTGAAAACTGTGTTTTGGTTGAAGTGCTTGGGAAATTTCAGTTCAGTTACAAAGGCTGGTGTTTGTCTTCTCCACACTGAGGGAGGGGTAGATCAGGTAATGAACTTACACTGGTCAGGTTTCTGACCAGTGAAAGACAGTACAGTTTTGGGGTGCAAGGCTGGTAGCTGTGGGGAAGTGGCTGAAGCCTCCGTATTGTTGGTTCGTGAGTGGCTGGGAGAAGCAGGCATGTTGCACAGTTTGGTGTGTCCCTGTGTACACAGATGGCTGTGTAAGTTCAGTACCTGCCAGAGGTTTGTAGCTTGCTAACAGCATCACAATGTGAGAGGGAACCCAGGCAAACTAGCTGGGTGTGGGGCTCCACATGCTTTTGTGGTAGGTAATGATAGCTCCTGGAGGGGTTTGCTGCCTGTCATTAGCAAGGCTCAAGCTGTAGAGTTAAGAGGGTGCAGTGGTCCTACATTTCAGTTTGCATCCCGTGTGTTGGGGTACCTTGCAAGTGGTAACTAAGGCTGGTGGAAACCAGAGTGTGACTGGAGTACGCTGGCAGCTTGCAACTATACCCAGGCCCTCAGGGTGTGACCTCCATGCTGTTTGGCTGTTTGTGAGGGGCTCAGCTTGGGAGCCACAGCAGCAAAGCAGTGGGAGGCACCCCAGAATGCAGGGCAGGTGGTGAAAGAACCCCTCATTGGTCTGGATTGTAGCTTTAGATGTCATAGATGGTTTAAAAGGCTCTTTAAATATCAGTATGTTGGATGGCGTTCCAGCAGATGTGTTGATTGGTAATAACACATTGCTTATGCCCAAAACAGTTAATATAATAACTCGTAGTAAAAAGGAATATGGCTCTGTTGTCCCAGAAGTGAACTGCAAGGACAGTGCAGCTGTGGAGGCAGAGAGGGCACATTTCCAGCCTCTATTCAGGGGATCATAGCACTGTGTCTTTACGTGTGGGGGAAGAGGAGTCACTCCCAGTACTGAGACAGGTAACAGCACAGGCCTTTTTGCTACTAAGTCTTCTAACCCTGCTCTGAACAGCACCACTGCAACCACTGGGGGAGCCCCACTTGCTGAAAGTAGGAAGGAAGACCAATTTTAGGGAAGATACAGACTAAGAGGCATAAGAAGAAATTAAAAGAGAGAAAACTGAGGCTGGAAATAACAATAAGTCCTGACACTGAGACATAAGAGGCTGTGGGATTGTGCTCCCAAAGGAAGGCCTGGGAGCCCCTTCACTTGGGA
>ML675726.1:1233584-1279626 GCA_007922155.1 Mesoclemmys tuberculata | reverse complement strand
TGGGTAGGGTTTTGTGGCCTGCCTTGTGCGGGAGGTCAGACTAGATGGTCATATTGGTCCCTTCTGACCTATGAGTCTATGAGTCTATTTTTCTCAGTGCCTAGAGTAGGAAACCACAAGAGATGATAATTCCCTGATCAGAGCCTGGAACCCTGATGTTCTACAGAGTTAGCAAACCACACTCACAAGCAAAACTTATAACATTGGTACAGGAGAGAAGCTAGGCAAGGAAAAGGGGGCAGGAAACAGGACAAGAAGTGTGCATCTCTTTCTCTTCCTTGCTGTAGCCCAGAAGTGCTCCACCCTCCAACATCCCAAAGCCTTTTGCTAAACCTAAGGAGGGGGTGAAACCACAGTGCTTGTCCTGGGAGAACAGTGGGAGCCCTGGGGGGGTCTGACTCACTGAAAGGGTCCTCCCAGAGACTGTTCCAAAGCTGGGGTTACAGCACAAGTCCTGTGCCTCCGTGACACCAGCCATCCCCGCTCGCATCTATGTCAGTCACTGATGACACTCCAGTTCCCCACCCCAGCTACCCCCATGGCTCCAGAGTCCCTCCTGCCCCCACAAACACTGCAGTGTTTTGTGGCCATCCTGCTCCTCCAACCTGGTTACCCCCACACACCTTTGTTCCCATGCCTCCATTATGGGGAGTCACTTACCAATCTCTTGTCAGCCGCTGTACTAGGGGTGACACATACTCCCACCATGGGAAGTCCTACCCCAGCTCTATGAGGCCATTTCAGACCTGCCAAGCCTGTGACCTCAGGACCAGGAAATCCATATCTCAGCTTTCCACCAAGTTTTGGTGGTCTCCACAGGGTAGTAGCATTAATCGCGGTACTGATACCAGCCAGTGCAGAAGCAACCCTGGGGACAAGGGCAGGAGAAGACATCAGAGGACAGTAAGGGGAAGGCAATGAAGCATGAGGCAAGGGTGTCAGGGTCTTAGGGTCCATGATTGCTGAGCCCCTTCACAACCCCCCACAACTCCCCCATTGACCAGGTTTCTTGACCAGATTCCATCTCACATGAAGCACTGTGAACAAAACCATACCTCAGAGAACTGAAAAAGATAAAAACTTTCTGCTGAAAAAAAGCCTAAGAATTTTTTCTCTGAAAACAAACCTAGACCACTCATACTGTATGCAAGACTGTGCTACTGAACCATAAATGCTTTAGCTCCTCTTGTGAGATATTTCCAGCTGCACAATGCTGCTGCTATGCCAGGGGAGCAATTATTGACTCCAGGAAACATTTTTCTTAGCCTGCCTCCATCCATCACTGGTTTCTCCAGCAAAGGGCAGTGCATGTCCCTATGGTCCAGATATCTTTATTCAAATCAAGCTAGAACCTGAGAAACCTTTCCCTTTCCCAGTTGTGGGAAGGGGAGACTTTGAAAAGTGCTCTCTGTGCTACTGCACATGGCTAAGAAAAGAGAAACAACTGCAAATTCACCTAGTGCTTTGAGAGAGAGGTTTGAATTCTGTTTTTCAGATGATTTTAAGCCTGGGCATTGTGATTATTTACCAGTTTCTCTGGTGTTGATGCTTTCAGTTTGCTACAGCTGTGATTGCTGAGTGGTTAAGGTGTTGGACTTGAAATCCAATTGGGTACCCCTGCGCAGGTTCAAATCCTGCTCACAGCGTGGCTGGTATTTTAACCACAGTTTCTTGCTAGGGCACTATATCTGTACAATCACCCTCAATACCAACAAAATTCCATCTCCATCTTTCATAGCAGAACCTGTCATGCTACCTTGTGCTGTGTCCTGGGTATCTAAGAGAAAGTCTTTGCCGCTTACCTACTACCTTATAGCTCAGCCCTAAAGCTGGCTGCTGCTTGTGTTTCTCTCTATACAGTTTGAAAGGAGCTGAGGCAGTGCAGGAGCATTCCTGAAAACACAGACTTGAAGCTTTAGGAGAAAGAGATTGTCTGAGACATCAGAGTGCTGGAAACCACATAGCCACCCCATAATTCAGGGGCCAGTTCCAGCCCTGAGTCTGTACTTCCATGATCCTTCCCATGGAGTAGGTTCCCCAGGTTAAATCCTCAAAAATAGGCATGTGAAACTCACTCCTTTTCTCCCTGTATCAGAGCAAGGGCTAGAATCACCCCTGCATTGCCATAGGGTGTGTGGGCATCATGCCAAAGCACCATGAAGCCATTCATGGCATGAACACTTCTACAACCAGTGCTGTGTCTGAGACAAAGCCCCCAAAAGGCTATGCGGGGCTATGTACACCATCCCTGCAGATGTGCATTTCCAGTTGCAGATGGGAAGCTGGACTGTGAGTTATATATGGGGCTTGTGTGGTTGAGCTCTTGGGATCAGAAGACGTCTTTGTTTCATTCCATTGGTTTTAAATGACCACTCATAAAGTCTAGTAGCAGTGTGGATAAACAATGGCTGATATATCTATGGAGACTGTTTGTCTGACTTCTGGTTAATGGGTGTGCTGGGACAGAAGTTTACTTTTGTTGCTGGCTTGGTATATGAGCTATGTGAGCATAATCACCTCTCTGGGGTGATGCTGCCCCCTTTCTCAGTGGTTAGTCCTGCAACTGGTATCCTAAGCTGTGACCCACTGAGTCATGGCAACTCCTCCACACTTGGATCCTGATAGGCTGAGCCAGCTATCCAGAAACCTGGTATGCCTGGCATGGGGCCACTAAACCTGGTGAGTTGCTTCCCCTAGATCTAATGAGGGAAATCTGTGCCCTAAAAAATGGAAATTCTGCACACCATAGTTGCAAATTCTGCAAATTTTAATTGTCAGTAAATAACCATGGAGGCTCCAGTATAACACAGGCCACTAGCTGAACAAAGGTGGGAGATCATGCTACAGGTATCTCTCCCTGCACCTCCAGGACATGGACGTTGGGCATATATATATTCAGTATAACTACATTTCTCAGGGGTGTAAAAAATATTCCTCACCCTCCAAAGAATGCAGTTATACTGACCTAACCTCTGGTGTAGATCTCTATCTGTCTATGTCTACAGGAGGGCTTCTTCCATCATCATCTCCTGTGGAGATAGAGTACCTAAACTGACAGAAGAAACCCTCCCAGCAATGTAGGTAGAGTCACCATTGAAATGCTATAGTTTTGCAGACTCACTGGGGCAGTGCTTGAGTGTTGACCTGTCCTATGTGTGAAGAAAGCAATAAGTGCAGAGCTATCACTGATTGATATGAACTGATTGATGGGGACAGATGGGACAAGAATAAAAGTGGCCAACAATATGGCACCAGATGAGCAGACAATTGTTTGAACTATCTGGATATCTTGTTGATGGGTTTTCTGTTATTTAATTATGTCCAACATCTCTGCTGCCTGTAACATTGCTCCAAGCTCAATGGCTGGCTGAGTAGGGTAGGTTTACCTTTGTAATGAAAGTTGTGCAAGATGTTGTGATCCATTAGCGCTAGTGATGCTGAGAGTCTAGTCAATGCCAGTTGAATAGTAAATAGGTTACATAAGTTGTTTTGCAATTTGTTAGCTAGCTGTGTTTGATGCCAAGGAAAGCAAAAGTGTGAGCTTAGTTTTGTTGTACATAAGCCAATTTCTACTGTTCCCTAGAGTAAACATGCTGTGCTGTATAAGGCTATGTCTACACTGCAGTGCAAATTTGAATTAGCTTAATTCGACTTTCAGCAGCCTATATATAGAAATCGCAAAAGAGTGTACACTCTGATTGCATTCACACTGGCCTGCCTTAATTTGAATTAGAAAGCAGTGCAATGTGGGTAGCTATCCCACAATGCAACTAGCCACAGAGACTGTTGGGACTAGTGTCATCATCCCATGATGCAACGCTGCTGCCCCTTTCCTTCTCCCTCCCCCCCGACAAACAGTGAAAGTATTTTCAAGCCATTTTTTACAGCGATGCCACCGAGCCTGCCCAGCTACAAGCCATTGAGCAGAACAATTCCTGATTGCTGCAGGCCATATCAAATCATAGAATGTTAGAGTGGAAGGGACCTCAGGAGGTCATCTAGTTCAACCCCCTGCTCAAAGAAGCACTATCCTCAGCTAAATCATCCTGGAGAGGGTTTTGTCAAGCCTCAGCTTAAAAACCTCTAAAGATGGAGATGCCACTACCTCCCTAGGTAACCCATTCCAGTGCTTCATCACCCTCCTAGGGAAAAACATTTTCCTAATGTCCAACCTAGACATCCCCCACTGCAACTTGAGACCATTGCTCCTTGTTCTGTCATCTGCCGCCACTGAAAACAGCCTAGCTCCTTCCTCCCTGGAACCCCCTTTCAGGTAGTTAAAGGCTGCTATCAAATCTCCCCTCATTCTTCTCTTCTGCAAACTAAGCAGGCCTAGTTCTTTCAGCCTCTCTTCATAAGTCTTGTGCTCCAGCCCCCTAATCATTTTTGTTGCTCTCTGCTGGACTCTCTCCAACTTGTCCACATCCTTTTTATAGTGGGGGGCCCAAAACTGGACACAATACTCCAAATGCAGCCTCACCAATGCCGAATAGAGGGGAATAATCACTTCTCACGATCTGCTGGCAATACTCTTACTAATGCAGCCCAATATGCCATTAGCCTTCTTGGCAACCAGTCATCTATCAATCTATAGTCCATGATTCAAGTATGCAGAGCCATCAATAGACTTCTACTACAAAGGACAGTGAGTTTCAGAAATGTGCAGGACATATTGGAGGGGTTTGCCATGATGGGGTTCCCAAACTGAGGTGGGAGGGAGATGGGTGCATTGCTGGGATGCACATCCCTATCTTAGTTCCTGGCCACCTAGTAAATGAGTACATAAACCGCAAGAGGTCCTTTTCCATGGTCCTGCAGGGGCTTGTTGATCACAGGGGTCATTTCACGAACATCTATGTGGGTGGTCTGGGAAGGTGCATGACGCATGCATATTTCGTAATTTGGTGCTGTTCTCTAATATGCAAGCGGGCACTTTTTTCCCTGACCAAAAAATTCAACTTAGGGGTGTGGAAATGCCCATAGTGACCCTGGGGGATCCAGCTTACACCTTGCTCCCTTGGCTAATGAAGCCGTACACTGGTCACCTTGACAGCGACAAGGAGTGTTTTAATAACAGGTTAAGCAGTTGCAGAATGGTGGTAGAATGTGCCTTTGGGCATTTAAAGGGTAGATGGAGGAGTGTCCTCACTAGGCTGGACATGACTGAGAAGAAGCTCCCTTCTGTGATATCTAGGTAGTGTGTTCTTCATAATGTGTGTGAAGCGAATGGTGAGAGATTCCCCCAGGTTTGGGCTGTGGAGGCAGAAAGACTGGCCACCAGTTCTGAGCAGCCAGATGCCAAGAATATGCCACAAGCTAACCACAGAGCACTTAGCATTAGGGAAGCTTTGAAAACCAGGTTTTGATATGAGATGTAGGATTTATTTCTGTTCTTGTTGTTTGTGTGCCTTTGATTACCCCCAAAACTCACCCCCCCCCTCAATATATGTGCCCAATCAATCCCTCCTGGACAACATATGATTTCATAAAGAAACGTTTTGTGATATGCGATGCAGGATTCATTTCTATTCCTGTTTGTTGTGTGCCTTTGATTCCCTCCCTCAACTCACCACCCTTCTATATATGTGCCCAACAAACCCCCCTCCCTCCCTGGACAACAGATGATTAAATAAAAAAACATTTTGGAATGACGCAAAACTTTATTTCTTAACATTCAAGTCATGAGGTAAGGAGGGGAGGTCATTCAGTGTCTAAAGGGGTCTGCGTGTCTGCCGCTGCTTTCTGCTCGCTTCCACCAGGTACTGTGATCATGCTCTGTTCTTCCTCGGCTACTCTCCCTCTCCATGGCCATGTTCTGTGTCAAGGTTAGCTGTTGCTCTCTTCGCTAGTCTCCACGGCTGCTGAGGCGTTCATGAGCTCTGCAAACATGTCACCTCTGCTTTATTTTCTCTTCCTAATCAGCAACAGTCTGTCTGCAGCATTTTTTAAGGGTCGATCCACTGCTGGTGCAACTACAGAAAAAAAAATAGTTTGCCAAAGTTAGTATACTGAGATAATGTATCTCTTTAGAGATGATCTAATGAAACAATGTAGCTGGAAGAAGTGTACTGAAACAAATGTAACTGTATAGAGAATGATCTCAAGATACAATGTTGCAAAAGACTTCCTGTATCTGCTTATAAATGTTAAACCTTACAGAAATCCAATACAGATGGTGTGGTGGTGGGCGGGATGCTTCGCTTTTACATTGAGATCAGTGCAGAGAGCCATTTCAGGCAGCTTGGCAGGGGATCCGCTTTTGATTTTAAAACAGAGCAGATAGCCAGCATGGACAGCGTGGTGCTGTGGGGTTTGAAATCTCTGCTTTTACATTGAGATCAGTGCACAGAGCCATTTTGGGCAGCATAGTGGCATGGGGGGGGGAATCTATGCTGTGCTTAAAACAAAGATTTTTTGCACACAAGGCAGCCCTCCCCAGAACAGTTTTTTCTAAGGATACCTAATTACATACATAATATTGCCTTTAAGATATCAAATGATGAGAAATGTATAATTTCTCATCACATACAGCAACTGTTCCTTGGTTACACACACTGTGCAGTCACCCAAATGCCTGAAATCCAGTTACAGCCCCCCACACCCAATGTAAATGGACAAAAATGGTAATAAGGAAAAATACTCACTGGACGTGCCTTCCCTGGGATCATTTGTGCTGTCTTGTGTGCCGCTGGACTGCTTGGGGATCAGGAATAAATCCTGACTTTCTGGGATATCTTCCCATAAATGTCCAGATTCCTTTTGCTGGCTCTGAGCTGAGCCAGAACTGACTCCTCACCCCAGAGCCAAATGAGGTCTAAGACCCCTGGTCCATGCTGGAGCACGTTTAGGCATTGCAGTAGCCATGCTGAAACCAGTGGCAAACCTCTCTCCACACTGGCAGCAAGCACAGGAAATGGAAATTCAGATCTTCCTTGGGCTTGAGGGGAGGGGACTTTACCTGTGTGACCACAGAGCAGCACACCAGGACTGGCCAGAGCGGTGAAAATGAGGCATGATGAGATACATTCTGGAAGGCAGTTAATTCAAACTAACTTCCATTGCATTCACACTAAGGCCTGGTCTACACTTACCTTTGCAATTTGACGGCAGTCGACGGGAGATATGCAAGTGATGTAAATCACTTGCTTATCTCTCATTGACTTTGCAGCATCTCCTCTGCGCAGTGTCCATACTGCGCTGCATCGAAGGAAACAGCACTCCCTTTGACGCAGCGCTACTCCACTTACTGGGGTGGTTTTCCTGCATCGATTCCTGGATCGACTGAGCGCGTCTATACAGACCGCTCAGTTGATCCAGAGCAAACAATGTGATGGCGGCAAATTTGACGCTGTTAGTGTAGACCCAGCCTGACACTAATTCAAATTAATAAATTCAAATTAGGCATTACGCCACTTGCAAAGGTGGTCTTATTAATTCAGTTTTACAGGCACCTTAATTTGAATTAACTGTGGTGCCAGTGTAGATGCAGGAGTAGTTAATTCGAATTAAGGGACATTAAATTGAATTACGTTTCCAGTGTAGACCAGGCCTAAGAGCTTGAAATTATTGTAATTGCTTAGAGATTCAGCCATGAACCCCACTTAAGAGTGTCTGTCCCTTCCCCTGCAGCCCACTTCACAGAGCTTCATTAGGGTCTCCCTCTGCTGTTTGGACCGTACACTGTGATTAAAGCTAAGTGTACCTAATTGGTGTGGGCATGTTTTTATCTGGTATCCAGAATGTGCAGGCATAAGTGCCTGGCATAACAAGCTTTTATAAAACTTTCTCTGTGATAACATAAAAGACGTAGGCTTTCGGTACACCATCACTTATGTAGGTAAACTTTTGGTTGTCAGGGGTTTGAAAAAACACAGCAAAAAATGACAATGTTCACCTTTGAAGTCACTGAAACAAGATAGCCAAGAAGTTAAAGCAATGTATTGCTAAGTCTTTCTGCAGTGCATGTGTGGGTGCAATGCCATGCTAATCTGCTGCATTTATTCTTCTCCCATCAAGTCCAAGCAACTGTATCCCCCTTTGATACAGTGACAGGCCAACCCACATCACTTACTAAAGAAAAAAACCCTATATTTCCCTAGTTTTTTATGTGACGATCATGTGAGACAGTATTAAAAACCCTACTAAAGCTGAGATATATCACATGCATTACTTCCTCCGATTCACAACTTTGGCTGGGTCCACATTGACGGCGGCAAATTCGCCACCATCAGTTTGATGTCTCTGGATCGACTGAGCGGTCTGTGTAGACCCATTCAGTCTATCCAACAATCGATGCAGGAAAACCACCCCGGTAAGCAGAATAGCGCTGCATCAAAGGGAACACTGCTCCCTTCCATGCAGCGCAGTGTGGGCAGCATGCGGAGCAGACGCAGCAAAGTTGACAGGAGATATGCAAGTGATTTACATCACTTGCATATCTCCCATCGACTGCCACCGAATCCTGAAGGTAAGTGTAGACCAGGCCTTTGTTATGTTTTGACATGATATTTTCTTGACAAATTCATGTTGATTGTTACTTATTACCTTATAATATTCTAGGTGCTTACAAACTGATTATTTGTTTCGTTATTTCTTCTGATACCAAAATTAAACTGACTGGTCTATATTTTCCCCTTTTTATAGCTTGGTACTATATTTTCATTTTTCCAGTCCTCTAGGCTCTTTCCCTTCCTCCATAAGTTACCAGAGATAATTGCTAATGGCTCAGTGATCTCATCAGCCAATACCTTAAGTATTCTAGGGTGAATTTCATCAGACCCTCATGAATTGAAGACATCTAACGTGGCCATGGCTGTGTGTTGATGAGAGAGAGCTCTTCCATCAATACAAATAAAGCACCCTCAATAAGCAGCTATAGCTATGTCCACACTAGTGCTTCTGTCATTTTGTAATGCTCTAGAAGATAATAAGATGATAAATAACAATCAACACAAATTACTCAAGAAAAAATCATGTTGAACCAAACTAACATGCTTCTTTGACATGTTAACAAGTGTTGTGAAAGGGGGAAGCAGCACATGGGATATATCTCAACATTAGAAGGACTTTTCAAACTGTCTCATATGACCTTCACATAAGCAAACTAAGGAAATATAGGATTTTTTTTGGGGGGTGGGGGGTTAGAAGCAATGTGAGTTGGCCTCTCACTGTATGAAAATGGCTGTTTGGAATACACTGGAGAAGAATAAATGCACTTGACGAGGATGGGATTTGAACCCATGTGTGCAGAGCACAACAGATTAGCAGTCCATCACCTTAACCACTCGGCCACCTCATTTTACTTATGGGGGGGGGAGGAGAGCAAGGAGAACTCTAGGATCAGTGGACATAGAGCCAAAAAGGACTTTTAATATATTTTGGGGTAAGCAGTGCCTGAATGAGGTCTCCCTTCACATCTAGTGAAGAGTGGGGGGAAAAGACTTCAGGAACAGGCTATGTTTGTGTAGTTGCACCTACTCTGCCTCAGTACAAAGCATAATGGAGCTGACACAAATACAGCGTAATCGTGCTCCAGAGAGAAGGGAAAGCAGCAGGAATTATTGCTGTTTCACCATGGACACACCTACACAACTGTCCAGCAGTGAGTATGTTGTGGAAACTGGTCTGGGTAAACAATTGGCAATGATAATTCAGTGAAAACAGAGCCAGAATGTATTGAGAAACAAACAGGACACAAGTAGTTGTAACTGAGTGGTTAAGGCGATGGACTAAATATCCATTGGGGTATTCCTGCACCCATTCAAATCCTGCCAACTATGGAATGGGCAGAGTACTGGCTCTTGTATTTTAGAACCTGAGCATCCTTGGTGTTAACTGGAGGCAGGTCTGGTCTTGCTCTCAGGCTACGTCTATGCTTAAACTGCTACAATGGTACCGCACTTCAGAGTAGATATGTGCTACAGTGATGGGAAGGGTGATCCTCTAATTATAGTTAATCCACCTTCCTGAGAGGCTGTAGCAAGGTAGCAGAAGTATTTGTCAATTGACCTGCCGCTGCCTACACCAGAGGTTAGGTCAGCTTAAATCTGTTGCTCAGGGGGTGTGGATTTTTCACACCCCAAAAGACATAGCTAGTCTGATGTAAGTTCACAGTGTAGATCAGCCCTTAGATCCCTCTTAGTATGTCAGTTTAGGCATGGAACTTTGAGAGTACAACATCAACTGACTTATGCTGGCAAAAATGTTGTCCCTCAGGGATGTGAATAAAACACCATTCTTGCTCCTCTCATGGGGAAAGGCGTGTGTCCTTCTGGCTTCAGATGGGCCTGGTGTGTTGGGAATAAACGCTGGAAAGCCACGTTAACATGTCCAAACATCTCCCCTGTGGCTCACCTAATCCTTGTCCTGCTTACGTGCGGTATCACTCACCCGCGGGCCGGCCTTATCAGCATTCCTCCCCTCTTGTGAAACAGCACAGAGCCCTCTCCTCTGGACATCAGGCATGTAGTAAACAAGATCGTAAATTATGTATCGCCTGAGTTCTCTTGTATGCATGCTATATAATAAAGGACCCCGAGGAGCCTCGGGACGCTTCTTTGCCGCACTCCCCGTCCTCGCCTGGTCTGTCGTCGCATCTGGTGACCCCGACGTGATTCGACGGTGCGATCCAGCCCCCCGCCTCATTGGCTGGCAAAGCCTTGGTGCACCACAGCGGGAACGCTCCCTCGTGAGTATGGGGGGGGGACTTGTCCGTGCCCCAGAAAGCTCACGCGAAAGAGCTTTCTAAACTCCTCCGACAGACCGGGTGCGCAGCTGCCTCCCTCAAACAAATTAAAGACCTTGTGCGCATTATAGAATACAAATGCCCCTGGTACCCCGACAGGGGCTCCCTGTGTTCTGATGATTAGCAAAAAATAGGTGCGCGGCTCTTACAAGAGCCCCGCTCTGATATTCGGCATATCCTTCTTTGGCAGCACTGTGCAAGCGCGATAGGGCAGTTGCGGGCGGAAGCGTCCCCTGTCGCGCCCCTTACACCCTCCAGAGCCTTGTCACTCATCACTCCCATCCCCTCCCCGCCGCCGGCATACCCGCAGTTACTGCTCCCGACTCCCCTGGTAACAGAGAGGGCGGACGCGCCTTCTCCCTCTGCCCCGCAATATGAGGGAGCAGTAAGGGCGGCGCGAAAAGAAAGAGAAAAGGGGACTTTGGAGGAAGCTACCCCGGTCTCCAAAGGTTTGTCCAGGAACAGCCATGGGGGCTGGGACAAAGGAGATGTTAAGGATAGCAGTTTATCTGCTGAGGGAGAGTTTGTCTCCAAACTTCTGTCTAAAGAGCAGACAGAGTGTGCCTCTCAGCGTATTCTGATTGAGGATTTGTCAGTTGTGCCAGAAGTGGTTATGGATGTAATTGAAACCCAGAAGAAGTTTGTCAGGGCTCAGGAAAATGTTTCTTTGGAGCAGCCTCTAGCTGAAGAGGGAAAGGGCTTTTCTGTGGAAAGTGAATTGTTGCCTAAAAATGCTCCTGAAGGAATAAAATCTCCTGATAGCATTTGCAAGCAGTTTTCTGCAAGGGGAGGGTGTGATAATGAATTGAGTAAGTTAGCTCAGGATAAGTCACCGCCTGTAGCAAGCAACAGTTTACCTGTTGGGAAAAGTGGTTCAGTTTCTAACTGCCAAAGTTTTTCCAATGTGGATGGATTCACTGACCTTGTTTTTGAAAGGTCCAGTTTGGATATCTTGGAAAAGGTTCCAAATAGAGTGGAAAGTATTAGGAGGTTTAAACAGCCCTGTGTGGCTGGGGGTGGTCAGTGTAAGGGGGAGACAATAATGTTGAAACAGGACTGTCTCCAGGTTGTTATCTCTGTAAGTGATGGAAGAGTGTCTCAATTTCAGAGGAAGGATTGGGCAGCTAAAGCTATTCAGCAGAACAAAGGTGATGTTAATCTCTTGAGAATGCAGGGGGTGGTAGGTAAACTCTCACCTCTACATGCTTTGGACATATCTTGTAGTCTCTTAAAGGACTCAGGTACATCTGATGCTATGTGGAATCAAAGATTAGCAATGGAAGGACATCAGAACCCTGTGTATGAGATGCTAGTGAAAATGGTTGATGTCTCTTTAAAACCTAGTCCAGACTGGAAAGGGGTAACAGTTAAGAATTTGGAAACTAGTGAACTAGCGAGTGGGAGTGTAGATGCAAATTACCTGCCTGACAAAGGGGGGGAAAATCCACCCATAGCTGTTAGCAAGGAAAATGCCTCTTGGGTGTGGCCAGCTAAACCTGAGTTGGGCGTGCCTGGAACAGCTCTGAATTGGAGCCACATGCAAAATGAGTTTGTTAGGGCTCAACAAAAAAATGTTTCTATGGAGGGGGCCAGAGTGCAGGCCCAATGCTTACTTCAAGCAGGGGGGTAATGTAAAGGTAACAGAGCAACCAGTGGTGAAGCAAGCACCACTAGTGAACTAACTAAACCCTTGCAACTGTTGTAAAAAATTGGATAACATTATTACCTTCATTGTAAACCTTACAAAGATAAAGCCTGTTTTAGTTAAACATGATTTTGCTAATAATATGTGTGCCATTTAGTGCAGAAGCTTTTCAGAACAGCCTTTAAACATTATAACAGATAGCCTGTATGTCTCCAATCTAGTTGTAAATCTTCCAGGCTCCTATGTATCTCCAACCTGTGATGATAACTTACTTGCCTTGTTTTTAACCCTTCAAAACAGGTCCTCTTTACCCTTAATCATTTAAATATTTCCAATAACTTTTCGGCAACAGAACGTCACTTTCAGACTGAACAGGAACTCCCCCGACCACTAGTCCTGTACAGAAAGGCTCCGGACCCTAACTGGCATGGGCCAGTGCCCCTGATAACCTGGGGGCGCGGACATGCTGCTGTGCTTCTTCCAACAGGTCTTCTGTGGGTCCCGGCAAAAAACGTAAAGCCGTGGAAAGATAATGGCGTGGCACCGGGGCCTGCAGAACCTGATCCCCGACTTCAACCTACATCTGACCCAGGACCCCACCACACCGGTGACCACACAGAGATGTCGCAGACGCCCGAACCCCCCCGTGACGTGGGGCCAGGTCAAAACCCTGGCCCGACAGGCGGAAAAGACCCTCGATGATCATAACCTCGACAAAACGCCTGAAAATTTTGTCGTTGCTCTCATTGCCTGCCTCAATGCTAATTCCTGTTTCCTGTTATGTGTGTTCATGATAAGTGTATGTTCTACATGCCAAACCACCCCCCTGTCTACACCCCCCCTTGTTACTAATGTTTGGGAACAATTCTCTGTTATGCATTAGCTTGTTCAGCTGTGAAAGCCTTGAATGCCACTTCTGTCGTTATCTCCCTGTTAAACTCCGAACAAACCGAGCTCCGGCATGGGGTCTTGCAAAACCGAGCAGCTATTGACTATCTGTTATTTCTGCACCACTATGGATGTGAAAAGGTAGGCGGCATGTGCTGTTTCAACATCTCCGACCATTCCCACTTGATTGACAATCAGGTCTTACTCTTGAAAAACCTCACTCCCCAAATTCGCTTACACATCGACCCCTTCTCTGCTTGGTGGGACTGGTTAGCTTCCCTCCTCCCGGATGGGGGTGGCTTCACCAATTAATCACCTATGGGGGCCTTGCTCTGCTGGCCCTCCTTATCTGCTGCTGTGGGCTGCAGTGTATCCCATCCCTAATTACTATGTGCCTCAACGGCTGCCCCTGGTCTCATAAAAAATAAGAAAGGAGGAGATGTTGGGAATAAACGCTAGCAAGCCACGTTAACATGTCCAAACATCTCCCCTGTGGCTCACCTAATCCTTGTCCCGCTTACGTGTGGTATCACTCACCCAGCGGGCCGGCCTTATCAGCATTCCTCCCCTCTTGTGAAACAGCACAAAGCCCTCTCCTCTGGACATCAGGCACGTAGTAAACAAGATCGTAAATTATGTATTGCCTGAGTTCTCTTGTATGCATGCTATATAATAAAGGACCCCGAGGAGCCTCGGGACGCTTCTTTGCCGCACTCCCCGTCCTCGCCTGGTCTGTCGTCGCACTGGTGTATACTAGGAAGCTTTTTCAACCAAAATTTACTTTGGTCAACAAAAGGGAAGTGGTGTAACACTGCAATCAACTCCCTACTGACATAGCTGCCCTGTTTTTTCATCAAAATAAAACCACCTCGACAAGAGGTTTTCAAAATGAGGTTTTGAAAATGATCCATTAAAATTTGCTGGACCTGGTCACAGGCCTCTCCCCATAAAATAGTTTTGACACTTTTTACCAAATCTATCATAAGGCTTTTTGTGAGGTTTCCACGGGTCAAAATAACTGTCCCCAGCAGGTGGTCGGTGGAGCTCAGTGAAAATCCTTGCAATATTCCCCTTCTGTCTAGCAGCCCCAGGGCATGTTCCAGGCATTGGACTCGAGATGGAGTCAGATTCCTGTAAAAAGTTCTACCCTTTCCACAAATAGTTAATAACATCACATTAATGTCTGCTGAATTTGTAGCAGCATTTTTTCCCCTACTTTGGTAAATTGGGCTTTGGTTTTTTGCTGCTCCCTGAGGTCCACTGTATCAAAGGGTGGATAGCGAAGTTGGTCATACTCCATCCAAGCAGCCATGAAAATTATTTACAGGAACATCCACATCCACATTCTGAAAAACAAAATCACTGTATTCCTTTTGGCTAATGAACTATAACACTTTACTTGAGAAATGTGAGCCCACCAAGGCTGGGTTTGATTTTTTTTTTTTTCCAAATCTTCAATTTGACTTCCCTGTTACAGAATGTCCTTTATTATTCTGGTTTTATCTGCCCCTGCCAAAATCATGTTCTGAGGTTTCTTACTGAGTAATTTGTTACTGAGGTATCCAAAAAAAAAAAAGGAAATGCTTAATAACAAAGCTAAGCAATACTAACTGTCTGTGTTTGCTTAACATTCCTTACACTACTTTAATTCTTTTTTATACATTTATACTTAGATTCCCATTTTGCACATTCAGAGACAGTTAAGTTTTAATGGAAACCCCTTATTTCCTTTTGTGAATTTGACCAATTGTTTAGTAATTATATTATTCAAATTAGATTGTTTCTCTGCCTGATGCCCACAGCAGTTATTTACAATTAATTGTTTACAGACAATTTCTTTGGGAAAAGGGCCAATTTTCCTTTAGAATAGCTGTAAAGGTTCCTGGGGACAAAAACATGGTAGTAGCCACTACCTGACTCTTTGTTATAATTTGTTTTACTATCAGGTTTCCACGCAATGTGACTGTACCAAATTATACATATATTATTCTTGCTGCCATAGTTTTAACATTTTACTGGCAACAGAGTTTTGTGATTTTAACTTTTTGTTCTTTCACTCAGAGTGTTAAGTTTATCACCCACTGTTTTTACTGAGCTGCATTTTTAAGGTGGTGTACTGTGCTTGGAAAACCTGAGCCACCAAATACAATCTTTGCAATATAGCTACCTTTGTCTGTGCTTTGTTAAAAACTTTTCACATCCAAAGCATATTCAAAATTCCCTCCCTTAAATTTGAGATAAACAAAAGTGCAAGGGGTGTGTGTGAAAAGCAACCAATTAGTCCTGTGAAATCATTTTAAAGTAGGGGGCTAACAGCAACAACATTCCTTAAAATTCCAACTGTGGCTTTAACCCTTAGCTCTCAAACAAGAAGAAAAAGTGACAGGAAGGGGAGGGGAGAGAAGAAGCAGAGAATAAGGGGGGAGAAAGAAAAAGCAGAGAGAGAGAGGAAGGGGAGTGAGGAGAAGAAGTAGGGAAAACAAGAGGGTGGAGAAAAAAAATGCAGAGAAGGGGGGAGAAAGGAAAAGCAGAGAGAGACTTAGGAAGAAGAAAAACCAAAGCCAAAAAAGGTACAGAAAGCAACAGATATCAGTGGGGCTCCTTGGAAGTGGGGCTTCTTGGAAACTTGCACCCCTAGGCCATTTTCCAGGCTCTGAGAGAAGAGTGGGAGTTGCTGCCATGGCCACAGGAGTGAAAATGGGGGTGTCAGCAATCCTTGCCAGCCACCCAAGGCTGTGCTCCAGGATTTTTCAGCTAACAATTTTTGCTGATTTACTAGCTCCTCCAGATGAGATTGGCTGTCTCTGTTTTGATGGATGGTGGGGCCCTTTTCTCTGTCCAATTGGGGACAAGGGGGAATTTGGATACCAGACCTGCGGAGAATATCGACATGGGGGGGGGAGGCATTGGGAACAATCACAATAAGACAAACAGGGTTATTGTGACTGAGTTTAACCTCACAGGCCTGGGGGGAAAGGGGGCGGGCAGAGAGACCAGACAGAAGGGGAGAATAAAGAGGGGGTGGGGTAACAGAAGTTTACTTTAACCTTTTGGGCCAGGTTCTCTGACTTAACACAGTTAAAATCTTCCATATGGCTCTCAACCATTCTAACAGCAAGCACACTGATCATTAACTGTGCACTGCTCCTCCGTGATTTCTTGCAGGGTTTCAGCCTGGCTTCTAAGACTTGTAACTTCAGCCCATAACTCAGACAAGCCCTTGCAAATAGCCTTTTCCTTATCCTGGGAATACCTGGATGTGAGGAAGGCTTCTATCCACCCTAAGATGGCTGGCCAGTCCTGATGTCCCCCGGGAGGCACTCCATACAGCCCCCCAAACTTCCTTACCAACTTATTAATATATTCCCTAACCATGTTACCATAAAGGGCCCATCCAACATACCCATATCCATGGTGAAGAGTGGTGATCAGGCTCTTCTCTCCTCTGGGATCCTGTTCGTGATGCCACATGTTAGAAATAACCAAACAGGTTGTCCCTGGGGCGGATTGGGGAGATGGAACACTTTATTGTCTACTCATTGCTGACATCGTGAGTGAGCAATGAGAGGGTTACTTTACAATTCTTTTATTCATAACAGGATGTAAATGTATACATTTCCAGCAACTCCTCATAGACCCTTATTTGGTCACACTGACACCTATATAATTAATATTAACAACTACATAATGACTATAATTATATCCTCCCCTGTTTGTTGTTTACAGAGTTACTGTACAGAGGTCAAGCACATCCCCTTAAAACCTTTAAATTTTACCCTAACATTCTTTGAAGTAAAGGCATGCCGTGGGCGGTGGGGAGGAAGGAAGATAAGGCTTTCTTCCCACCAAGGCCTTGTGCAGGAATGGTGATAGTCAGCCTCATTCCCAGCACAGATGGCCAGAAAGGAAGGAAAAGAAGAGAAATAACAGACTCTAACTAGAATTCGCACCAATTAACAGAAACTAGGTTTGCACATGCCTTGACCCCACTTCCTGTAGTTTAGGCCTTACCATTTGTCCAGCTTTTAACTCTTTACTTTCCTACACTGTCCATTTTTGTCACCAAGACATAGAAATGATGTGGAGAAACTGGAACGGATCAAGAGGTGAGCAACAAGGATTGTTAAAGGGACGGAATGCAAGCCATATGAGCAAAGGAAGAAGGAGCAGTCTATTTTTGATATGGAAAAGAAGAGATTAAGAGGGGGACATGATAGCAATGTTCAAGTGCTTGAAATGCTGCCATAAAAAGAGATGGAGAAAAGCTTTTATTTCTTGTAACAGAGGGTAGGAGAAAAGGCAATGGATTAACCCTACAACACATCAGATTTACATTAAATCTCAGGAAAATCTTCCTAAATGTAAGAAGGGTAGGATAAAAGAATAGAGAGTTTAGGAGATTGTGGAAGCTCCTTCACTGGAGATTTACAAAAGGAGGTGGAATAGCCACCTGTCTTGGATGGTTTAGATAGAAAAAAATCCTGCTTCTTGGCAGGGGCATAGGCTACATGACCCTTGAAGATGCCTCTAACCCCATGATTCTATGACCACCTCTGCACATATTTTCCTACATCAGAATGAAACACCCAGCAAATGTGGAGATAAGCAAGAGAACGCCGCTACTCAACTTGATACCATGGCTGTAGAAGCCTGAAGAAAATGTACTAAGCACTATATGACCATGACCGGTGAAAGAGTTGTTTCTGCCAAAGACTTTTTATGCTAGCAAGGGTCTCAGTCAGCACAGGGCTCCTTATAGCTAGATATCTGTGGTAGCAGAGAACCCTGTTTGACATCCCTTTGTCTCTTTCTCAGTGAACCCTAACTCCAACCACATCCTGAACCCTTAACCCGAACCTGAACCCTTAACCGGATCCTGAACCCAAACCTGAACCCTGAACCCTTAACTGGAACAGGAACCCTGAACCAGAACCAGAACTCAAAATCTAAACCCAAACCTGAACCCTTAACTGGTACTTGAACCCAGAATCCAAACCCTTAACCAGATCCCAAACATGAACCCTTAACTGGAATTTGAACCCTGAACCTTTAACCAGAACCCTTATTCTGAACCCTTTACCAGATCCCAAACCCTTAACCTGGACCTTAATCAGAACCTGAACCCTTAACCCAAACCCCAGCCCAATCCCTTATCCCGAACCCTTAACGGGAATGGGAATCCTGAAAGTGAACCACAAACCCGAACCCCAAATTCTGAACACTTAAACCAAACCCTGCACTCTTAATTGGAACCCTATCCCTAAACCCAAATCCCTTAACCGGGACCCGAACCCCAAACTCTTAACTTAAACCTTTAACCCGAACCCTTAATCCAAACCCTGAACCCCGAACCAGAATCTCTGACCTGAACCCCAACCCCGAATCCTGAACCTGAACTCTTAACCTGAACATGAACCCGAACTGTTATCCAGAACCAGAATCCTTAACCAGAAATGAACTCCAAATGCCAAACCTGAACCTTGAATCCAGAACCTAAACCCAAATCCCAAACTCTTAACTGCAATCAAACCCTGAACCAGAACTGGAACCCTGAACCCAAACCCTTAACCGGATCCTGAACCCTGAACCCAAACTCAAACCCCTAAACTGAACCTGTACTTTTAATCAGAACCTGAACCCAAATCCTTAACCCAAATTCTGACCCTGAACCTTAACCCCTAACCCCTTAACTGGAACCAGAATCAGAACCCGACCCTGAACCAGAACCCTAAATCCGAATCCTGAATCCCAGACCCCGAACTCTGAACCCGAACTCTGAACCCTAACTAGAACCCAGAACTTTAACCTGAACCTTTAACCCGATACCTTAACCCAAACCCCAAATCCCTAACCAGAACACAACCCTGAACCCTTATCCCGAACTGGCACCCATAACTGGAACCCAAACCCAAATCCCCAACCTGAGTCCTGAATCTCAAAACCTTAACTGGAACCTGAATCCTTAACCAGATCCTGAACCCGAACTCCTAACCTTAATGCTTAACCTGAACCCTGAACCCTTAACCGCAACTTGAACCCTGAACCCAAACCAGAACTCAAAATCTAAAACAGAATCCTGAACCAGAACTTGAATCGAGACCACGAACTGGATTCCGAACCTTTAACCCGAACCTTAACATCAAACCCGGAACCCTCAAATAGAATCCAAACCCTGAATCCTTAACCGGATCCTGAAACAGAACCATGAACCTGAACCCTTAACCAGAACGCTGAACCCTGAGCCTTAACCGAGACCCTGAACCCCTATCCCTGAATCTTTAGCCCAACCCCTTAACCCAAACCCCGAGCTCTTAATCTGCACACAAACCCTTATTTTGAACCCAATCCTAAAACCTTAACCGTTAACTGAAACCTGAACCCTCAACCCCTAACTCAAACCCCAATCCTGAACGCTTAACCAGATCCTGAACTCGAACACTGAACCCTCAACCTGAATCCAAATCCCAACCCAAACCCTTAACCTGAACACTGAACCCTTAACCAGATCCTGAACCCGAGCCTGAACCCTTATCCCAAATCCTGAACCTTTAACTGGAACTTGAACCCTGAATCTTAACCCAAACCTGAATCAAAACCCTTATTCCAAACCCTTCACAAGATCCTGAACCCTTAACTTGAACCTTAACCCTGAACCCAAACCCTAAACCCTCAACCCAAATCCAGAACCCTGAATTCCAAACCCTAAACCCAAATTTGAACACTTAACCAGATCCCAAACCCTGAATCCTTAACTGGATCCTGAACTCAAACCATGAACCTGAACCCTTAACCGGAAAAGGAACCTTGAACCCAAATCCAAACCTGAACCCTGAATACAGAACCCATACTCCGATCCTCGACACCTCCACACGCCATCTTCTAAGGGCAGAAGAGGCCAAGGCACAACCTTCTAAAAGGTGAGTGGCCTGTGGCCTGGAGCTTGCCGCAGCTGACACCAAGAAGTATGCTCAGCTGATGTCACCACCCACTGTCCAGCGAGGGGCAGAAGGAATCCCAGGAACAGGCCAGTGGCAGAAGGAGAAGACCCATCCTGGACATCAAGGAGACGAGGAAAAAGCAGGACACTGTGTTTCTGCCTGGTTTCAAACCAGGGCCCTTTTGCATGTGAAGCAAATATGATAACCACTGCACTAGAGAACCTCTGCTAACCCACCCTGCCCCACCCTTCACATTCCAGTCACTTGGCTGGCACTTGCCCTGGCATGTGCGGGTGGGCTCACCTGCAGGACGTGGCAGCAGCAGCAGCAGCCCCCCCTCAGCTGCCCTTTGATAGCTCAGCTGAAAGAGCAGCTCAGCTGGGCATCCTTCGCCATCCACATGCTGCTCGTCAACCTCCAGCTCAAAGGGGAGCTGCTTTTTTTTCCCCTTCCTGAGGCAGAGCAAGAGAAGGAAGGAAGGTGAGGCAGGCAGGCCACCTGGGCACAGCAGGAGCACCAGTGCTTCCCTTTTGTCTAGGAGCAGAAAACAAGCACCACTAATCCAACAAGGCAGCACTGGAAGGAAAGACCCCACGGGCACATCCCCCACCCCACTGGATAAAGGGTCTAGCCAAGCCCAGGACTGACCCAGGGACCTTTAGAGCTTCAGTCTAACACTCACCCAACTGACCTTCTTTGGCAACTGGCAAACACATCCCTGCACTCCCCCACTTCTCGATGGCAGATGATGTCAGCAGCTGTGGCACACAAGAAGGAAACTATTGCAAGCGGCCCAGCAAGGCAAGATTAGCTTTTGCCCCTCTCTCTCTTCTTTGGTGGCAAACTTGTTCTTGTTTTCTCAGTCAGTAAATCCAAGTGCTGTGGAGGGAGGATCCTGACGTCTAGTGAGTGGCTGGCTGTGTGCTGTTCCTTCAGGGGCAGAGAATAGGAAAGTTCTGAGCGAGTCCAGAGCACTAAGGACTAGATGCTCCAGGGCACATTTATGTGTCTTGGGGGCTGGAACGTGCCTATCGCTTGCATGCAGAGGGACAGGGATGCCCAGATGGGCTGGGAGGGCAGTGGTTGTGCCACTGGTGACAGGTAGCTGACCTCTGGAGGCACAAAGAAGGCTACCACAGGCTGAGGGTAGGTGGCAGTGAGGTGCTTCACAAGCCTGGGAACCCCCAAGGAGCATCATACATCCCTCAGACGATTGAGACATTGAGTCCCTTTGCGGTTGCTCTGCACTTTTTGTGCCTGAAAGGACTTGAGGCCTCCTGTGGTTGGCTCTAGAGTCAGCTCTAGTATCTACATGCTGGAGACACTCAGAAGAGCCAAGTGTTAGTTAAAATTGCCACCTTCCATGATACCTGTCTAACCTCCCATGCAGACAAGCCCAACCTCTGGGCATGGGAAGGAAAGTGATTGCTGGAGAAGATGCAGTACCTCTCAGCAGCACCAGCTCTACCAATAGTTTTGCCTGCTGAGATTTCCGTGCTAGTGAGAGGAGATTGTAACCATACCAGGGAGAGCTGAGTTTCAGGGGAAGGGAACAGTCATTATTTGCCTCTGTAAACACCAGCTCAGACAGAGACTTGCTGACTAATTCTTCTTCCTTAGGAAAGTTGTTAAGGGAGAAGAGACGCTTCAATGCCCTTGGTAACGAGGTGTGAGATTTTGCGAGTCACCCAGGCCAGTAAGGGGTTCAGTGATTGTCTGCCTTATAGCCCTAGGTTGGGCTTCATGGGTCCCAGGTAAGCAAGCATCAGCAAGCTGCTGCCAGATGGACTCCTATAGATCCTGCAGACCCATGGCTCATGACATGTACCAGCCTTCCCTGCTGTGCCTGACTGCACTCCACGGGATTATTTCAGTTTGTCTGTCACTGAGGACTCTCGGTGGGTTTTGGTTGCATTGAGCAATTTGAATCCTGAGTTAGGTGTGAATCTGCCTGCATGCCATTCCTCTGTCCATTTCTCAGGTGCAATAGTGGACCCAAACAAGTATGCCTGAAATGCAGAGGTTTGGGGGGAGGGGGTCTCCAAATTTTTACCAGAATAATAATGCCCCCCTGACACTGTTTCCCATTACTGGTCCCCAAACCCACTCCTGTTGAATTTGGTCAGTGATGTTGCTGGGAACATGTGGTAAGGATTTTACCTGGAACTAAGTCTAGCTTGTTAAGTTTTAACTGCTAATTTTAACAGCATTTTATTTTTATTTCTTTTCTAATCATTTCTGACATATCTTATGCCTGCACTCACTTAAAATATATCTTTCTGAAGTTAAAAAAAACTTGTTTTTATTTTTAATCCAAACTAATCCAGTGTTGTGTTTAACCTGAACTGTTTGGTAACTCCATTTAAAGTAGCTGATTTGGAATATTAACCCTTTAACAATTGCAATCAACCTATAATATCAGAACTGTCCAGGAGAGGACTTGACACTACGGAATACACAATTTTTGGAAAATCTGGAACTGGCAGCGTGTTGGAGTCACCCTGCAAGTCATAACCAAGGCTGATGGAAGCCAGAATGTGACTGGAGTGTTGCTGGTAGGCTGCAGGCTGGGAGACTGTAAGTAGCTCAGGTTGGAAAGGTCCCAGGGACCCCAGACCTTTTCCCCTGAGCACTACGGATACCTCAAGTACATTCTGGAAGGCGTTTCAGGTGAGCTAGAGAGCAAACGCAACCTTATGCAGGCACCTTCTTCCTCCTTCATTCTGGCCAGCCTGGCTGTGACCTCTGACCTCACCCTGCCTGTGGAGCCAGGATGTAAGCTGAGATATCCAGGGGCCCAGTCCTGCTTCCCCAGGTGGATCCCTGAGCTCTGGTCAGATTGGTGAGACACAAATGTCAGATGTGGTGGCCCAAGGGAGAATGGGAAAAAGCAAAAAGAACAATCACAACAAGAAGAAAAATTATAAAGAAAATCTGCCAGTAGCACCTGGGATTCCCAGATAGTCTCCCATCCCAGTATTAACCAGACAAGACAGTTCTGATATCCAACTGATATGGCTGTAGGCACCTGCCTCCCTGCCAGCTTTCCCATACTGACACACAAGCCTGCAAAAACCAAAACCAAACTCAACCCCCATACACCCAGCCAGGGAGGAAGGGAGGGTGGGCTTGGAGTCCCCTTCGGCTATTAGAATCCTCTTCCCTTGTTCTTCCTGGGGAGCCAGCACAGAGTCTGTGGGAGAAAATATAGACTTCCAGAGGCCCACCCTGGCTGAGAGGGAGGCTCCTCTTTACTGCTGCTGGAGAGGAACAGCCCTAGACTCCTTGTTGGGTGGAGGGACCCTGTCCTGTTGGGCTTGACTTTTTTCCCCTCTTTGAGTTCTGGGGCTCCATTGGCTGGTTCGGTGCTTTGGAACCCCACCCCCATCAGGCCAAGTCCCACCAGCCAACAGATCAAATACAGAAAAAGTGGATAAAAATGTATACGTCCAAGTGGCCAAAAGGTCAGCCCATTGAAAAAAAACCTCTTCTGAAAATATGTCTAAGTTTAACTGGCCAACAGGTCAACCCTATTCTAGTCAATTGCTTGAAGTAATGGCTGGTGGTATCACATCTGTCCACAAGAGGGCGCTCAAAAACTGTTTCTCAGTTCAAACCATAGAAGCAGATTCGTACCCCTGCCAATCCACACTGAGTGGGACAGGTGCCTTCCAATTATTTCCTGTGCAAAATATCCCTGGAGGGGACCAGCAATGAACCTATGGGCCCAGTGTCAGTATTGTTCCTGACCCATATGAGGGGGAGGCAGCCATATGAATTGGATCCAGAGTCCCAAACCCTGAATCCAGAACCCTAAATCCAAAACTTGAGTCCAGAACCCAAACCCCAAATTCAGAACCCAGAATCCAGAACCCTGAACACTGAACCTTAACTAGAACCTTAACCCAATACATTTACCCAAACCCATAGCCGGGACCCAACCCTGAATCCAGAGCTCCGCATCCGGAACCTGAGCCCAGAATCCAGGACCCCGAATCCAGAACCCCAAACACTGAACTTTAACCAGAACCTAGAATTAACCCAAACACTTAACTCAATATCTTTACCCAAACCCCGAACCCTAGCCAGAACACAACCCCGAATCCAAAACCCAAACCCGAAGCCTGAACTCTGAACCTGAGCCCATAACCGGATCCCAAACTTGAACACCTAACTGCAAACCAAACACTGAACCTGAACCCTGAATCTAGAACCCAAACCTTTAACTGGATCCTGAAGCCAGAACCCCTAGCCAGAACACAACCACGAAACCAGAACCAGAACCTGAACCCTGAACACCAAACTGGAACCTTCAAAAAAAACTTCAAATACCTGGAGAGCTACCTCTACCTGAAAGATCAATAAGTATGGGACATATGCCAGGATGGACAGAATACTCCACCTTCCTCCTCCCCCCAGCTTCCTGCCTCTGTGCAACCCAGGGCTGGGGATGTTTGTCTTTACTAGAGCCTTTTACCTTCAGTTAAAAGATTCCCAGGTAACTTGAAACCATTCACACCTTTCTCAAGGCCAGTCTGAAGGCTGTCCCCACATTTGTTCCAAGAGATAAAGATGTAGTTTGTGCTAGGACATCCCTGCAGTGAAACACAAACATTCGTAGCTTAGAAGGGCATGTAGACTTGCCTTCACCAAGGTGCGAATCACCTTGAGTTAATTGGGAATCAATTAAACCTGTGAAAACCCCAAGAGTCCACAAGGACTTCCCAGCCCAGCTCTGGTCAGTCTTACATAAAACTGCTTGAACTTTATTCTTAAATCTGCATTCAGAGGTGATATGTAAAATGGTGACACCCTTAGGAAATGGGAGGATGGATGCCTAAGGAGTGAAATTTACATGTTGAAAAACAGGAGGTGGGGGAGCTAAGGGGAAGAGGACAGGGAAAGCCACTCACAAGAGAATGCAAGAAGGTGTGACCACTGGAAGTCACAGCCCAGGGAGAGATCACCTGGGTAATAAACTGGCACTCTGGCAGACAAGTCATGCTACACATTCATTCCAGGATGGCCTAGTGATCTGGGTGCTCACTTCTCATACCAGAGACCTGAGTCTAGTTCCCTTCTTTGCCACACACTCCCTGTGTGACGTGGTGTAAGTGCCTTAGTCTCCCTGTGCCTCAGTTTCCCCCTTGCCCTGCCTGATGGTAGGGAGGGGCAGATAAATACATTACAGATTGTAAGGTGCCCTGATTCTCTAGCAGCAGGGGTTGTCTAGCACTTCATATAGATTCAGAGGAGGCCGTTGTGAGTCTTTCAAACAAAGCCATCATTTCAGATCCAGCCGCTCTTCAGAACCATGTATTGCTGCATAATTCTTTGGCAACATGACTGCATTTTATTCTTTATGTTCTGCAACAACTTGAATAATTTCTGCCCAGCCCCATCCACAGCAAAGCATTGTTGAACCCGTTCACTTCTCCACAAGCAGTGTGAGCACCAGCGTGGCTCCATGTTAATGCTGGGGCTGTGTGAGACTCATTCCTGGATTTGCAAGCGAAACTAGAAGTCAAGGCAACAAGTTTCACACATGACTAGTGTGGGGTGACCCATACTTTGGGGACCAGATGGAAATGCCTTAAAGAAATCTGATTTTCTGAGAGGAGGGGGATGGCCAGCACTTCATGAACATCTGGATCCTTCAAAGGAGCTCCAACTGAGCACCTAAAACCTGACAGCTCCAAAATGAGGTCACCTGTTAACAGGCAGGCCCTGGCCTCTCCTTGTGAGCCACAGCACCTGTGATCAGTCTGTACCATGGCTGTCATCTCACCTCCCTGTCATCACACCCAGCCAGGCTGCCTCTCCACTAAAACAACGATCATATCGAGGAAGGCAGCTGCCACATCTGGTTTAAACACAATTCCAGTTTGTGGTGGTGAAATTCTCACATGTCTGTGAAACATGCTCAACTCTCAGGCCATCTGAGGCTTCAGCACATGCCAGAGAACCAGCTACAGGGCAGTCGACAGCACAGAATGGCAGGAAGCTCTCAGCAGTTGTGGTTCAGCAGTGGCAATCTGCCATTTGCCACCTTCATGGGCCAGGCTAACCCAGGGCATCAATGTTTCCAACAGACCCAAAGCTGCTATGGCCAACTCCCCCATATGTTCCCCCCCACACACACACCCCCCAGCTGTGCTTCAGTGTGGAAAACTCTCCTTCCTCTCCAGCCTTGACTCAGCAGGCAAACGTTGATGTCATTCTCCACCAGTACCTACAGTGAAAGCTGCAATATAGACAACTTGGCCGTTTCCACCATGGTGTCCTCCAGCCATTCTCTTGGTGACGCTAGACAGCAGAGAGTGCAAAACGCCCTGCCCTGCCAACTATGCAGGTTCCATTGTTGCTTCCGTTGGTGGAGAAATACAGTTACAAAGTTGGCTGGAGCAAACACGGCCCAGTCCTCCTTCACCCACAGATTTCTCTTTGAAAAGCTGTTCACCTTCTTGACACAAATCAGCTGTGTGATGAAGGAGGACAAAGGCACCCCTTGCTGCTTGGTCTGCACACAAACACCTCTCAGCCATTCAGCCCCAGCACGTGGCCTGTGCACCACAAGAGAGACAGCCCCCAACTCTCTCAGCAGGCAGGAAAGAAGACACATGACAATCAAGGGGTTTCCACATTTAGAGTTGGATTCATTTGCTATTTATTGCATTTTTTGGCATTTGAGCCTTTAGGGACACATTTACATGCTCAGCTGCAACCAGGAGAGCTAAAAAAGAGCTTTTTCTTTAATGCAAGCTGCGGTGCTTTTATGTGGTGATTCCAGGGCTTGGAGCTTCAAAAAAAACCCAGCTAAAGGTCATAAGATTCACAATCAAACCACAAGAGTTGGCAGCACTGAAAACAGGAGAGCAGGGAGGCGCGGCTCAAAGGGAAACGTGTTTCTGAGTGTCCTAGCCTTATGTTGGAGCCAGTGAATGAACAGACATGGTTGCTCCAGGGTCTGGTCTCAAACTGCAAGGTGCTGGGTGAAAACAGTGAAGGGGACCAGGAAGTTTAGGGTTAGGGTTAGTTCAACTGGCAATGGCCCATTAATGCATTCGGCAGCTGCCTGGTTCCCTCACCCACAAGCTCACTCCGGAGGGGGAACCACAACAGAACAAGCTCTAGGAAGAGTCTGAGGGCAGATTGCTGCTGGCCCTCTTAGATCCTCTGGCCCTGTGCTCACATGCATCAGCACTAGGATGGGATGGAAAGTGTTGCTGTGGATGGCTCCCTCAAGGCCTTTCCTCCTTGGTCCCCAGGTGAGGCCAGACTGAGCGGGATGTTCCAGCTATGGTGGCTTTGTGGCGGGATTCGGGGGACCATTTCTGATGCTATTTAACATCAATATTTCAAAATTACAATAATTCATATGGAACAGGGCATGTCAGGTCTGTTAGAAAGGTTGTAGTTTGCTAAGGATGAGGATATTGTTTATGTGCATGTCATACTTGCATCGGAAGTTATGGATGTGTTTGATGTATCTGTAGCTCAACTTGTGCTGTGTTTCTGGCCAACTCCCCAGACAGGATTCTAGCAGCAATAAGCTGCTTAATGGCCCATTAAGGAAACTCACAGATACAATGGGCCCCGGGAGAGAAGCTGGGGCTACATCTGATGAGTCACAAGGACTTACTCATAGGACTCTGGACTCCATCTTATTTCTGGAAATTTCCACACGCTACATGGCAAAGGCCAAGGGACATAAAAGGCAGTTTCACCACATCCATTTTGTCTTCAATTACCAGTCTGCTCTTCAGTCGTTAGTCTTTAATCTTCACCTCCCTCTGGATCAACTACTTATCTATAGCTGAAGTGGTGAAACAAAAGACTGAGACCCATCCAGGTACTGGATGTACACCAAAGGGATTCTACAAGCCTGCAAACTGCACAGTTCTACTGGAAACCTGATATATATGGACTTTCCAATTATTTGTATATATGTGATTGTTTTAATCATTTAACATTTCTCTTATAGTTTGTTTCTTTCCTTTTAAAATAAACCTTTAATTTCAGTTACTAAAGGATTGACTGGCAGCATGGTATTTTGGGTAAGATCCAAACGAATGTGGCTGACCCTATGGGGTCAGGAGAACCTTTTTGGTAAAGAGCAGAGAGTTTAAATAACTGGTCTCTTTACTGGACCTAGTGGCTGATTGGGAGCCAGAGACTGAAATGCAGTGAAGGGGGCAGTGCATATTTTTGTTTTAGCTTCTTGATAACCAGCGTGGGGAATCAGAAGCACTGTTTGTGGCTCGTTGGGAAGTCCGACTTCAGTGTCACCCACCAGTGCTGGGAGAATCTGCTCTTCTTTTGCAGCCTGCCCTGACCTTGGCATTTTTAAGGTGGCTACCCTAGGCACAGATGGGTCACAGTTGGAATGTCCTTGACACAAAGCTGCCAATCCAGTCACAGCAGTCTCCAGGGAGTATCCACCAGATAGTCAGCATCCCCCCCAACAGCTTTTCTCTGCAGGGTGTGCCATGCACAGCTGTGCGGCCCAGGGTGGGATATGGCCGGCATTTCTGACTCAGGTTAGGCACATGCTGAGGCCAACACATTCCAGGGCAGGCCACCTCACGACCTCTCTCTCACAATCCTTGTGTCCCACATGGATGAGAAAATCCTTTGCTGGGGCAGGCTTGAAAGTGAGACAAGTCTCCAATTCTGCCATGGAGCTGGCCCTCAGGTATCTATTCCAGTGCGAGGAGCACATAACCGCACCAAAAGAGCTAGAGAGATGTATCCTGTTCATTGCAGGAGAAGCCACTACATTCCCTGGATTCTCAGGGCCAGGAAGATTTCCTGAGCCTGTCACATGGCACCGGTAGAGAAAATCCACTCCTCTGCACTCGCATCCTCCCCCTTTGCTCTCATTCTTCTCTGGGAGAGCAAGGCACAGATTCCACTGCTGGGCACCTTGGAAGATGCTTCATAGCTCACTGGCTTCCTCTGGGCCTTGGAGAGATGGCAGGCATAATGCAACATGGAAGCTAGGATTGTGGTGCACAAGTAGATGGGCAGTGAGACAACAGAGACCACATGCCAAAGTGGTGCAGAGGGCACAGGGATGGAGAGGAAATGGCCACAGCCCTTTCCTGGATGGAGGCAGAATCCTATTTACCTGAGGCAGGAGAGAGGCGAGGCGTCCATCACTAACACAGCCAGCAAGTCAGCGGAGTAGCCCTTCATGCAGGTTACCAGCTGCTCAGAATGCCTGGGCTAGACCCATTTTCCACACATCTCTGTGCTCAGCTCACTGAGGACAGAGAACGTGAGGGGTGGGCAGCAGTCACAGTCTGCAAAGAGCTCTTTGCACCCAGCAGATCTGCTCTCCTGGCACATTCACAACCTCCCCGCTGGCCTTCACTGCCTGGCCTAGGAGCAGCGCCAGAGAGGTCTGCAAGCTGGGACTTCCTCTGCAGAGTGAGCACTCCTCACCTCCCCCAGATGGCAACCCCACGAACTGGACACGGGCTCAGCTCCAGCTGAGCTCATCCCGCCCTCTGCTATCTCTGGAGGGATCTCTACTCACATGGTTCATGATACAGCATCCTCATGACCTTGAAACAGTTGTCCAGCAGGGCTTTGGGGCTCACGGCCTTGCGGCTGCTCCCTGCGTCAGCGGTAAGAATCCGCTCTACTATGTCATGAACGATAAAGTCCACATTCCCCTGCAGAAAAAACACACGCAGCGGAGTAAGCGGCCCGCTCCCTGCACTCTAGACACCTCCCGAGATCTCTGCTGCTGCCCGACTCTCCAAAACACCTCCTACCTCACGCTGCTGGACTGGACAGCTCCGAAAGCTGGAGAAGGATTGAAACGTGTGATGTTGGATGGAGTTACTCTGTACCATCGCATCAGCACCTTCCCTAGCTCGTGTCAAGGCCGCGCTAGTGCACATTAGCGCGTGCTAAACTGACTGAACCAAGGCCTGGGAAGGAGGCCTGAGCTAGAATCAAGTGAGTCGCGTTAACCTGCATCTGCACTGGTGCTAAGAGGGGTTTCCAAACAAGTCAGGACACAGCTCCATAGGGAAGATTTTCTGGAATGAGGCAGGGTTGGAGTTGAAAGTGGAGCAGCTGTTGCGGAGTACCTCCATGTGCAGACAGTCCTTTAGTCCTTTAGGTTGGCTTGACTGAGCTTACTCAGCTGAGACAGCCCTGGCAGACCAGATCCCATCCTCAGGACCATTCTGTCCCCCCCCACACAACAGCGTCCTCCAAACAGCATGACCTCACATGCATCATACGTGCAAGGTCACACCATGTGAGGGATGCCATTTTGTTTCTGTATGTTGCCTGTGGAGGTGCCACACAACTATGCACTCAGCCCACAGCACTGGAAAGGTTAGACTACCCTGCCCGAGCAGCTGTCTATGCCACCCTGTTGTACCACTTTCCCTGTAGTGTCATAGTCAAATCAGTACAATGCCCCAGCATAGCTCTGGGTACAATGGTGTCTACAGAGTATGGATTATTCCTGTCTGGAGAGGGGGGCTATGCTGGCGAAAGGCACCCACACCAGGGGTAAAACATCCCCTCACAAGTGACATAATTACACCAAGGCAAAATCTGCATACAGGCCCTGCTCTAGTCACAGCCTGATACAGCAGCAGAAAACACTCCAGCTGTGAACCGATGCTTTCAGACGCACTGTGGTGTGTGAGCCAGAGAAGCCAGCAGCATTGCTTCAACTCTCTGCCATGGCTCCTCGTTGTTCCAAAGTCACCTTGCACTGAGACGAACGTCGACAAAGAAATCTAGAAACTCACCTGAATGACAGGCCTGGAGCTTTCATTACAATCCTCAGCCTCTAAAACCAGCACCCACCCAGACAGACTGGCCAGAACAGCAGGACTTTGGATCAGGGCTGACTGGATTTTTCTACCACATTTGAAGTTTGAGGGAAGGGGAAGTGATTCTTAATCAGCCTGTTTCAAACTCCTTGTTTTCAGCTCCTCTTTGTTCACATCTATATGCAGCTCCAGCCAGGCACTCCTGTGCTTTGTCTCACACTTGCTATCTTAGCTCAGGTGCCGAGGGCATTTTTCTACCCCACTAGAAGTGACTGGGCAGGTGGTTCGTGAATTACGACGCCCTGAGCTTCCCCTCTATCTGCTTCACAAACACAGACGTGAGGACCATTATACCCTTTCAGTATAGCCCTTTTAGGGCTAAGATAGCTGTCAAGCCTCCTACAGAACCAGAGGACTCAATTCAAGATTCATGATACTGCTAATGCAAGAGAACACTCGAAGAAACCAAAATCCCCTCTTGGTCCTTCTCCACAGACACACAGTAAAGGGAACACATCAGCTGATAGGTCTCCCCTTTAAAGGAAATCACCTTTAAAGTGATGACTCAAGCCTATGTCATACATGTCAGTGGCACGGAACAAGAGGTGCTACCCTCAGAGACTGTGGAGCCCCCGGGCCTCTTGGGGTTTTCTAGTTTTGGAGCTCAGGGTAAGTTCGCGTTCCAGCTTACCCTGGTTTAGCCTCAGTCTCTGCTCCTCATCTAGACAAACCTGAAGAGCGGGAACCATGAATCCACCACTGTATAGTAAGAGTCCAAAACTAGGCCAGGTATGTGGATGGGGAAAACAACAGCTAAATGGTGCCCAGCAGGAGCATTTGTGGGAGAATTCTCACCTGCCACAGTGGAAAGGCAAGAGAAAAGCCAGGGCAGCTGGAAGCAGTCACCCACGGTGCAATCTAGCCAGGACACTGAGGTTTCCACCCCTATGCCTGTGAAATGGGCTGTGAGATCTTTAATGAGCATAAGTGGTTGGCACCTCCACTTCCCCTCTCCCATGTGAGGGGGGAGGGGAATAAAAACCCCTCACACAGGGAGGAACTGTGCTCTTATGCAGCCTGGACTTAAAGGAGCAAGGATTAATAAACAGAAGCAAAAGATCCTCAGTGCTTGGCCTGGAGTAGCCCTAAAGGACATGTGCATGTTACATAGAGGCTTCCATTACTTTTTGAAATTTAAGATTGGAACTCATTTGCATGCCTCTAGGTTAACCTGCTTTAACTTTGTAAATAACTTATTTTCTTTTAATATTTCTATATAATAAATCTCTAGATAGGTTATTATAGGGTAGGCTACGAGCACTGCCTTTAGTGTAACATCTAAAATGCAACTGATCTGGGAAAGTAATCTGAAAATTACTGAGATCTTTGGTGTTAGGGACCATCTGTTACAAAGGCCAGCTTACCCAGGTGGCAAGACAGATCAGAGCACCCAAGGGGACTGTCTGTGGCTCCAAGGTTTGGGTGTTACTATGCCAGAGGAGTTTACACTTGATACTTGGTTGGTGAACTCTAAGTATAAAACTCACAGCCAATTACGTAGGGGTTGTGCCCTGTGGTTTGTACTCATGCACAACACTCTGAAATGCAGGGCTTTCTGCTGAGCAGGCATTCTGAGACACGGGAATTGGGAGACACGAGGTCAGTGAAAGCAGGACAGTGCTTCTGCCACAGACTATGTCACAGGCTATGGTTTCCCTTTCTCTCAGCTCATGTCTATTGGTTGGGTCTGTTTCAGTCACATCTATTTCACTCGGGTGAGCAGCTGGCCCTGTTAATCATTCAGGGCCCAGCCCCTTCGGCATAGGGTGAAAGAGCTGACGGTTCTTATCCGAAGCCCCCACGGGCCCCCACAGCTGACATTCTCCCATGGTAAGAACACCCCATCTTGAACGAGACCCCAGCATTTCAGGAGAGAGAGAAGGAGACTACGAGACACCCTATCTGCACTTACAGATCACCTCTAAGGACATGGCCCAGTCCTGTTTCTTCTGTGCATGAATGGCCTTGGCCATCAGATGCTAGCTGCAGTGTTTGCACATGCCCTTTCCCACCCTGCACCCATCACTGGGTGACAGTCAGAATCAGGCCATGGCTCTACGCAGGGAAGACAGCAGAAACACAACCCAGAGTCTTGTCTAAACCAGGGTGCTCAGCCCACAAGAGCAGTGAGATTAGCACTGACATGAGTGCCGTCATTAGGCTTCAGAGTTACTGACGCATTGCGATGACTGGGCACAGTTCATGCATCGTGGAGCGCCTGTCACTCTGGCAGGACTGATGCCACCAACTGCTTGACTATCATGCAGGAGAATCCCAACGTTACAAACCACTTCACCCAGCACTAATGTGCAGCCACCTCTGTAGTGGAACGCAGCTATAAGCTAACAGCAGCGGCAGCATTGCCACAGGAAAACAGTACCAAAGCCCACTGAATCTGCAGGAGGAAATCCCAGGCAGCAAGAGGCAGTTACTCACACTGGATTTTAGCCAGGACACTGAGGTTCCCACCCCTACACCTATGAAACAGGCTGTGGGATCCTTAATGAGCGTATGTGGTCAGCACCTCCATTCCCCCTCTCCCAACAGCCAGCACCTGGCCCCGGAGCACTAGGCGGTGGTATTAGCTCAGTGCTGACTCCCAGGGAAATGACCTGCCCCAGCTGGTCCTCAGTACAGACCCACTCCCAGCCCTCCCCACAGTGTGCATCCGACAGAATCACCATCAAGGGGCTACAGCTGCCAGGTGCTAGGAGGACAAGTGGGGGCGGCACCATTTCTTTTGGCAAGTCAGCTCTTCTGGAGGGTCAGTGACAAGCAAGACAGGACCCTGAATGATGGGAGTTTCCCAAATGCAGAGACAATGCTTGTATCTTTGTCAGTCCGCTACATTGTGGCCCTGCAGCGGGATTGTATAGAGGGCAGTAATAAAAAGTCACTTGTGTTGGCTGGGAATCATACCCAGGCCTGTCCTGTAGCAGATAAATAATTCGTCTCCTCAACCTCATCTCAATTGAGGGCTTGCTGGGCTGAGCTAAGAGTATATTGTTTTCTTGCTAGTGGAAGAATTAGCCTCTTCCACACTGGAGACAGGGGTCAAGCCCCAGCGACTGCAGAGAAATCTGATTTCTGTACAGCTTGGAAGCTTTTTGCGGCAGGGACTGTTTTTTATTTTCAGATTATACGGTGCCCAGCCTCATAGGGCCCCAGTGCTGACCGGGGCTCTCTTATAAATAAATCGTAACCCAGACCAGGGATGGGAATTGGGGGGAATTTCTCCTAAAACAGACAAGATTGGAAAGTGCAGCAGGAATTATGGCAAGAGAAAAAGTGGAATTTGGCCAGGAATAATTCCCTGGGAAAACCCCAGGGATTTTTAATGACAAGGACTCAGGGCTTTAATTTAGCTGAAGGCCACAGAAGCAGAGTAGCACACTGCCGTATTAATAAAAAGAACCAGCCGTGCCAGTGATGACAGAATCTGGCTTTCTTTAGGGGCTAGAAAAGCACAAAGATCTGTGTTCTCCTAGGCTCACAGCCCATGATGGAACAGATCCAAGTTACAGAAAAATAGCACATGGTGCTAGCAGCCCTTACAGCTCCTGTAACAAATATCCCTACAGGAGTACCTTTATTTTAAAAGATCCGCCTCTGGCCCATTGCTATTCAACAGGGCTTCAAAAGAGAAGGCAAATAAAACAAACAGGTCTTGCATTGGCCGGAAATCGAACCCGGGCCTCCCGCGTGGCAGGGGAGAATTCTACCACTGAACCACCAATGCACCAGCTGTGTCCTGAAGCAAGCTGGGCTGGAAACCACCTTCCACAGCACCTGTGTCTTTGCATCAGTTTCTTCTTCCCCCACAGGCACAGGCAGTGCATTGCCACATCAGCAAACAGCGGCCAGCTGCGTGGTGAGACAGCAGTGAGAGACAGTGAGCAACCTTCAGATAGGGAGACCAGAAGTCCCAATGTTATAGGGACAGTCCCGATAGTCGGGGCTTTGTCTTACAGAGACGCCTAGTACCCCCTCCACACACACCCATCCTGATTTCTCACACTTGCTGTCCGGTCACCCTATCTTCAGGGCAGCAGCAACAAGTCGAGAGAGAGAGCAACAGCTGCTCCTGAGCCATAGCAGGGCTAGAGACAGAGCAGCTGCACCCTGCCCCTCAGGCGATGCACCCACCCTACCTCTGGGGATGGCAGTCAACGGGAATCTGCAGGGCTGCACTGGAAACCAGCTTATTGCTCCTCTGAGCTCCTCTCACCCTTCCAACCTGGTGGAGGGGAAATCACCGTCCCCAGGCCAAAGAGCAACTCCACTCTCAGGCCAGGCCCCTGTGGAGGGCACTGGCCTGGGCTGGCCTCCCACAGCAACTGCCCTGCAGGACAGGGCTCAGGCTCCTTGCAGACAGTACAACCACGAGAGGGCGCCCCAGGTCCCTGCCTTGCACCCCACCGAGAAGCAGTGCGCTAGAGGGGAGCAGGCTGGGCCATAGAGCCACCGCAGGGGTGTGGGGAAGGGGACCCTGAACAACGAGAAGCAAATGCCAGCCCCTGCAGTGGCAAGAGGCTCCCTCATCTCTCTGATGCCCCACATCAGGCACTGCAAACCTGACCGTCTGGCACGCATCTCTTACTTTGTCACTGATTTCAAGGCTGTCCTTCCCCAAGGCCTGACTCCAGCCATCACACCAGCTGCAGCAGCATTGCCCCGGCCCATTTTCTGGAGAGATCGCCAGCCCCCCAAGACACTTCTGCCATGTGTCTCATTATTGCTAATGGGGTTCATTGCAGCAGTGCCTGGGGACCAGGCGGAGATCGAGCTAGGTGTATACAAACAGCAGTGGAGAGCCCCTGCCCTGAAGAGCAGACAGACACATGGCAGGAGAGCAAACAGCTGCCGTATTCACTGCCCATTGGGCCACACAGAGCACATCGCTTTTGGCGCACAGGATGCCAGGGGCATGCACTGCCCATAGAGCTGGGTGGGCAGGATGCAGGGACACAGCAAGCCAGACACAGGGCATGGAGGGAAGGCAGCAGGCTGGACAGGGCAGGCAGGGGCACATAGGACATGCATGGACAGCAGCCAGCGTGTCCGCGCATGTCTTGTGGGGCCATGTACAGGAGACACACCATGTGTACAGCACAGGGCCAACAGGAGCATGTGCTTACGGCATGTGTCTGCAGGCAGCGTGCACCAAGCATGCAGGCTGTTCTGTAAAAGGCCTTTCAGGTCCCCCCTTCCCCACAGCATCCCAGTCGCTGATTGTGCAGAGGCCTGGCACTGAGGCCCAGGGGGAGAAGTGGCAGAGGCTGACTCCCTTTGCCTGCAGTGAGGGATCAAAACCTGTGTGCAGCCCCAGGGGAGAGGTGATGTGTGGGACCCGCTACCCTCTAGGGTGTCAGAGAGCCCAGCCCCCTTTGACAGGAGCCAAGGCAATGGGGTGAGGGGCCCCAACCAATAACCTCACTGGGGCTTGCCAGCCCAGGAGGAACACACGGTCACTGCAGAGGTGGCCTGGGCCTGCTGGACAGACCCGCCCCGCAAGCTGGGGCAGGCATATTCCCTTTCCACACTGCCCTGTTACAGCAAGGGTCACCCCAGGGCAGCTTGTCCACACTGAGGTTGCCTACCGGGGTCTGCCCCTGCTCCCCCTTTCACTTCACTTCACCCTGACATCTAGCACCAGGGTGGTTATTTGTTCCACACTATGTGAGACACAGGAATCGACCCAAAGGGGTTAGGGGAGTTGGTGTGTGCCTGCTAGGGATGGCTGGTGCTGGAGCCCCAAGAGTTTCCCCACCTGGCTGTAGTTCTCATACTCCTCAGCCAGCAACTCCAAGAGGTGGCAGAGATCCCGTGTGTACTCCCAGGATGGATGCTTCTCCAGCAGCATGGCCCAGATCTTCAGCAGCACCTGGGAGTTTACATTGAGCCACAGGTAGCGCAGGGATGAGTCATCGACATTCTGATCCCGCTGGAAGTGCGAGGGATAAGGGGACAAGGGTCACGCACAGCCACCCTCTTGGGAATCATCCTAATGGATGGCTTTCCTAGGCCCCTGTGGGTCCCTGGGAGAGCATCCGATAGCCCACGCCCAGCCCCTGACCCTGGCTGCTTTGCCTTCCCCACTGCAGCCTCCAAGAGTTTCTCCTCAGTCCACACTGGCTGGCGCTTGCCTTAATCTCTGCACTACCCAGATTCAGGGGCCCTGCTTGCCAGCTCACTCCGTATTGGACCACCCTGGAAAGCTGGGCCCAGACTACACAGCAGCCCCCAGATCCTGACCCCCTGGACTTTAGCAAATTCAGATCCAGATCCCAACACCCCCAGCCTTCGGGAAAGTTTGATTTCTCCTCAAACCATCCCTCCCTCTCTGAGTTTTACAAGGAACCTCTCAACCCAGTATCTAACCTTCACAGCTGCTCCCTAGCTGTCAACTAGGAAGATCACAGCACCCTGGAAGTTTCGCTGATCAATGGCTGTTCAATTCCAACTCGGGCCCAGGTATAGCAATGGCTCCAGTGAATGGTAAGGGATGATTGCTGAAATGTCCTGGATGAAAAGCCCTAAGGCCCAGACCAAGTGTCAGGCGCATCCACTTCTGAAGCTTGCTGGGGCTTCACAGATTTTCCTGACACTGGCGGTATGTCTGCCAGCCCAGACATGGTGATGAGAGATTTCTAACAAGCCATGGGCTGGAAAGGCTGCTTTAGAAAGCATGGCCCTTGAGGCCAACAAGCCAGGTCTCTGTCAACTGAACTAAGGGAGTAGCTGTTCAGGGAAAGAGCATGGAGGTTACAGCATAGCTGTTCTAGGTGAGCTGAGACACAGGGACAGGAAACAGTGTGAGGATGAAAAGGCCAGCACTGGCCACCTTACCAGCCTTGTGATGTTGGCAGCCCTGAGAACCTCTTCGAACTGAACATTCACAGTGTAGTTGATAGGGAAATAATGTTTCTGCAAAGGCAAGAAAAATAAAACCCTAGAAGCAAACTAAAAGGTTCTCTCTTCCCAGATCCCCCTGGGCTGTGCCCCATATCAGCAAACACTCCTGTGCCTTCCCCCTGCCTTGATGGGGAACTGTGTGCTCTGCTGGGAATCTGGGTCCTGTTTCCTTGTGGGTAAACAAATACTGAAAACTAATTTGGGTTGAAACATCACGAACAGATGCATGGCCCCCTAGTGCCGTGACACTGTTGCTATGCTGCACCTTCCTGCTCCGAAAGCACAAGTCTTAATCACTTGAGCTAAAGGAGAGGCATCAGGAGCTGCCTGCAGTCTAGGACCTGTGACACACAGCTGGGCAGTTCAGACAATGCCCATCAGAAGGCAGTGTTGCACATACACACCAGTCAGCTCAGCATAAGTTTGCCCTCCTTGGGGGCTGCAGCACCCTCTTGGATGTTTGAAAATGAGCACCTCATAGCTTGCAGTTGGGTGCCTGGTCATACACCTAAATCAGGGCTTGGAAATTAACCAACTCCCAGCCCCAAGAGAGACCTCGCTAGGCAGGGCCCATGTCACTGGGAATTGCTGGGAGCTCGGCACTTCAGAAAACCAGAGTTCCTAACTGGCAGCCAAAACGGCCTGTCAGCAGGTTAGCGTCGGGCTGCTAGTTTGGAAAACCTTGGCCCCTGAGAAGCCAAAAGGGGATGGAACAGGAGATGGTTCTGATTCTACAGTCCCCTAAGCATTCAACATGCTATGGGAAAAAAGGCAGAGGCTGCAGCACTGCCAGAGATGCCAGTCTGGGCCTGTGGAAAGGGTGACACAAATTGACCCATAATGTAGCGTGAGCCTAGAGGGAGAGAATTACCATGTACTGGAGCCGTTGTTGATATGTCAGCTTGTTCTGGAGAGCCTCTATGATCCGGCATTCCTTCTGCACTGCAGCCTCCAGCCCCAGGACAGCTATGAAATCTGCAAATTCATCAACCCCCCCAGAGGGGAAACAAGAGGTGTAAGGCCATGCTCCAGCACTGCACCAGCCAGTTCTCATCGCATGCATTGGGCCAGGAGAAAGCAGCTCACACTTCAGAGCAGTGCTCATGAAAGCGGAAGGAAGGGAAGGGGACAAGGGAAATCCGTTGGCATTTTGAAGCATCAGCATGTGGATAGGAGAACCTCCTAGGCAGGATGAGAGGATTGGCCTTTCCACCACAGATCAGTGTCATTTGAACAAAGGGGAGAGCAAAGAACATCCCCCCCAGGCCAATGCTAGGAACCAGATTGCATCCCTGAACAGAGCGTTGGTTTCCTTTCGCTGGGTCCACAGGCCAGCACTGGGACTTCAGCCCTGCGCAGTTATCGAGAATCTCCCTCCCACCCAATGAGACGCTTCCTCCCTAGCATCCCCGGGTGGGCCTTCTGGCCAGCCCAGCCCTGGACCTCCACATGGAGCCATCTCTTGGCTCACAACAGGTCTGAGCGTGCCAGCCAATGGGAGCAACAGGAGTGGGCTGAGCAGTCAGGGGCTGCCTGGGGAAAGGGGCTTGGCCCAGTGCTCTCAGAACTAGAACAAGGCCATGGGCACGTCCCTCCTTTCCCCTGCCCTGCATGTGGCAGGAGAGCAAGTGCCCATCATACTCACAGAGGAGGGGCACGTAGCCCCGCTGCATGCTGAAGGCGTGTCAGGGCAGTGAGCAGCGGACAATCTGCCCTACATGGCAACAGCTGCGTCAGTGGGAACAGCCTCCAACATGCCGGGAATCTATTCCTGGCTCCTCTGCCAGCGATTCAGTGGAGAAAGACCAGCGGGTGTCCTGGGACGCTGCTGCAGGCTCACTGCAGCCCTGAGGGTCCGATTCCTTCCCTGGGCGAGGGGCTCTCTCCCCTCCTCTCTAGGGTAACAGGTGGGTTTGCTGCCAACATGGTTCCATCGCAAAGTGCCAAGAGGAAGGAACAACCCAGCCCTTCTGCGTGTGGTTCTAGAGTGGAAGACTGGAAGCCGCAGATCCCAGAGGCTGCATGTGGGGGTGGTGCTGGTGTTACCCTCCCTCTGCCCCACCTGTATCTGAAGCTGGGCTCTGTAATGGTAAAGCCAATGGAAGGAACATTAGCGGAAAGGCCAGCGCACTGAGCTGGGGTAGAGCAACTCGGGCACGTTCACTTCTCTAAGGCCTTCTCGGAGACAGAGAGCTGGAAGCAATACACACTGGATAAATGAGCACAATGCCACCAATTCCAGTTTATTGGTTTTCACTTTTCTGGCCAGATATCAAACAACTGACTCCACAATCCAGGTGTTGGTTTTAGTTTGCTGCAGCAGTTAGTTCCTGGTCATTTTAGGGGAGACAAAGATGTAGGAGAGTAAACAGTTAAAAGCTGGACAAGTGGTCGGGCCTAAGCTACAGGGAATGGGGTCATGGCACAGGCAAACCTTGTTTCTATTACTTGGTGTGAATTCTAGCTAGAGTCTGTTATCTCTCTTCTTTTCCTCCCTTCCTAGCCATCTGTGTAAGGAATAAGGCTAAATAACTATTTCCCCTCCTGCTCAAGGCCTTTGGTGGGAACAAAGCATTATCTTCTCTCCCTCCCTTGCATATTGTATACTTTAAAGAACGTTAGTAGGTTTCAAGGTGATATGCCTGCACTCTGTGAAATAATCCTGTAAACAACAAAAGGGGAGAGTATAATTGTATTTATTATGTAGTTGTTAATATTCATTTTATAGGTGTTAATGTAACCAAATAATGGTCTATGGAGAGTTGCTTGAAATATACACATTTACATACTGCTCTGGATAAAAGGATTGCAAAGTAATCCCTTCGTCGCTCACTTGCAGCATGGAGGTGGAACGAGCAGGCAATAAAGGGTTCCGTCTCCCCAATCCACCTCCGGGACAACCTGTTTGGTTATTTCTAACACAAGAGAAGAGGGTGTCCCTGCAGTGAGAGACGGCCACAGGTGTCACAGGACTCTCGATGTCCTGCAGTGAGAGACAGCAAGGGTGGATCAGACACAAGTGTACTGCTAACTCGTTACTCCACTGAGAGGGAGAATAGCCCAAGATTGCCAAAGTCAGAGTTCTCACAGCCCTCGTCACACCCCTAAACCCCATCCTCCTCCTCTAGCTCAGATTGTGAATTCCTCCTTTTAACTAGTCTGCCAAGTTCTGCCTGGTCCTTTGACCCTTAAATGCCACAGCAATAAGTGTCACTGACTATCGTACAGCTAGATTATGTTTAACCTGTACCAGTGCTGGGAAAGTAAAGACACATTCCTAGCCGTTAGCATTACTGTACTCCACGGTTAGGGCACTCAGTTCAAAGTAGCAAAGAAAGTCTTGGCACAAACAACACCAGGGGCAAGGAAGGGAAAGCTGAGGTTAAACATTTACCACCAGGGTGTCAGCATGAGGAAATTCCAGCTCCTGCTGCCCGAGTATTGGACAACTCCTTTGTGGGCAGGGATGGGGGTGGGGTGTTAATAAGGATTTACACAATAGAGTGGGTACATAGGGTGCTTGTTAGGAAAAAAGCCTATGATAAAATCTTAATCAAGCTGCAATAAATCTAGCAAGCAGCCTTGGCTGCATCCGCATTGGCGAACCGAGGTGCTAAGTTATGTCATTAGTCCCAAGCACCACCCCCCACAGTTGTACACGTCCTAGCGGCCCATGCTTTCCACAAGAGCTCAGACCTGGCTCCTCTGGGGGATTTAGGCAACTACTGAAATCAGTGGGAGTTAGACATCTAAATACCTTTCAGGACCTGGGCCTCAGCACCACAGCTGCAACACCCTCTTGAAAATCTGCCATGTGACAACATGAACCCTTGAAAACCTGGCCCTGAGCCATTTGTCCACCCTGCCGCAAGCCCGTCTTAGCAGCGTTTGCTCTTAGCTTGTAACGTCATGGAGCTGCACTGAGGAGGAGCCCTGGCACACTGGCATGAAGCTCTCCCCATTGTCCCTCAATGCCCAGGACCCGGGACTTTGGGGTGCCTTGGCTCTCCCTCTATACCCTGGGCACAGTGGTTGTGCCAGGCTCTCTCTGTGGTGCTTGCTTGGCCCTTGTTCCGGTGGTACCTGAGCGTCTCTCTGTCGCCAGTGTGTTTGCCCTCAGACATCCCTGATGGGCAGGGCAGGGCTATTATCCCAGAGGTAACAGAGGGAACCTGAAGCACAGACAGACAAAGTGGCCAGAGTACCCAGAACTGTGCAGCCCCTTCGCATGAGAAAGCCTTGCCTGTGCCTGACAGGGTCAGTTCTCTGACTCTGCCAACCCTCCCCACTCAGGCCACGCAGGCTCTGCTGTCATTCTGCAAGTTAGCAATAGGGACTCCCAGCCCCAGCACTCTCCAAACATCCAGCCCCTGCTCCATTGGACTGGCAGCATTACCAGGCTCACTGTTCCCCAAGAAACAGTGATGCCAGCTTATTCACAACACCCAGCACCACAGCTCCACCTAACACAGACACCGCTTAGATTAACTCATAGTGAAAACCAGAATCTGCTTCCATAACAGAGATTTGAGCAATAGCAAGGAGGTAGAAAGTATTACAAACAATGGGTTACATCTACAGGGAAATCATAACATATCTTCTGAAGTCTAGTCTTAACTACCAAGACACTCTCCTGTCTCGTAAATGATTTTCTCACCCAAAGTTTTTCTCCTCGTCTCTCTCTCTCTAACAACCAGACCAGCTGCGACAGTCCATTCTGAAGACAAGCCTGCTGGTAGCTTATCCACTAGGGGGTCTCCCAGACTCATTCTTTGATCTTAGCCCTGAACAAGCCACCTGCCTGCAGCAGGCTCCTTCCTGTAGATTTGGTGATCTCCTGTCGACTTTGTGAGAAAGCCACTGGCTCCATATGCAAATAGCTTTACATTGTAAGCTGTGTGTCACAATGGTCAGCCAGGGAAATAAGCATCTCGTACCCCCTGCCTGAAGAGAACCTGTTTATTCCCTTCAGGTGACCTGTCTTAACTCACATGCCACCCTTTGGCATGTTATGTAGACATCAGACCTAGGGGATCCCTATAAAACCTGTGCTCTTCTTACCCTTCTCCCAGTTGGCCTCAAGGAAGCTCTGGGTCACAGCTGGTTATACACGAAGTCTGTGGGCAGAACAGGTTGTTGGATCTAAGTCCCAGGCTAGCCTCCCAATCACTAGGCCATCCTACCACCCTGTGCAATGGGGAGGGAAGTTCCCAGGAGGCAAAGCACTGTGCCACTCAGGCATACTGCTGGGGTGGCTGCAGAGACAGATGCAAGTGAAAGACGGCTGTTGGTATGAATGAATGAGCCAGATCTGCATAAAGGCCAATGCTAATCTTTAAACTACATATGGATTAATTGCCTCAGGTCATCCAGGCCTGTAGTGGCTCAGTCAAAAGGAGGCTCTACTAGAGCTGCTGACGGGGGCAGTATTTCTGGGTCTTACATGGGGAGCTCCGTCTAGTTGCACTGGCTTGTTTAGCTCACTGAGTGGAGAGCTGTGGTTTGGCCACTGATGTTTGCAATTTCTATTCCCCAGATCTGGCTTGGACAGTCACAGTTTGTCCAAAACTGCTTTTTAACTTGGGGTGGGCAGATGTACTGCTAAAAGCCACAGGGACATTTTCAATGGCAGGTGCCCTTTAAGCATGTGTCATGCTAATTACAAATAATTAGTCCCCACAAATGGCTGCCCCCAGCTGGTGGCTCAGACACACCTGCCATCAAAGGCTAGGCAGCCAGCAGGGGAGGGTGATTTCTCAATTCATTTGCTAATTAAGGATCAGGGTGGGATTCAAACCCAGGCAGTGGGAAGGAGAGGGGGAACAGTTGCAGATGGAAAAGTTTTGGGGTAAAGGCTGGATACAGGACTCAGAATTATCTTCCAAATCTATATCTGCTGAGGGATCCCTACCACTGTCCAATCTGTTCTATTATGAAGAGTTCCTGGAAGAGGTTCAGTCTTAAATCTCTTCCCAGCAGCGCACCCAGCAGACTCACACAGATACAACCAGCGAGGAAAGGAGAAAGGGGGATTGTTTTTGTCTAGACAGCCAACCCCACAAGAGCACGCACCGGGCTGGCTGCATTGGCTACCAGCCACACAGCACTAGCCGCCTGGCCTCCGAGGGTGAACGTAACCCTCCGGATGTTATAGCGATGACAGGGTAGACAGTGCTTAATTGTGCCAGGGCTGAGCCCCTGCAACTCTAGGCTTGGCAGTTCATAGCCCCAGTACCGCTGGGTTTGCTGCATCAGTTATGAATTGAAATAATTGCTTGAGCCCCGGCACCTCTTTTATTACAAATTAAGCCCTGAGTTGCCCAAGACACAGAGGGAGGCATCTAAGCTTTGCAAGGCAGCGGTTCCTCTTTGCACACAGCCCAACACGCCTCCCACGCCTGCCCTCTCCTTACAGCACTTTCTAAAGACTCCTCACGAAGAGGAATTTTCCAGTGCCCGTCAAGACAGCCTCCCTCCCTGCAGTTCTGGCTGGCTGCACCCGGCCCAGGGCTCCCATCCTACCTTCCCAGCGCCCCTCGGCTGGCCAGGTCCTGCTCTCGGAGCCCCGCTGCCTTCCACAGGGGCAGGTGCTGGTGCGGATGGACCGGAGAGCAGAATCCAGCCCGGACACTGCAGGGGGCGCCAGGAACGCTGGATCGGGGCCCCGAAGCAGCTGGACAAGGCGAAAATGCAGGGCGGCAAAGACACCAGCAGCAGCAGCTGTCACAGAGGGAGAATTTACCGGAGTCTTCAGTGGAGTAGGCAGAGCCCACCCCCCAACGGCTGGGCTGGGACCCCCCTTCACAGCCCCACCCCCCAACGGCTGGGCTGGGACCCTCCGTCCCAGCCCCACCCCCCAACGGCTGGGCTGGGCTGGGACCGGGACCCCCCAATGGCTGGGACCCCAGCCGGCCGGGACCCCCCTCGCGCTCCCTCCCAACTTGCTGAGGCCCCGAGACCCGCCAGGGGCGGCTGCAGCGCCGCTCACCTGCTGCGCCGCCGCCTCTTGCGCGAGCAGGAGCGCCTGGCGCTGCGCGCAGGGGCGGCTCAGCCAGGAGCGCAGGGGGGCGGGGCCCGACCTCCCTCCCTGCAGCTGGCCGGGGCGCTTCGGTTCCCGGAACTCGGGCGGTTTCTTTGCGGGCGCTCCAGGGCGGGGAATTGCAGCTCGCGCCGGGTGGCGCGTTCCCCGCCCGGGCCGTGGCTGAACCAGGAGCGCGCGGCTCTCGCGCGGCGCATCGGCCGCTGGCTCCCTCCCGCGGCCCCGCCGTAGGGCAGGGAGGCACCTCGCGCGCCGCAGCTTGGCGCCAAGAAGCCGCGCACGCGACATTACGCGCCCCGGGGTTCTTGCACCGGGCGTCCCGCGCGCCGCTGCTTGCGAGGGCCGGCCGCCTGCCTTCGTCTCCCCGCATCAGCCCGCACCACTGCCAATGCGCCCGGCCGGCTGGCCCTGGGGGTCCTGCCCCAGCCCAGAGACAGGCACGATCTCCCCCACCCCGAGGGTAGGAAGCCAGCCTGCTGGGGCCCTGGGATCCCCCATGCTCTGCACAGACTCCAGGCCCAGCTCAGGCTGCTTCCATTTCTCTCCCTCTCACCCCTTCTTATGTGCCCACTAACCCCGAGACATGCATGAAGGGGCCCCCTCTGGGACACAGTGCAAACTTGAGGCAGAAATTAAACAAAAGAGCTTGAATGCTCAGGGCAATGGAAGAAAAGGGTGCTGGAGAGCAGGGCCTGTGCCTGGCAAGGTTTGCTGCCAGCCTTGCAGACAGCCCTGGGAAATCAGCAGGGAAGCAGCTCCCTCGCTAGGATCCTGCAACCCTGACTCCCTGATTTAGAGAGACACTCAGGATGGCCAGCAAAGCCAATCTAACGACCTCGCTCATTCTTGTGGAAGGAGGCCCAGAGCCTTCCTGCCTCTTCTGTAACCTTCTCCCCAGCAGCTTTCTCGTGCAAATCTTCAGCTGCCCTCACTAGGGAAAGTCCACAGCCAGGGTAAGCTTGGAAAGAGATTTCCCATGGTCAGCATTTCCCCTTTGGCATTTCCCTC
>ML675726.1:1206315-1228584 GCA_007922155.1 Mesoclemmys tuberculata | reverse complement strand
TCATATTGGTCCCTTCTGACCTATGAGTCTATGAGTCTATGAATGTGGACTCCCCTGATCGGGTCTTGCTTTAAACCAACTGTGTCAAATTGGGTCTGCCTCCTGCTCCTCTTTCCTCCTTCAACAGGTGACAGAGGCATCATTTACTGGGGCATTAGCAACCATGGCAGCAGAAGGCAGGGCTGTACCCAGCCTGCTGTGTTTCAACAGTGATTTTTCAGGGCTGTTTTAAGTGCACAGCGTGACTCCAGCCAGAGCCAGATGGACATGGCCAGGCATTCTCCTTTGCAGGTTAATGAGAAATGAACTATTCGTGCCATTTAGGATTCTGGAAGCTTCAGGATCCAGGAGTTTTGGCCAAGTGGAGCTTTCTGAGAAGGGCCTTCAACAGCCCCTTGCATCAGAGGCTCTCCGAGCACTTTAATAAAATCAGCAGCCCCTTTGAGATGGGTGTGATCATGCCCATTTCACAGAGGGGGACACCAAGGCAGAGAGGATAAAGGTGACTTGCTCAAGTTCTTTGGGCTAGAACTGGGAACAGACCCAGGCTCAACACCCTTTCCTTCTCTATCGATCAGGTACCTGAGCTCACCTGAGCTTGACGAGGCAGGAAAAACCAGACTGGATTTGGAGTGGGACCCACAGGTTGCCGGGTTGCCAAATCTCACCTCCCAGCCATGTATCGTCCATGCTGAGGGCTACCAAACTCATCACACCCAGGACACTGAGGGGCAGCCCTCACATGGGGGCAATTTTCAGTCACTACTAGCCTGGGCCAGATGGAAAAGGTGGAAGGGTCCCTCTGCTATTGCTGGTCCCTAAGGCAAGCTAGTCCTCAGCTCTGAATGGGCACCTGCCCCCTAAAAACCAGCCTTAGAGTAACTGGAGCACAGCCAAAAAGACACGCCCCACTACAGAAGAGGTCTGCCAGCCTGGAGAAGCCAGGAGCTGGTGCAAGGCAGGGTTCTGCTTCCTGGGCAGCGCCAGACAGGGGAGACTACAAGAGTTGGGGGAAGGACCTGTGGGCCAGGATGGAGGGGCATGGTGGAGCAGGAGGTAGGGAGCTGCCTGGCACCTGCCTGAGCTATTCCACTTTTGGAGAGGGGGCTGAACTCTGAGTCAGCTGCACAGTGTAGATCCAGGGGCTCTCCATTGGAACAAGTCAGGAACACTGAAAGAAATCCCCATCTGAGTTTGGTATATTTAGGGGGCGAGGGGGCAGTTCAGTATGGATCCAGCAAGCCCTGAAGTGCATGCTGCGCCTTATGCACACGAGCAGCTCCCCAGCCTATCACAGGACAGCACAAGCGTTGACCTGGACTCATGCTGAGCACATTCATTTGTGTAGCACTCACCTCTCTCACTTATAAAGATGGGTGGGACTCTGGCTGTCACCAGGTCCAATGGGAGCTGAGTGCACTGCAGACCAGGCCCTCTGTGCATTTTCCAGTCGTCCTCCAAGACAACAGTACACTTGTTAGTGCACAAAATTAATTATGGGGACCACTAGGCCATAGGTACAAGCAACGATGGCAGTCATGTGGCCAGCCCATCAAAGCAGGACCAGGACTCATCCTTGAATTGTTCTCTCAACTAGTGTCATCAGCTTGGTGACCAGATCTGTCGGGGTCGGAGGCAGCGGAATGAGGGGAAATGAGTTGTAAACAGGCCACTAACTGGAGGCCATCGTGATGAGGGAAATGTGTGGGAAGGAAGGCACTTCTGCCCATGAGCAAGGAGCCCTGGGAATCCCCTGGCAGTCAGTCAGTGTCAAGCACAGCTCCCCAGGCGCCAGTCAACATCTGTATATTGTCTTTGATTCCGGTCACTGCCTTTCACCTAAATAACCAGCAGGCAAATAAACGGAGAGACGGGCCCATGGTGGGAATAACGTGCCTTAGCACTGAGCCAGCACCTTTCAGGCCAAAGAGATCTTCCCATGATTGGCAGGCTGAGGATGCTCCGAGGCATTGCTACTACCCCACCATGGAAATGGGCCACCTCTGCACCAGCACAGGGGAGGGGAAAAGAGAGACTCACTTCACTTAGGGAGGTGGCACAGCCAGGGAAGGATGAGATCTGGTTCTAGCCCCACCTTTGCCTGTTTCCCCTGCTGTGAAGTGGGTACTAATGCTGACCCGGCCTTGTCAAGTGCCGTTAGACCCTGAACGGGGCACGCTGAGGAGAGTTTTTACTGCTCTGTAGCGCACTCTAGGGGGGCTGAATCCCCACGCTAGGCTGCGGATCAAGGCTCACCCTCAGTTCCTGCCAAAGGTGCGAGATCTTTAATAACCACCCTGCTCCGAGCGTTGGCTAAGCCACCCCCGTAAAGGCTGCCCCTGCAGCAGAATGCTGCCCCCAGCACCATGCTGGGCGTAGCGTCCAGCCTCCAGGAAGAAAAAGGCTGAGGTAGCACATGCCGGGTCACGCGGGCGGTGTTGTGGTCACCTCTCAGCACTAGACCTGTATCAACACCAACCATGATCCAGTGACGGACACCAGTAAGGTGCCCATGTGCAACAGTCAGCTGCTTCCAACAGCACTGATCACATGGCGCAGCTGACTCGCCTGCAGGGTGTTGTGGGACAGGCAGTGTGGCCGTGCGCTGCGTTGGCTCCAGAGGCTTGTGAAGGGTGACTGTGCTCCATGAGGCCCCTCCTGTCAGTCTCCTTCAGTGGCTCTGTGATGCCACTGGGGAGGGGAGACACGATCCACACCCCGAGGAGACTCAGACGCGAGTGTCTGCTCCGCTGTCCCCAGGTGCGGCAGTGTTGTTGCTCTCCGAAGGGCCAGCAGAGCCCGGGATTGGTGGGATAGGGCCCTGCTGCTAAGCAGCTCGCACTCCTGGTGGCGAGGTGTGCTGGCACCGGGCAGTGGTTGCAGTGTCTGCGGCGGGCGGATGAAAGAGGTCCCATCAAACTCAGAGCAAGGCAGGCCACGGGATCCACGGTCTATGGCTGTCAGGCAGCTGCGGCTTTCTAGAGCAGGCCTCACAGCAGCTCATCATCGTGGCTTCCTCGCGCTAAAGAGCCAACTGGGCTGGGATCGGCCTCTCGGCTGCTGGTCCTACTTCTGTGGAGCCTGTGGCTAGCTGCAGGGCACCTGTGGCTCTGGAGCTCACTGCCTTCAGCTGCCCATCAGAACTGGTCTCTAGGGATGTTCAGGGCTGGTGGGAGGGCCATTGGTTGGGTTTAGCATTTGAGGGCAGTTTGTGACGGATGGGGCTAAACTGTGCTGACGAGGGGCTAGGCACTAGAGAGAGCCATTGAATAGCATCATCAGCCCCAGCAGTCACATGGCTGGCTGTCACAGTCTGCCCCTGCCATGTCTAGTCCTCGCCCCAGAAGCCATCTGCAGCTTGGTTGGGGAGGAAGGCAGGAACCTCCAGTTCAAAGGTGGAAGCAAACAATTGAACAGTTGAACCAAGCACCACGCTGCCTCTCGGCAAAATAAGATGCTGGGATTTTCCACCAAATGGAAAGAGATGCAAAGTGCCAGCTGGCAAAGCATCGTCTTGGCAGAGGCTCCTGCATGCTTAAAGAAACCCCTGGTGATTGCAACAGACTGCATGGGCGCGGGGTGGGGGGGGGAGAGAGGAGGAAACCATATCCCTGAGGGGTCTGAGTCACTGTTGTTTGAGCCTGAACTGGGTAAAGGCAAACCCAAGTGGAGGTTTGGAAGCTTCCCCCAGCACTGCAGGCTGGGTCGTTGATGCACGCCTGCAGAATTCCTTGGGCACAGCTCTTGGGAAAGGGGCTTTCTCACTCCACCCCAGCAGCCTGTCACCCACTGCAAAGCAGGGACTGACTCCCTCAGGGCAGAGCACTCCCAGAACATTTAGGAAAGCCCTCCTGTCATAGCTCAAAGTCACATTTGTCCGTGAAATCCCTGCTGGTAAATGGTACTGGATGGGCAGCCCTAGAGACTCTTACAGCTGGGAACCAACAGTTCCAGCTTCTGCCACATGGCAGCAGAGAAAGGACACGGGAGAGAGGGGAGCTCACAACGCACAGGTCCCTGGATCCATCTGCTGGAATGGACAAGCCGTGGGGCACATGGCCACTTGGAGCTGTACTGACACCTGACGTGACAAGCCCCCCCAACAACCATCATGTGGAAACTGGCATCAGTCATTGTTTTAGTCCCAGGCACATTTTCTAGGCTTACCATTTCCATAACAGGCCCACCCCTGCTGGTTTGCTTCACTGCAGTTTCCCCCTTCCTCCCCCCTCCCCAGGTTATCATGTTGGCCTAGTTAACAGGCTTTAACGCTGGCTCTATCCCATCTATCACCGAATAACCGTTAATCCAGCTCTGTGGGGCAGCTCCGCCAGGGACTGGCATTCAGCGTTGATTAGTAGGGTGGGGGCTGGAAGCCACGTAAGTCATTATCACTATCATTATCATTATCAAAGTGCAAACTCAGGGCTCCAGGCAGGGATGAGTGCTTTAACCCACCAGAGAATGGGGGGCACCTGACCTCAATTCCACTTCCAGCCCCACCAGCTGTGGGAGTTGGAGCTCAACCAGCAGAGAGATGGGCAACGCCACTGCCTAGGCAAGACTTGCAGAGTTTGCAAGTCAAATCTCCCCTCCTCTTTTTCTATAGGGGGTGCAACCCATGGGGCAAATGCTAGTAGAAAGGACTAAATTCAGTCACCTCATTCCTGCAGGGTGATGCTGGAGTAAACAAAAAAGGACTGAATTCAAGAAAGCATCAAGTGCCGTGATGCATTAGACACAGGTCATGTTGAGGGTGGGTGGCAGTGGAATCAGGTGTGCAAATAAGACACGAAAAATTCCTTCCCTTGTCTTTGCAGCAGCAGCCAGATGTTAAAGGGGAGCAGTCAACCCGATGTTCTGGGTCTGAGTTGGTTCTATCAATTCCTTGTGGAGATGGGGTGTATCATGGTGCATTTTGCTTGCCAGCCAGCCTCTGTGCTTACCCTAATGGGACTCACGGTAGCGATCAATGGGGCATCCGAGACCTTGTTCCACTACAGATAACAAGGGTGTGGTAAAACAGATGCCGGATTCAACGGCTCTTAAGGACCGCAAGGGGTTTGATTGAGCTCCCAACATGCATCCTTCTTTGTACCTGCACTGCAAACACATTTCCTCCTCCTCACCTGGCTGATTTCCCATCGGCTGAGTAATTTTTTACCCTTGTGTATTGCTAACATGCTGCATGTGGCTGCCAGCAGCGGGGCTCTGGAGATCTGTCATGCATGTTACAGGAGGGTCAGGCCTGGGTGACTTACAATGCTGGACTGGATGAAGCAACAGAAGAGACGGAGTGAGTGGGAAGGGTCTGTGGCCAGGTCTGGAGTCCATACCTAGTTTAATCTTAGTTAAATCAAAAATCCATTTAAATAGAACATTTAAATGCTGGAAGGGAAGGGGGTTGCCACAGCTGGGCAGACCTTTTACATCCCTAGTAGGGACTAGAGGATTTAGCAGCAGTGGGGGATGGGAAGAGACCTGGAGTGCCACTATCTTCTTTGGCCCAGCAGGGAGTTGGTGCCACTGTTCTGCACTGAAGGGCAGAAACCATCCGGGAGGTCAAACGCCCCACTCCCACCCCATCAGTGGGCTGCCCCAGATCCTTCCAGGAGGCTGTTCTGCAAGGGGAGGCACATCACTGTCCTATAATTTGTTCTCTCTCACCCTAGTCAAGATTGGGGGAGCAGTTGGTTTATTCCACGTGCCCTCTGCTAGCTGAGACTGGGGGAAGGAGATTTCCCACTTGGACAAAGGGTTTGTGAAAGACACCGATCCTGTCCCCCACACTGGGGAGAGAGCAGTCCCAGACCCAAAGCAGCAGAGCAGCAAGGTGAGGGGATCTGCTGGGAATCACGACAGCTGGGGTGGATGTGGTCATCTCTCCCTCTCCTTACTGCTTCACCACATGGCAGCTCCCACAGCAGAGTCCCGATGGAGTATGGGGGCTCTGGCTCCCTCCCAGTCCATCACGCATGTTGCTGTTGTGGTGGATTCTTTTTATATGGATTTTGATTATTTGGGGGGGGGGGAGGATGTTTGGGGGTGTCAGCATTAAGAAGGGCTTTTGTTTCTGTGGCCATGATCACATATTTGTTGAAAATGCTGGTTGGATGCTACCCTCCAATCCTCTGCCTTGCAGCAGGTGAATTTCAGCAGGGCTGCATGTTTCATTTGTGGGATCCTGCAGCGCAAGGTATAATTTCGGCCCTGGAATCACCACCCAATCCCAGAGAAGCATAGATTGAGCCCTGAAAGGAGTTCAGGCCAATGCTGGGAGACAAATCCTAAGGCTGGAGGAGGGGTGAAAAAACAGACAGCATTCTGGGCTGCAGCCACAGGTCTGGCTGCTCTCCCCATTCAATTCTGAAAGGATAAGTGGCATTCAAGCCCCCAGCTAAGGAGACTAATGCAGCTGGGGCTGCAGAGATCCTGCAGGAATGTTCTCTTTTGGCAGAAAGGCATCCCATGGAAATCAGAACAGCCACAGAATTCTGCTTCAGCCTCTAATCTCAGCATTCCCCACACCACATACCGAGATGATGCCACTCAAACCCATTCCCATCAGCAAGGAGCACCGAGCCCGCATCCAACAGGAAGCAAGCCCAGGTCAGTGTGGCAGAAGCAGCCATTCCATGCAGATCTCCTAGAATCCCACCCCAAGCAATGTTTTTGAATAGTCCATGCTCAGAACCAAGATCCTACAGCCAACGTGAGACAGCCCACAGCAGCCAGGCTTTCAATTCCTGTGCAGAGGGACCACTCCCAAAGATCAGGGTCTTGCATCATTAGCCATAGCTTTGTCCTAATCAACTCTCTGATTCTTATCTGAGAGACTCTGCTTCCTGTTCCCTTCACCTGTGCCACCAAGAGTGCGAAGGATTTGCTATTGTGATAAAGAATATCTGTAACAGAACAAAATCCTTGAAGCCCTGGACAGGCACCTATTATCAGTTTCAGCAGCAAACCTAAGCGTGCTGCAAGGTGTTGCTCAATTCCAAAGCAGAACGACGCATTCACCTGTCAGCCTCATCTCTAGCGGGACAGATCCCATGGTTCCCTCCGGCTTGCCAATAGGAGAAATCCTGGAAATGGAATGAAGGAATCAGGACAACCAAAGGGGCCCCAAGAGGGGTTATCCACCTTGGTACTCACAACCACAGCACTGGAGCTTCAGGAAGGGAGGGCCACCTCCACCGTGGCTCTCCTCAGGGGGCCACACAGCCTGTGAGGCAGTGTTAACGCCTCCACGTCACACTGTAATACTTGTTCAATTGTTACCATACTCTGATTTGTACATTTTTACCACCATGATTCAGTGAATTTTGCCTAATTTTATCATGACAAAATCATACCTGTTCTGATGGCTGACGAGGACTTTGCCACACCACTGCAGAGCTGGGCTCTGCTTGAGCGCTCAAAGCTAGAGCAGAAGGCAGGGAACAAAGGTTGTGCTTTCGCAAAACGAGCAAAAACTTTATTTTGTAAATCCTGGGCAACCTCTAACTCCACACACACCAGCCTGCTCCAGAGAAAGGCAGCTTACAAAATGGAAGTGTGAAAGGGAGCCCAGGGAGGGTGTCAACGCACGGCATTTGGCTGTGCAGGTTTGTCTCTAGAGTTAATCAAGCGAGCAGATGGGAGGAAGACAAACCTCTATTGGCAGCAACTCATCCCACATGAGATTGACTCTCCCTGAGGAGAACTCGCAGCCCCATTTCCATCATGATAGGAGCAGCCTTTGGAGTAGTGGGGCATGGCCAACAGGCAGAGAGCAGGGGCAGCCTCTCTCTTTCTCCAGTCCATTCTCTCACCTTTTCCCTATTCCTTTCTGCTACTGCACAGGCCTTTTGCTGACATCCTTCCCTGGCCTGCAGCAGCTTGTTGGTAGTTCCCATCTCCCCCTCACTCACCAAAAGGCTATGGATCAGGGCGCCATAGGAGACGACGCATAGGCTGGTGGCCAGCTGCCTGAGCCCGCAGTCCTGCAAAAGCAAATGGGCCCAGTCATCAGCTACATGAGGGCCAAAGGAGGAGCAAGGAGAGTGGCTTTCAAGTGTGCAGGAGGTGGATCTAAAACATGCAGCTTTTCCCATGCTCACTGGTCTTCTGCCCTACCCTGGGCCTGGCCTGTGGCCAGGAGACGCTGTGTTTGGGAGTAAAGACCAGAGGCGGTCTATGCTCCAACCAATTTAAAAACCAAGCTTTTATTCTTCCTGTGCTGCTCCCAATCAAAGCTTGGAGCCAGGGCACTGCTCGTGCCAAAGCTGTTCTGAAACAATCTAGCCCCAGCCCAACCTCCGCCCTCCCCCCACAAGAGGCAACATTGTACAAAACCATATTTACAGGGAAACCAGTTAAAAATGAAGAGCGCAGGAATCCAAGCTGGCCCCAGCCTTTCCAATGGGAGTCTCAGGTCACGTGCGGCGCTGCTCTCTTCGCAGAGCATGGTGCGCTGCGACTTCCCACACATCAGCCAAAGCATGGGGTGTGTGTGGGAGAAGGGCAGGGCTATTTCAATAACCCCTGTGGCACCTCAGAGTCATGCCCCAGATATTTACAGCCCAGAAAAGGGCTGGGTAGCCCCAGACCCCCATCTGAGCTCTCCTGACCCAGCTACTATCAGAGGGGAGAGCTCTCTGCCAAGCACTGCACTGCTTCACGAGGCCATTCAGAGTCTAGCACCAAATGGTCTCAGACTCTAGGGCTCCAGTCCTAGGCAAAGGGAGGGGGAAGCAGGGCAGGAACAACTGACAGTTGCCCCTTACTCCAGGGAAGGTGGGGGGGGGGGGAGAGGGCCTTGGAGAGCTTTCTTGCTCTTCTCACAGGGAATTATGATCCCTAGATGGGTTCACAGGGACCCAGAGAGACCGGGCCCCCAGCAACCAGCATGCTGTGTTGGGAGGCCTGGCCCCTGGTACTGAGTTTATGGGATACATTTGTGACTTTGGATTTTAAGTTCACAAACCCAGTCCCAGGAGCTAGAGCAAGACGCCCAAACCAAAGTTAAAAAGGGGAAAAAAGCACACATCCTTCCTTCCAACCCTGCAGGGAGCAGTGTCCTTAGCACATCCCGGAAGGGGCTCTGCTACTCAGAAGGCGTAGCGTGTGCGTATATCCTCCAGCTTCTTGGACACCTCGGGGGGTGTCCTGTCCAGCTCTTCCGACACATTCTTCTGTTTGTTGGGTTCCATGGAGTTGAACTGTTCACAAAGGTCCCCATCAATCACATTCTAGTGAGAGGACACAGGAGCAGGTCAGAATCTTGGCCCCAATGCCGCTTAGTTCGAACAGATGAAAGGTTAAAAAAAGCAGCACAGAAAATAGCTTTTTGCCAGGAGTTTCTTAATCCCCCTTTGGAAACAGGACCACGCTCAGTCACCTCAGTTGCTGGAGACAAACTAATTAACAAGAGCCCCAGCAAAGCCAGACCCAGCGTAAAGACCTTGAGGGAAGGACAAGGCTGATCTCGTTTCAGCCGACAAATCCTGGCTGGCACAGGGTCTCTTTAAATGGTGTGTGCCGGGGGGGGGTTGAAGGAGAAGATTGTGAGTCATGGTTCAGTGAAGGGGAAAGTCTCCAGTCAGGTTTCAAAGGTCTGAGGTCTTAGGACTCAGCCCTAAGGCCATCAATTATAGGATTGACTCATCTCTGAACTATTCCTCAGTAGCTGGAATTTATATGCCCACTTACCAGCTCCAGAAACCCTACATGGGCTGTTGCAATAAACATTCTGCAAGCTACAAAAATGCTTCTTGGAAGTCAGTGTATGTAGGCTTATGAGATCCCCTCACTCACAGCAAAGACAACTGCCAGAACAGCGAAGCAAAGCTGTGCAAGCACCCAAGGATGGCTACTCTGGTGGTGGACAAAGCCGGGGCAGGGGAGGGCACAATAGGCCTGTGCAGGAGGTAGATCCAACACTAGAGCCACGGACTACAATTTTCAATCTTCCTGACTGTTAACATGAGGCTCTAAGAGGGGCGGTGGTGTGACCTAGTGGAGAAAGCATTGGGCAGGGACTCAGGAAAGTTCTATTCCCAGCTCTGTCACCGGCCTGCTGAATGGGCAAGTCACTGATCCTCTCTGTGCTTCCGTTTCCCCACCTGTAATGATACTTACTTCCTCTGTAAAGAGCTTTGAGAGCCATAGATGAAAAGCACTAGAGGGAAGCTAAGAATTACAGGACAGTGCTGTTTATCTGAAACCCCATTATCTCAACCGCTGCATTATCCAAATCCCTTCCTCATCCCCCAGCATGATACGTGCCCTCTGCAGCACAGCAAACACTGGGGGACCAGGAAGGGATTTGGATCATGCAGAGTTTTGCTAGCAGAGCAGAGACCACCCTGCCAGAATTGTGAGGATGAGCCCCTGGCCATGGGGGAGGCCACCTTGCTGCTGAATGGCTCCTATGAGAACACATGGGACACACGATTCCTGCATACAAAAAAGCTGCAATCCTGACAGGGATGAGTCCTGGCTTGTGGGGGTGGAGGGTGGGGCGGCGGCCCGGGCAAGGTCGACTCTGCTCTGCCCTGTCAGGACTGCAGCCTCCCTGTCTGCACCTTGAGCATGCAGGGATCAGGTGTCCCCAGCCCTGTGACAGTGCAGGGAGCCATCTACAGCCCCGCTGTCATGGGAGCGAGTGAGAACCCTAGATAGGACTACGAGGCAGAGCCGCTTGCCCTGTTGATTATCTGAACTCCTCATCACTTGAATAAAATCCATAGCCCCCCATTACTAAGATCATCAGGGGCATTCTGTGTTATTCCACTCAAGAGCGGCTCTGCTGCCATAATGTCACAAGAGCTCTGGGCCTGTTACTCCATGACATGCCTGCATGATATATTGGCAGTGCATGTCCTGTGGCAGACCTGCCGATGCTGCCCTGGTGGAGCCAGACCAGCACCTACCTTAACTGGGAAGTAGTAGGAGCGGAAGCTCAGATGATCCCGTCCACAGAGAGGGGGGTGCTCAGACCTCAGATGCATCTCCACATGCTGGAAGAAGTCATGATCCTGAAGGGACAGAAGTAATGGAGCATGGAGAACACTTTGCTCCTCCCCCACCCCCATGTGACACTGGAGCTCAGCGGCAAGAGACCCAGAATCTAGCACAGTAACATCAGGATATGGTAGCACTCCATTAGCAGCCTGCGCCCTGCACAATTCAGTCAAGTCCAGACTATTAAGGTTCTTCCCTCCTCCTCCCCCTCCCCATTTCCAGGCACTGGTTTTCTTTTTCACTATGACAGGGGCTCTCAAAAGCAGCCCACCCCGGTCCGTGCTGCCAGTCTGCCCGCAACACAAGGGGCTCCCCAAATTTGTAAAAATCAGAACAAGTGGCAGCTGATCTGTGTAGGATGGAAGTGTGGTGAAAGAAGTAACAGCTACCAGCACGCAATGCTCCAGCAGCCAGTGCTTGAATCAAAATGGAGCACCAAGCACTGGAGCTAGCTGCTGCAAGCTGCACATTCCTATGAAAAAATAGGGCTTCAGCTGCCCAGGTCACTTAACTAAGTGGGTCACACTTTAGCTACCCCTTTAACATGTGCACCACTATTTAAATCCATCCCAGGCAGCAAAGCTCCTGTGATTCATTCGTAAGGAAGCAGCCACATGGAAGAGACCAGTTAGCGGCTCTCTCTTGACTTTTCACAGTGCCGTTACCCATAGTCCATAAGAGGATGCTGACACGGGCTGGGAGCGGGTGGGGAGTCACGCAGTGCTTCCGTAGCAGGATGCCTGGCGTTCTTACCTCGTGGGATGTGAAGGGCACCAGAATACCAATGCCTCCTGACAAGGTGGTGTACACGAGAGACTCAGACCCTCCAGGAATCAACGTAGTCTTCTGTAAGGACAGCACTGTCTCTCCCACGTGGTAATTCATAATCACCTCAGCCTGCAAACAATTCACAGGCTGGTGTTTTCCTTTTTAGTTCATCCAGAACGTTTGTATGCACAAAAGGGGCTGGCAGGGTCAGGAGAGGGGAACAAACAAGCTCGCCCTGATTTCCCAGTGACATGAGAGTGTGCGGCCAAGTCCAATGCTTTATCCACATGTCGTAGGGCTCTGCACACACATGGATGTGGCTGAGGAGAGGGCAGGAGAAAGGTACCTGGAGCCCCTTGCCCAGCTCCCAAACAAACTCACTGCTCAGCAGGTGTGCACCAGTGCTCTCAGAACCAGACAGTGTTTGGCTGTGGCCACTCCGGTTATAGGCCCTAACACAGCAGGACTCATCTCTCCCCAGGATGGATCCCCAGAGATGCATTCGCATTCACTCTGTGCAGCTCTGCAGAGGAGTCGATTGCCCACCCCTCACTCTCCTAGGAACGGTTACCTTCTGCGATGCTCCGTTGAGAAGCCCTCTGTCCCACAAAGCCTTGTTCCCCGTTGGATCCTCGTCTACCTCATCGTTTGTGTTGGGAGGCAGCCTAACCTGTATTGACAAAGCAGGACAAAATCAGCGTGCTGCTGTTACCAGGATTGCATGGACAAGAGAAGGAAACAGGCTAGTTAATGCTTGGCTAGAAGGTGTTTACAACTCCATGCCAGCACCACGGCATTTAGTTTGCATTACATCAAGTGCCCTGGTCTGGTGGGATTGCAACTTGGAACCTAAATAACAATATGCACCATTATACTGTTGAGTACAGAAATGTGGCCAATGTCACCACTTAAAGCCAGCGTATAAAAAGACCCACATATGCATCAGTGCAGAGAGTAAAAGCACTGGACAGCTTCACAGCATATGGAGAAATAAGATAACACAATAATTAAGAGCTAAGTCACCAGTTCAGAACCTGGTCACATGGCATGGATCTCTGGCTGCCTTGGCATGGGCATTCACCAAGTGTGTTCATGGAGGCGAAGCTGAAGTGGTGCCATTTCAATGTGGGTGATTTCTATTAATAGACAGATAAGCGTGATGGAGGCTGGGGCACGACGACAGACAAGGACTGTGCCAAACACTAGCTGAGTAACATCAGCCACGTCTAGAGCCCAGTGCACTTTAGAAACTGATTGAACTGCTACCAGAACAAGCATTCCACGCACCACTGATAATTCAGCCCCCAGCGGGGGGAAGAACAGGTTCCGGAAGCAGCATGGAATTCTGTAACCAAACCCAGCTGCACCGGGAACTTGTGGAGGCAGAGCTAAACACCAGAGCTGGGATTTGGCCAAGACATAGGGTAAGCACCCGTGCTTATCACGGAATGCTGAGTGACTACCAGTCGTCAAAAGCAGGTAAAGAGCTCCTCTGCAGGAAAGGTTTTTATTTTTAAATAAGTTCAACGAACTTTGAGAATGACGGTTTCTGATGCACAATGCTTTAACTTGTTTGCTTTGAATAACATGTTGAGAGACGGCAGCCAGCCATCTCACTGACAGATAATCGTCCCACGGGGTACTTACTAAAAACAAATGAACACTATAGGGCGTTGTCTCTAACTAAACATACATTTTCTCATTTCTGTAGATGCACGTGAGTGTTGCCAGGGAGTAAATACTGTCTCTGGGGATCCCTGACAGTTCAGGCATGCTTACTCACCACACAGATGTTGCCAAACTTGTCTGCTCCAGCCACAGTATCATAGTCGAGGAGGGTGGCGGTGGTGACCCACCGGGGGTAAGTGTCGTCGGCAAAGATGATCAGCTGATTCTCATTTCTCTTGTAGCGTACCCAAATGAAGCTCTCCTGGACATCCGACACAATCACTCTGTGCCCGATGGTTTGGATGCCAGATATGTAATTGGCGATGTGCTTTTAAAAAGGGAATTACAACACTAAGTAGCCCTAATAAAGAACTCAAATTGGTTTCACTCCAACTACTCATAAAAACCACTCAACACAATTCATTTTAAATGCTTTTTCTTCCTTGCTCCATCGATTAATCCCCAAATTCACACCACAGCTCCTACACCACAGCTGCAATTCTGGTCCACCATGGCTCCAGAACTCTCACAATGGAAGTGGTGTTAATGCCTACCTGAATGATAATGGCCACTGTGCACAGTTCTTGACTCCATAAATAACCCAGCCTGGAGCAGAATTAGTCTGACCTGGTCGGTGTGTGAGAGCACAGATGCCACATCTATGTCTACAGATGAATGGACTATGCCCCCGGCCAGCCAGGCCAGGCCAGATCACAGCTCACATGAAGCACGTAAGAAATTAACTCTGTAAGTTCTGATGGGAGCCAAAACCTAGGCAAAAGATGTCCTCTCCATGTTGCCTTTTGCCTATGGATTTTCTGGTGTGTGTCTATGTGCACTGGACAACTGGCCTATGACCTGCTACTTGCAGGGGAAGAGAAGCCAGCTAAAACATTAGAAAAAGTGCTTTGCATTTTCTTTAACTGCTTTCGTGCTAAACGTATCAGCCATGTCCAGCGAAACACCCCCCACCATGTGCCCAAATCTTAAAAGAATGCAGCCTCCGTGGCAGTTCTAATAAGCCCCTTTAGGCATGTCTACACTGCACACTAAGGCTAGGCTCTGACTCAGGTTTGGGCCCAACTCACGCTACTATCCATACATAAGTCAATCTGACTCAGGTCAGCAAGCACTCAGGAACCAGATCCTAGGACCTTGCTAGGGGGTGGCTCAGAGTGCAAGTCCCACTAAGACTTGGGTCCAAGCCCTGTCATACTGCCATGTGGCTGCAGCTCAACAGCAGGCCCGAGTCAGAAGAGTCTGAGTAGTACAGTCTGAGAGACCCAAGTCCAGCAGTTGTAAACCTGGGTTTACAACGCAATGTGGACACTCAAGCACAGGCTTGGAAACACCATGCCCACAAGCCCAGGTACCATAGACCTAGGTTAGTGGGCAGTGCAGATGTACCTGTTCGCTTCTGTCCCAGCGCATAGCTCCTTCTGCGGCTGTAAAAGAGCCAAGAGTTTAACACCTGTCCACTTGAACTCTGAGTGTGTCCAGATCAAATGGCACCAGCTTCCTCGTTTCAGCCCAAGCTCTGCTGGGCTGTTAGCAGACTCTACTGTCCCCTAGTCCCATATGGTCAGATAGGAAATGCTACCAGACCTCAATTTGTATCTAGATGTGAGATGATACACATGACTTAGCACTAGTGGAGGAATTGTGCATTTCATTAGAACAAGTGTGTGAAATAGAGCTGCCCAACCCAGTGATAATTCTGTCTAGGACAGGGTAGCAGGGTTTTAAGATGTATTGCTCACATGACTGGGGATCAAATGATGAACATGGCATGAGGAGAAGCAGCTGCTGCTGCTGTGGGTGATTTTTACTTGGTATTTCCTAGATTATTCTCTTTTGGGGTGTATGTATGGGGCAGCCAAGCCTCTGGATGAAGCCCCCTGGTGTGGAATGTTAGGACAAAAATCCAAACAAACACACACAGACTGACTGAGCTGAGTGTACCACAACTAAAACCTTGCTTTGAAAATGTACCTCCTCTCCTCCCCCTCCCTCCCGTTACTCTTTACTCATGCCCCTCACCCCATGAAATGTCACCCGTCAAGAACAATAGTTTGTACCTTGTTCTCACACTTCCGAAGCAGCTTCTTCTTGCCCAGGTCATATACACGTAAGAGTTTTCCAACTCCAATTAAAACTCGGCCTTGAAATGGGGCAATGGCAGCAGGTACCTCCTCCACAGGGGTCTACACAGGGAAGTGAAAGGAACATACGGTAGAAAGCCAAACAAAACCCACATGAAGACAACTGACTGTACTTGCACCTTTACTGGAAAAGAAAGCAGAGCTGGAGAGTGGATTTTATCAAATGGTTCTGCTGAAGCTTTAAAGTCTTGATGCTGGCAATGGACTTCTCAATGCCAAGGTTAGTCAGAGTCCTTGATGTCAAAGGGGTTTTAACTTACCTGCAGAATTCCTAAGAGCAGTGCCAACATTGTCCCAGATGCTGGAACACCATGTTTTACTGGTGCTTATGCTAGACTGAATCGGATAGTCCCACTGAATATCGGACACAGCACTTAAATGAGAGTTGGAGTTGAGTGTGGAGATCATTCTCCAAGCAAATAAGCAAAAGATGCAGCAAGGCAGAAAAGGCATTGTCACCCCAATCAATGGCTTTACTGTTTCCCCAGCATGAACAAGATTTTACTTTGCTAAATGCAATTCAGATTTCCCACTTTGAAAAAATCCTTCAGTTTCAGGAGTCTTGAGCCGATTTAGTGCTTGCAGCAAGAGTTCTCTAGTGCAGAAGGGGTTAAATCTGAAAGATCTCAAGATGGCCTTGGCACTGCTAATGCAGGCAAACAGGGATGAATTTTCCTAAGGATAACACCACGTTCTGGTTAATCCAAAAGGATTGGTTAGTGATCACAATGGAAAAAATTAATTCCACTGGCATTTTTGGTGCTGCCATCCCTCAGCACATTTTTCCAGGTTTGGTCACACCAGCTAACAAAAGCCAGTCCATCCAACTAGCTCAGTACACTACGTGGTGGGTGTTAAATGGCATGACAGTGGCCCTCGCCCAGGGCAGACCCTTCTTGATGAACTCGGAGTTGTGGGAAAAAAGCCACCACATTCTTTATCCCTCCCTCATCCCCTGCCCATTTCTCAACTGTACTGGGAATGCATGGGAAGGAGAATAGAGCTTGGTGTTGCTGATACCCTGGCTGCTCAAGCCCTGGAGGTCCATCAAATGACCTGTTCCTGGGAGCTCTCCGTCACTTAGGCCTGTTCCCAAAATAAGATGCACAGGCCTGCACTACCTAAATCTGGGTATCTCGGGGGTGGGAACCTTCCCCATCAAGACAAGTGACCTGAGTGCAGGTCAGCTTTGTAAAGAAAGGGGCACCAGGAAAGCTCCTCAAGCTCGGAAATACTGCGTTTTAAAACAGTAACATTTCCCCTCTGTGCCTCACCTCTTACCACACTGGCTGTTTTCTGGGACGTGGGGATACAGAGGCCTCATCTGTCAACAAGGTGCATTGCAGTGCAAACATGGCACTGGCCTGGCCACAGGAGGTCCAGGTTCAATTTACCACAGACATCTCAGGTGAACTTGGGCAAGCCTATTTCCCTGGGCCTCAGCTCCCCGCCTGTAACAGTGGATAATCCTTCCCATTCGCCAACATGGGCTGTGAGAATAAACAAGCTCATGTTTGTGAGGGGCTGATGCTATGGTGTTGTGGCCAAACTAGACATACAGTATCTCTGGAGGCAGGATTTTACTGCCAGTTCCTCCTGGAAAGCAGATTGAACTGGGAGAAGGCTACGTTTCCAGAGCAAGAGAAACTGGTTAGCCTACAGTCTCCCCAAACATCTAGTCACTTTGCCAGAGCCCAACCAGTGCAAGATGGGGGCCCTGGAAAATCAGGAGAGAGATTTGCAGCTGCTACAGTTGTGCAAAGTTCCTGCACCCACATTGACTATCATCTGCCTGGCACAGGCAGGGCTTGCCTATATGCCCATCCTGGCAGCAGTCACACCAAGGAATGTGGGGCTGGGAGACAGCAAGGTCTATGTGGTATATGCTATGGAACAAGATACTTCAAGGGGACACACCCTGTAGTTTGGTGCAGTCAGTTTTCCAAACTCAAGTAGTGATTGTCTGGGTCTTTCATGTACTCAGTGGGGATTGCCTGTCTCCCTTCCTCCTCTTGTGGTCTGTACTTCCCCCAACATTAGTGAACCAGAGAGGACAACCCGCTCCACGCAGGGCACACTCACCTTGTGTAGAAACTCCAGCTTCTCGCCATTATTCACCAGCTTGTAGGTGTAGATAAACCCACCAGCCACAGACCGGGGGTTCAGAATCAGGTCCTTGGCCACGCCTACCAGCACATGCCAGTCATCACCAGTGTTAGCGAATCGGCACACTGCCACACTAGGGACAACACCCAGAGGTGAGTGTGAGCCAAATACCAAAACCAAAACCAGAGCTGCCTCGGGATAGGATCTGCATGTCACACCTGGATGGGAAAGCTGGCAGAGAGCTTTAGAAGCCTGACTCTACAGTGATTTCATCCTCAGAACTCATCTACCCCCTCTGCTTGGCTTTCTGCCCTCAAAAAACACCGGAGGTAGTCATTTTTAGAGATCTCAGGCAGCAATGTAGGCCCTGAGTATCACTGTGTCCAAGTAGGGAATAGAATTCTGGGCTGCTGCTTTTTCTTTTCGAGGGAATTTACGTTTTAGACATTTATAAGAAACTTCTTCTCCCTCCTTTCATCTTTCTCATCCTCCGATTACTGCTTAGCCCGTGAGCACAAGGGTCAGGAGTCTCAAGAGGACCAATTACACAAAGCAAAACAGACAGACTGTGTGTTAGTCGGCTTGACTCATCTTCCTTGCTGCAGTGCCACCTACTGAGGCTACATTCCTGACTTCTCTCTTACTCACAGTACCTGCCTCTTTAAATGCCTTTGCAACACTGCCAGGCAGTTTAATCTATGCAGAGATGATGCTAAGAAGGGAAGGGGAAAGAAACGATGGCAACACAAAAACAACTGCTCCTAATTTTTATTTGTTCTCCATCATCTGTACCCTATGTGGCCTTTCTAGAGTATTTTCCTTCAACTGTTTGTTTAAAGGTCCAGTGAATGCGTTGGCACTACGAATTAGTCGCCCACTGTCTGCCTTGCAAGACTGAGGCTAGGGGAAGGGAAGATGAGAGCTTCGGCGTACAGGGAGATGTCTGCTGGGGTTAAATACCCAGTCTCCCAGCAACATGGCCTTCCAACTCAAATGACAGCTGGGCAAAATAAGCAGCAATGAATAAAGCATAACATAGCCAGAGAGATTCTCCTCTGCCTGACACCATGCCTTACCTGAAAGCAGCTTCGTTCTGCTCTAGTTGGACCAGATCTAAAGTATTGCCCTGGATGGGGTTCATCACTCGGACAACAGAGGCCCACTGGCCATTGCCTGCCTTGGGGGCACCGAAGATGGACTCAGGAAGGTTTTCATTCAGAAAGGCAGCTGCCATCTCTGCGGCCAATTCCCTTTCATCCTCACCGGCGGCCTCCACCATTTCCTGCAGCAAACGTTACAGCAGGGAGAGAGAACTCAGTGCAAGCGGGGATTCATTTCAAGACACGCGGATATCTAAGCTGCTTGGTGTGGAGATCCAGAAAATGAGTTTCAATGGAAAGAGATCTCCTAAATACTTAGCATCCCAAGGCAAAGTACTACTACTGATATTAAAGCCAAGTTTTACAAAGACTGGAGAACCAAGAACTCAACACTTATAAGAAACCTACAATGTCATGATACTGCTTGCTTTGCTACAATGCAGCCTGTTGCTATGGATGCTGATTTGTTGCTGCCCATGGGGCCACTGCTTTGGGGAGACAGCTTCCAAAACACAAGCTGACACCACAGAGAAATCTTTGAGGAAAACAAATCTAGTCAACTCCATGTATCCTCAGCAATACTAATAAAAAAATCCTAGAGAACCTTTGATACACAAGCAGGATCGTTCTTCAACAGAACGATCTGCAAAGTCTGCCAAGGCATCAGGGTACCACGTGCTGTGAGAGGCAGCATTCAGACTATGATTTAGCTGCTGAAATTCTGATTATGTGGAAGCTCCACAACTGAACTGGAAAACCACGAGTCACATGGCAACATGGAGTCCGCCACCACTGTTATTAAGAAATCAACAGCAGCAAATAGTAAAGAACAATTTTGTCCTTATACAGGCTAAATTCAGAGGAGCTCAAATGGATGTGCAAACAGTAAATGTCACAGGACCGCGTGCTGAGCATTAAATATACACCCATTTTACACATGGAGACTGAGGAGGAGGTTAAGCGATTAGCCCAAGGCCAAACTGTAGGTGGAACACAATGCATGACTCTGAGCAACCTCTGCTGCTATCCCTATGGGCTGTCCTGCACTCCATCCATCCCACCCTTTGTGCTCACGCCCAGTATAAAGAATTCCAGGCCCTGAGGTTAAGAAAGGTGGGGGTCCTCAGGACTCTAATGAGAAGGCGTCCAGAAGGATACGTGTGTGCATATGAGCTGTCCTGATTACCTCAGCCATCTGCTGCTTCCTCTGGGCCTTCGTGGCCTCAGTGTAAGCGTTATGATCTGTCTCAATGATGATCAGGTTGCTGCTCTCAGGGTGTATGACGAACTTCCTGGGGGTGTACTGCAGCGGGAAGGCAACCTGGTTGAAGACTGCTCCCAGCTTTTCCAGCGCCAAAATCCTACACGGACAGAGAAAGGCCGCACATATTTAACAACCCCCAGCACAAACCACTCCCCAGACAGCAAGGATGGAGTTCAGCCTTCCGCTATCATCTCATGAATCAATGCCAGCTGCTGCTCTCTAGGCAGTCCAGGCAAACTGCTCTTTCCCGACACCCAGAGCAATGTGCTTTCTTCAGAGCACAAACCCGCCACAGTCCCCATATTGCTGCTAGATGTTTGGAGCGGAGGCTACAGTGGGGCCACAGGGGACCTTAGCAATGGACTGGTTAGTAATTTCCTGGCAGAGGCCAATAGTTGATGACTCAGAGGAAGATGAATGCTCCAGCCTCCAAGACACCAGGCCAATTGCAGTGTTGTTGGGGGTAGGGGAAGAGAAGGGAACCTTCGCTGTAAAGGATTACAAAGATCGTACTTCTCCAATGAGTTCGGCTTCATGACCCATCGTACAGGTTGGGAAAGGGAGCTACAGGGAAGGGACAAGACTGCCTTGTCAGTAGGTGAACCGAGCACAGAATTCCCTGCTTTAAAGAGGAGACCATGCTATCTCTATGCCAGAGATGACAGAATGAGTGGTGATCAGTGTTGTCATGCAGAAGCGATCATATCCCATGAAAGAGGGGAAAAAAGGTAGACGAATGGAAACGGGGAATTTTGGAAATATGGCATCTGAATCTAAATATGGCTTAGGGCTACAGCTGGCACACATTTTCTCTGATGAAAATCAGCTCAGTTACAAAACAAGAAATATGTCAGTGTCTGAATGGCTGGTCTCTTTGCAGTGTGCCTGCTTAAATGCCAGCTCATCTGGAGCCAGAATAACCACGAGTCCCTTCAGAAAGAGACCTTTAAAAACCGGTTGGATGCTTTAATATGCCAAAAAGGACAGGCAAGAAGAAAGTGCCTGTTTGTAGTTACACAAAGCGGGGCTCCTGAATTTAGGCTTCCCCTTTATTTTCACTTATCTTCGTAATTATCCCCCTCAACCCCCAGGCTGAGATATGAACAGGCAACATAAAAAAACACGGGCACACCTTTGATTTTCAAACCAACAACTCACTCCATTTCCTACAGAGCAGACATTACAGTTCATTAAGCACTTTTCTTTTCTCTCTTTCTGTTATTTTACAGAATATAGCCAAATTGTAATAGGCCATCCAGAGAACCTCTCATACAGAGAAAAAACTTAATTCCTTCTCTCTCCTGGTAAAAACCAGAGTAATATTTATATTTATTTGAAGCTGAATTTCTTTTCTTTTGCCATAAAATAAATCCAACAGCACAGCAGTTCATGGATCACTAACAAGGCATGGCCCTTTCTGGTGGCCTATGGAATGAAGTATTTTGGGAACCAAGCAGTGGGGGACTGAGGAAGATATTCCATGAGAAAAAGTTTGGCGTTGGCCAGCGCAAACAATGGCTCAGAACAAAATTACAGTGCCGAGCTAGAGGTGGAGTTGCATTTTTTCAACAAGGGCCTGCAAAATAAAAAAGCCGACCCTCCTTTGCCCCACCATGGTGGATCCATGGTTGTGTTTTTAACCACTTTGGTTGGACACCTTTTTTTTTTTCTGGGGGGGGGGGAAGAAAGAGAGAGGGAGGGGGCACATATTAGAGATATAAGTATGTCATCGCCTAGCTACAGGGGGATAGTATACAATACTCCTAGGACGCCTGATCCCAGACCTGAAATACTCCACATGCTGATACTATCATATATTTACTCATTTCTACAGGGCCCCACTGCTGGGGCAGCCAACCTAGATTCTGTGGGTATTTCTACACAGCGAAACTTACCTCAGCTAGCTTGAATCCATGTAACAAGAGCAATGAAGACAGCACACCATGACCTTCCAGACAGGCAGCACAAGCCAAGCACAGAGCTTGAGCAGGCATTCAACTCGCAAGTCTGCTCTGAAGCCCATGTTGCACACTAGCTACATTCAAACTAGTGCAGGTAGGCTGGCCTGTGCAAAGGTCTTCCTGGGTAGACTGAACCTTAGGTAACGGGTGCTATGAAAACTTCACGTTCAGTCACCCTATTGCCTTTTCTTAACACAGCATTAGCAAAATCCAAACCAAACAAATGCATCTAA
>ML675726.1:1147499-1205915 GCA_007922155.1 Mesoclemmys tuberculata | reverse complement strand
AACATAGTGATCTGAAAGCTGCTAAACAAACTCTGACAGACCTGATAACTCTCCCTAGAAAGGGAAGCAAGGCTATGCCGCACAACGTGCAGGTGTCCCCACTGTGGTCCTTTTCACAATAATGCTATCCCACGCTGCACTTTCTACTGATGAAATCCAAGAGAGCTACTCAACGTGTCCTTCAGTCACTCCTTCTGCAGCTTGGCTGGATGCATTTAAATTCCCTTACTCCCAGTTTATCAAGTACTTTCCCACTCAATGACTCTGTACCCTATTTCTCCGGGGGATTGTAATCTCCCCTGATTCAGAGGCATGAGAATCAGAATCACTGAAAATAATGCCTCTCAGCTGCAAACCTGATGAAACACAAGCACAGTGCTTGCTGTATTCAGAGGAAAAGACCCTGTAACACAGGTTTCCACTGTGCATCTCCAAATAAGCCAATCGCTCAGCCTGTTTCCTGTTTCTATTGGTCTAACAGATACTGAACTTGAGACCCTTATACAACAATACAATCATCAGGCGACTGAGCTGGGCACAAAGAACAAACTTTTTGAAATATACTCCAGAACTCAGCCTTGCTAGAAAAGTATTAACCTGTTAATAAAACTGATCTGTAATTAGAGGTCTCCCAATATTATCTTCCACCTCAACAGTTTATTAACATAGTGCCACCACAAGCATGGATGGTGCTTTCAGATTTAAGGATTCTTATGTCCTGCCCTGATGATATAATCTAATGTGAACAGCTGAACAGCAACTGAATCTGATCGGCACCGAGAAAGGAACAGGGTTATTATACACAATATTATTTTGTAGTTCTACCTAATTCTTCTAGGAAAAAAGGAGAGCTGTTACCACCTTTTTCCATTCCTCCCCAAATCTCTCCCTTGGGAGTATGGCTATTAGTTTAAATAAGGACAGACTGTTACTGAGCAAAACACATCTGAAATTAAGCCCATTTTCTTCAGTAATTGACGTAAAAACTCAAGGTAAGAAACACCAATCAGCATAAACCGTATAAAACAAAAATATATTTTACAATTAACAACACACTGAATTTTATGAGCCTAGTGCTGGAGTCTGCATCTTGCTATTAGATGACAGACACTGATGCGATGGATTTTAAAATGCACTAATAAGAATATGAATTGGTGTATTAGCTCAAAGTTTGAAAACTATCCCAACTATTACAAAAATGGAGCAACCCTGCCCCATGGGAAGGTCCTGGATGACTAATATCGGTGGGAGAATTAAAAAAATGTAGACAATTTAATAAGACAGAACATCTGGAGCAAAACTGGTTTCTAGTCATGGCTTCCAACCCTAAATGGGACTGCTGAGAATACTGCAAAATGTCCATTGTAGGCTGAGCTGCAGATCCATTGGTGGAAAGAGATTCAAAATGATGGGATGGTGAAATAGTTGAACAAACTGTGCACCCAAATGGCTTGTGCTCAAAGGTGCCTGACTGTCTCCCAGTGGGGAATCAAAGCTCAAAAAGATCTTTTGATCCCAGTGAGATGGGATTTTTGCTGCAAATTCTCCCAAACTTAGCTCAGTGCATAACTGCCAGATGTTGAATATGAACAAAAGTGCCTGCACTGAAAGAGAGCGGTTTTAGGAAAAGGCAGGTGACATTAAAGAGCTTTCTTTATCCAGGCATCATACCAGGAGACCCCAACAAACTGAAACGTCCCTACAGAGGCCAGCAGCGCCCTGGTTCAGAAGCACAAGAGTTTCATCAACACTTACCTCAATGTGTTTGTGGAGATAGCAACAATGCCTTCTGGACACTGCTCAGAAGCGAAACCAGATGCAAACTCTAGGGTCTCATAGGACAGGGGGGTTAAATGAAAGCGGGACTGATAAGAATAACTCAACCATGAGCGACTCGACATGGCCAGCACCTGGGGAAGGAAGAGAGACACTGAATTCACCAATCTGGACATGAGGGGTAGCATTAATCAGTGTGCACATTCCAGCAATTAAACATTTATCGACCGGAAAAGCCAATCACTGTGAGTATAATTTCCCTCTGCCCAGAGAACAACTTAAAAACCACTCCCCCATCTCAGAAGCAACTTCCAAGGGAGCAACTTCATGGTTCAGAGATCCAAAATTAAAAGAATGTCATAGAACCCAAAAAGATGAGGGTTGGAAAGGACCTCAGGAGGTCCAACCCTCTTGTCCAACCCCCTGCTCAAAGCAGGACTAACCTCAGCTAAATCATCCCAGCCAGGGCTTTCTCAAGCCACAGCTTAAAAACCTCTAAAGATAGAGATTACACCACCTCCCTAGGTAACCCATTCCAGTGCTTCACCACCCTCCTAGGAAAAAACTTTTTCCTTATATCCAACCTAGACCTCCCCCATTGCAACTTAAAACCATTGCTCCTTGTATCTACCACCATTGAGAACAGCCTAGCTCCGTCCTCCCTGGAATCCCCTTTCAGGCAGTTAAAGGCTGCTATCAAATCCCAACTCATTCTTCTCTTTTGCAGACTAAACAAGCCTACTTCCTTTAGCCTTTCCTCATAAGTCTTGTGCTCCAGCCCCCTAACCATTTTTGTTGCCCTCTCCTGGACTCTCTCCAACTTGTCCACATTCTTTTCGTAGCGGGGGATCCAAAACTGGACACAATACTCCAAATGTGGCCTCACCAATGCCGAATAGAGGGGAATAATCACTTCCCGCGACCTGCTGGCAATGCTCTTACTAATGCAGCCCAATATGCTATTAGTGGTCTTGGCAACCAGGGCACACTGCTGGACTCATATCCAGCTTCTTATCCACTGTAACCCCCAGATCCTTTTCCGCAGAACTACTGCCTAGCCTGTCGGTCACCAGTCTGTAGCTGTGCATGGGATTCTTCCGTCCTAAGTGGAGGTCATGGCAACCTAGGCCTAAACTGAGTTTTGAAAAATCCAATCTTCTTCAAAAGCCAAGATCAAACAGAAATATTTCCATGACTTTTTTTTAAACAAATTGTTTTCCAATAGAAACAAGTTTTGTTAAACAAACATTTCCTGCCATGCTGCATCCTGAATATTGCCATATTGTACTTGTACATGAAAATCTGAATGATTAGAAACGCAAACAGAGCTAACTAGTCTATTTCCAGTCAAACTAAGAGGAATGCAGAAAGCAAACAAATGGCATAAACAATGCAAAGTAAATTAGATTTTAAAACTCCTTCAGCTTTAACCTAAAGGGTTATTTATATCACAATTATCAGTTAAAATGTTTTGAACCTGACTATGTCCTTGGCTGGGCAGGCAGATGGAATTATACTAGACAACATACTGACATTAACCTCAGGGGGTATCACTTGATCTCACTGCAGAGGGGAATGCAAGAGATTGGCCTCAAAACAGAATATGTATTTCTCCAGTTTAACCCCTCTCATCCCAGGATCTCAAAGAGCTTTACAGGTATTAATGAATTAAGTTCAGTTCCACTATGATACATGTTATTTCCACTTTTACAGACAAGAGGATTGTGTACAGCAAGACGAGACATATCCAATATGTCACAACCTAGACCAGACTGCCCCCGCTCCTGAGCCAGTCCCCTGCACTGGCAATTACTAACCCAGCACTTCTCAACCCATGAGGTGTGATCCAAAAGTGGGTCAACATGGGTGTGGCTGCTTTCCCCAGTGTCACAACACAAGGGCTGCAAATACAATCACTAACTCCAAATCCAGCAAATGTTTTGCTTCAACTACAAATGATTAGGCAGCTGACTAGCCCCTGGCTAAACAGCTCCAGCTCTCTTTACATAGAGGGGAGGAGACCAAAACCTGCTCTGGGCCAAAGCAAAGTAAATGCCACTACACATCAGGCAGCCAAAGATAGTGTGAATGCTCATACAGGAGTGCTTTTTCAGCCTTGATATCTGCACAGAGAGGTCAGCTAAGAGACACAAAAACTGCCTAAGAGAAGCTGCTAAAACCTTTAAAGATAAAGTGGAGTGACTTGGACGTCAGCACAGTGAGAAGGAGGCAGAGAAGCATTGCAGTGTGTCATATCTTAAGAAACAAGGGTGAGACTGACACAAACCAGGCTTATTATGGCATTTATGAGCTATGTCCCAAGCAGTTCCAGAATGAAGCCAGCCTGCTCCTCTCTACAATAAGCTGCACCTACTGTGCAGCAGCGGTTTGCTCTTCACTCTACCCACCAATGAGGGAAGCTGGCACACTGAGCAGAGTGACACTACACCTCAAAAGCTTCCTTTACTCACCGCTTCTTGGCCTTGCATTCGGACTCTGAAGAGTTTCACGGGGCGTGAGCCAAGGTACCTGGTTCGGGTATCAGAAAGATCTCCAGTGACTGGATCCAGGACAGTTCGCAGCAGCACACCATTCTTTTATTTAGGGGAGAGAGAAAACTCACTTGGATTACCAAGAAGGAATGCTAGCCAAGGCAGTGACACTAAATGAGAACATGCCATTTCTAACCTATCTTTCTTTCAAGAACTGAGGCACAAAGTGACTTTCTCAAAGTCACAAAGGAAGTCTCTGGTAGAACTGGACATTGAACCCAGACTCCAAGTGCAGCACCATACAGCTCCTCTCACCCAAGTCCTCTTCCCAAATTATCAGACAGTTTACATTCTGACAACAAACAAGATGCCAGGGAGAGCTCCTGGGCTGGACTATTTGAAAGAGACTGGTTATTTTTACTCCATGTGGATTTATCAAAACGTTTCTGTCACAGAATCACACAAACTTAGCACCGTTTGTGCGAAAGACTGGACAACAGGGAGATTAATGGAGCAGACCCTGGGGCTGTGTGCGTGCTGCACCCTGGCTCTGCCCTCAGGATTCTCTGCACAGCTACCCAAGAACATTTCATGGAGAGAAGTTTCTTTATAATTATCCTCGTTTCAAAAGGGAGCCAAAGCACACAAAATGCATCATTTGTGCTATGTTAAGTCTCAGAGGATTTGCTTTCCTTTGATCAGTGGGGTATTCATCTAAAATCTAACTACACATGGGGACTTGCTTAACGGGTCTAGCAATTGGGGAATTCCAGACAGGCCCATACACAGAGAGGAATTCATCACATGACTCAGCAGACTTGTATGTCCTGACAGGGAAAGGCCACATGGGAAATCTCATGCTGCTGCATTGGACAATACAATGAGCATTTAATAATGTCTCTCAGGCTGAATGTCTCTCAGAAGGGCCTGTAGGAATCAGGCAAGTACTCCTCACCTGTAATCCAATGTTCAAGTACAGGAAGCCAATGGAGCCCCGCTCCCCCAGCTCATCCTGCTTTTCTGCCCCGCCCATCTCAACAATACACAGGGATTCCGGCTGTGCGGGGAGGGCCTGCATACTCAAGGGTTGTAAGCAATCCTGCAAAGAAAGGGACACGAGCATGATCACAATCCATGCAATTACCACAAGAGATCCAGGTTTGTATATAAGCCTAAAGGCCACCTTTCAATATTTATAAAGAGTAGTGTTTAATTCACATAGGAAACCCTAAGAGAATTATTTATGGTTTCCTAGCAAACAAGACTTTTGGATCCATCTGCCTCATCTCCTGGCTTTCCCAAATGGTCCTGCATTCGCATTCAAGCAGCCTGGCAACATGGCTAATGGTCCTGAATTACAATGCATTTAACTGCTACAGGCTACTGGCCTAATGTAAGCATTCAGAAGTGTCAGAAAAAGTTAGCAGGCAGTCCAGGCCCAAAATCTATGGATCTAATATTTACCATGGAAAGGCTGATGCAAAACGAATTCTATTTTAACTCTCCATTATAAAAAGGCTTTCTTTGCTGCAGGTAAACAGACGTGTAAAATTCTGTAAGGCCGTTTTAAATGGACCATCAGCAACCACGCTTGAGAAACCAAAGTCTGTGTCTACTGGAAACTGAGACAGTTTATGACGAAGGCTGGGTGGAGCCACCTATGCGTTCAGACACTATTGATTGTTGACATCAAGGGGTGGCTATGGCAGGGGAGTCTCACAGGAATTCAGAAATCAAAGGCTCAACTTGGTCCTGTCTCAGCAGGACAAAATGTGCTCAAATTTACTCATTCACTAACATCGGCTAAAAATTCTGGCTTGGACTGGACCATCTTGTAAAGGAAACACTAGAACTTACAGGAAGGGCATTCATAGGCTGCGCTATGTTTAGCTGAAGAAGAAACAGACTGTTCCAATTACAAAGGGCCTAATCAGTTCCGAACAAGTCAGCGAATATAAGTAAGTGTAGGAAGCTACACACCACTAGCTGTTGCAGTCTTTCAGCTCCAGACTATTATTTGCCAGGGACAAGCAATACATTACCACAGCACTAATCTCATACAATGCTTTCATTTTTTCTTTACTATGAGACACTTTCTCAGAAGAAACAAGATATTCAGTGCAACAGCAGAGGAGAAACCTATCCAAACGGTGCAACAGGGAAGAATGATCAACTTTAATCTTACAGACGTCTATGTCCACAGCTTCTAGGTGCTGTAACACTGACGGGCAACTTTCCCAAAGAACTCCAAAAGCAGAAGCAAACTCCCCAAACACGCGACCTCAGGCTCCATTCTGTAGCTGTTCCAATTAGATTCAACAGCAGCTCTTCGGCCAGAGTGGTTAAGAGAATCAGGCACCAAAGTAAACAGAGTAAGCAGCCTTTCCTAAAAGCGCACCACAAGTTTTACCCTCCCAGCTAGGGTGGGCAACAGCAGTGCAGCTGGGAGGCGAATTTCCCAGCATGGGTCAACACAAACATATTACTCTGCTTGAGCTAGCACTTAAATATAGCAGTGTGGCTGTAGTGGCATGGGTGGTAGCTCGGGCTAGCCACCCGAATATCCACCCAGGGAGCCTGGTGGGACCGTACTCAAGTGGTCAGCCCAAGCTGCTATGGCCACACTAACGTTTTTAGGTGCTAACTTGAGTGGAGCTGGGAATTACACTGTCCAGCTGCTGTGCAGACGTACCCTAATCTTAATTTCAGAGAATGCCTGCATAGCTCTAGGATCACTGAACAAGACACTCTTATCTCTGCATTTGTTGGCATAGGTACATCCAAATCTGTGGGACAAGAAAAATATGGCAACACTATGGTAATTTCTGCAATGGGTGACTGTATATGGAGGGTATCTTGGTATTTGGTTCAATAACATGATTCATCCCAACTGATTAAGAAGCATTCATGTAATAAGGACATGGTAGCATAGGAAGCAAATGAAGCTGGATGTTTTTTTTTTAAATAACTGCTCCAGGAATTATTTTGGCCAAATTCTCTAGCCTGTATTATGTATGAGACCAGAAAAAATAGTCACAATGGTCCTTTTCTGGCCTTAGGCTCCATGAAGGCTATGAAAGCTCTGAAGCCAACATGCATGAAGACTTCACACCGGTCGCAGACAGCAAAGAACAAGCACAAAGAAAAAGCAAAACTCCACAAGTGCTCACCGAAGGGTCGAGGGAAATAATTCTGACAGTGTTGTCCACCAGCCCGACGGCAAGGAAGCGGGAACGCTGCTCCCCAGGAGGAACGTTGGCCAAGCTCATGCACACCACGTCAGCCGACATCTCTTTCCTCTCCGTGTACTCATTCAGCTGTCCTGACTGAGATGAAAGGCACAAGAGGATCATCACCCACAGGATGGTCAAATTGGTTCAGACACAACCACCCACCTCAACCTTCACCTAACCAAGGCTCGGGATTTCAAATGATGTTCACATAACATCCCCCACTTTCATCAATTCTCTATATCCTGATTTCAGCCAGGATTGGAAGCACGAGAACAAACTATATTCATTGCTCCATTCAAAACAAGTCTTTAGAGGTTTGTCCAGGCATATTATTCATTCAGTCACATTCTATAGGCTTTGTAGGGTTCTGCCCAGACCCCGAAAAGGTCACTTCCCCACTGCAGCCTACTCTGCAGGCATGTCAGAGGCTCCATCCTCACTGAGGCTGTAACCAAGCCTCCAGTCCCTGCATCAAAGCCCTCTGCAGTTTTAAATCCACATACTGGGTCCATCTCAAAGTAGACTAATTCTCCTCCAGTCAGTGCTATCACCACTTGTCTCTGGTTCACAGCACACTTTACAATGGTTTTCTTTCCTGGTGTCTTCCACTCATTCACCCTTTTGTCTGCTCGGATGTGCCGGATGCCATCTGGATAAACCTAAAGCAGGAAAAAAAAAAAGGAAATAAAATACAACTTATCCACCCGTTGTGGCACCCCACTCCTTTGTCTTTCTGACACAGGACCTCCAGTGGCTCCTGACACTGACCAGTATCACAAGCCACTCAAGGCAATACTTCATTTATTGACCATATGATACACAGACTTGTACAACAGAGCAACCTACAAGCTGGAGACAGCACTTCAGCTGGCTCATGGCAGGGAACCTCTGAAAACCTCTATGGGCATAGGACTGGGAGTCCGACGCCCTTGAGTTATAACCAGTGCTGGAAAAATTGGGGAAAACAGATTGCAGCAGATCCAACCTTACTGAGAAGGTGAACAAGGAGAGGAGCCTGGAAAACAGTGTCATGCTCCCAGATACCCACACAGGCCAAGCCTGCAACGTCTGGCAGAGGCTTTTCAGCACAGACCCCAGCAGCAGGGAAGAAGCCGTGGCCCTGTAGCAAGTAGAGAATGGCAGATTCAGGTGGACAGGATGTCTGAGGGGAGCCTTACCTGTACCAGAGCATCTTCCCCCAGCAAGGAACAGGACAAAGTGGGGGTGGTACCCAGGAATCCAGAGTCAGTCACTTCCTCTACAGTCTCTCCGATAGAAAGCACCAGGGTGGCATTCACAAAGGACACAATAATATAGGCATCAAATTCATCTGGTCGGGAAGACAGAGAGGAGAAAGGTCTGCTGGTTAGATACAAGGTCTGTAAACAATACTGAGAAGACCGACAAATGACTAACTGATATTCTTCAAAAATATTCCAACAGTCGTCCCTTCATCCACAAGCAGCACTACGCAGAAGTTGGTTTTAGGAGACACCACACAACAGAATTAGCCACACTGTACCTCAGACCTTCTAAGGTTCAAGTCAGTGATCCAGGTGAGGGCTCAGAGCACAAAGTCAGCTTGTGATATGCTAGGTTCTAGCAGGCAGTTGCCCTTCAGCTGATAAGATGAGAGGCGGGAACGATTAAGTTCGTACTTGCTCCACTCAATTCCATAAATTTAAAGACCCAATTCAACTCCCACTGAAGTTACTGTGAAGACTCAGTTTCAGTGGCCCCATCCTACAGACCTTTATGACCCCTAGCAGTTCTGTTCAGCTCACTGGGACTAGGCAGATGAATAACGGCTTGCAGGGTCAGGTTTCTAATGAACTTGGACATATGGAGCTAGCTATTTAGTATTAATGAAAAAGGAAGTTAGTATACAGATAATGGTAGAAAAGCATCGTCTTGGAAGTCCTCACTGCTACCCCTAACTCCAGCCTTGCCCAGGAGTTGCTAAACCTCCTTCACTTATATAGAAATCTTTATGGGCTCTAAGGGTAAACAAGAGATGGCTATTAAGGACTCTGGATAAACACAGCAACCTCTGCTCTCACTAGAATGAGGTATTGCATATATGTGTGTGTGTGTGTGTGTGTGTGTGTATATATGGGAGAATTGCATTTGGTTCCTCCAATACCAGCCTCTCACTGGGTGTAGCTGTAGGCACAGTGCTTTGGAAGTGGAGAAGTTACACCACTCCCAGCTTCTGCTAGTAGGAATCACTGGGAATGCAGGCAGGAGGGCTGGGTGGGAAGAAGGGGAAGCTCACATCTGCTCCAGTCCCAGCCTTTCTTTGCAGTTGTCATGGTAGGAAACAGGAAGTTTTTTTTTAAAGGTATTAAATAAAACAAAAATCTTCCTACAATGAAATACATCTGGATAAATGGAAAACTGATCAATTCCACTGAGGAATGGAGCCAGGAGCCTCCATGTAGAAACCAGACAATCCCAAATAAACAACTCAACTCCTCTACAGAGTGCCGATGCTGATGGAATGAAAGTGCCATTTCTTACATATGAAAAATCCCAGTTTCACTCAGCAGAGTGCGAAGTATTTACAGACCTATAGACCACAGTATAAGACAAGAACACTTCCAGAGGGGAGCACATAAGAGAGTTTTTTCTGTCCTGATTTTTATCCATTCATCAGTCTTTCCCATGATTGTGTGAATGAGAGATGGATATGCAGCAGGTCAATTTGTAAACGTGCAATAAAAATACAGAACACTCTGCCATCTTTAGATTTAATTCAGAGACTGTGCAGTGGCTTATAGGGACCAGTCCCAAACACACTGTCAGTCTACAGCTAGGCCACATGTTATTTCTGAAGGCCAAATTGGGTTAGCTGAAATGCTTCAGCAACTGATCGCTGCCCTCTAAATCTATTCGGGCAGGCAGGCGACGCCAAACCTGTTGTGTCACACTTGTGAGAGAAACATCTCTTACAGGACACTTAAAATATGCATGTGGTAAAACATTTTACTGACCAATCCCCATCTAGTAACTGATGTTACTAGATGTCTTGGGCTGCAAGATTAGTAACATCAATTACTAGCCTATTAGGTGACTAAGGCCCCAGTCCTGCAACATGATCCATGGAAGTGGATCCCTGCAGGTCTACATTGCCTGGTCTACACTGCCAGAAAAATGTGGTTGCAGTTGACGAAGTGGAGTAGCTTGCCTAACTCCCATCGACTTTGTAACTTCTGTTTAGCGCGCAGTGTCCACTGCGCTGTGCCAATGGGAAATGTGTATGTGGCGATGCAGCGCTATGCTTTTTGGGGAAGTGGCTTTATTAGATTAACTTCTGGATCGATTGAGTGTGTCTCCACTGCCACTTAATCAAACCAGAAAAATCGATTGCTGCCATCAGTGTAGACATAGCCTAAGTTCCCACTAGGATAGATCAAATTGCAAGATCAGACCCTAAAGATGGAATCTTTGCCAGCAAACAGCAAATTGAAAGACTAAAATCTTTTTGGTTATGTAAGGGTCTAATAATAGGACTGTTACTGTGTTTGTCTTATGATCTTTAAAAGCAGATGTCACGAGTTTCCCAGAACCCTCTTTACTATATACTGGTTACTTCCACTAGAGTGGACAGCATCACCCAAAAGTCTTATTCATTCTCAGTCACTGAAAACCTATACCAATTTCCTTTAAACGGAGTTCCAGGAACTTCCCATCATTTAGATGGTAAATATGGGTATAGATTAGTAACTGTTCAGCAAAGTATAAACTGAAACATGTATTTTCAAGGGCAATTTTGAAAATCCCTGTCACTTTTTAGTCAACAGGCCTGCTGCCCTCCTGCAAGGAACAGCCAGCAAGACACATGACTATTTGTCTTCAGGAGGCAGAGTCGGGTCAGAAAGAACTCTCCACCCATTTGAAAGCAACAGCTGAAGAGTCCTGTCCTAAATCAAACTGTCATTCCTGTTTGAACATTAACACTTCATTAGATTACAGATTTTTCTTTGTACTGATTTACTCTTTGTAATTCAATGTAGCAACTAGAATTTCATGTTAGTCTGAAGCATTCCATAAATTCATGTTCAATTATGGGCTTAAATATATTTTTTTGCTTGAACTTTTGTATGGCTGTTTATTGTCCCTCCACTGGAACACTTGAAATAAAGGGCATGGTTTAGCAGAATGAAATAAATGAATAAAATGCATTCACTGGGATTCCAGTTGACAATTCTGCTTTAGAATGTACAGTAGTTAACTGAAAATTAAAGGAGCTAGATTTCTGAGGCACACTGAAAAATACAGCATTAGAACAAAGCGCTGTTTTTAACATTAAAAAAATCCCTATTTAACCCAATACAATCCAGCGTACAGAGTTCTGGCTGGAGTTCTGACTAGAGGTGCTTTATTCTGCATGCACACACGAGTTCAGAGATCCTTATTACTGCTATAATTACTTCAATTTCCTCCTTTCAACAAAGAGGCCGAGCAAACAGAAAAATATTTTAATGATTCAGAAAAGTAACAGCTGGATTCCATCTCCAGTTTCCCCATAGAAAATTTTCTGTAGCTTCATGAATCTGTCATGATCACATAGGAACAGCACTTTATGCTACCATCTTACACGTTGTTAATAATAAATTCTTTTTGAGTTTGTCTATTAACATGCCTTCCTATAAAACCAAGCTGTGTCTTTAATCTAACTTTTATACACTGCCACAGAGCTCAAATGACACTTTATAAATGCAGTCATTGCTACAATGAAGTGGGAGGACTCAGTGAGCGTGAGATTGGCTGAGCAATACACTGCAACTCAGCATTATGTCCACTTTTTGGAGGTGCAGATGAAACGGTAGTAAAAAGCAAGCCCCAGAGAACATGCAATTTCATGGAGACTCTGGTACCAAGTCCCAAGACACCACATTTCCCTGCCGTGCTGGAGCTCAAGGGAGAAACCCCACTCACAGGCCACAGCTCAGGGATGTTTCTGTGGTAAGAATTATAGGCTACCTTGTTCTCTGAATCCCTGGACCTTCATACTGATTAAGTTAAAAAGGAGTAGCCAGTTGCCTCATGTCTACCTCTCCATTTGAATACAAAGACTCCCCATTTACATGGCAGCTCCTGTGTCAAAGTAGTCCCTAAATACATACACTCAAAGTGCTCATCTTTCATTGGCCTACTCTTGGAGTTCTACACCCTCTGTTTTGAAGCAAATTCAAGGGGAAAGCCCACTTAAGGCAACTATAGGACTGCTGAGCTAGAGATATCCCTGGAACACATCTCTGGTTTAGATTTAGAGAAAACTGACAGAGAGGTTTTAGAGGCACAGTCACTGCTGTTCCCAAAGGATCACAGGGGGAGATTGGGATTCAAAGAGCAGCTTTCTGATCCCCAGCCATACAGTGAAGGTTTTGGGCAGACAGTACAAATACAAAGATTTCCAACTGCACAAACACTTCTGCAATTCATTGACTGTAAAGCTCAGTATAAAAGTAGCCTCAAGACTGCATTTCTCTCTGGGTAACCTGCGAGACAGCACAGTAGCCCCTACCAGTAGGTACACACCTGTGGTGATCAGCACCTCCACCACCAGCCACCTGTGGAAGAGAAAAAGAGGCTTGGTATTGGTAGTGTGTATCACCACGTACCAGCCAGGGTTAGTATTTGCCTTAAAGGCTGCAAACCAGCATGTGCCTGCAGAAACCACCCAGCATGTGTGTGTTGTGGCAGAGAGATGCAATTTGGCACCTGCTGAGAGCCAGGTAAGCTGGCATTACAAACAAACCAAAAGCACTCAGATACTGACACTTCTGTACAGTTTCAAAATGAGATGCATATTTTAAAGGGTGCTGCGCTCTTTTTGGTTAAACCCAGTAAAACTAGCTGAAAAGACAAAGGGTTACAATTATGGCTGTTTTATAGACTGTTAAACTAACAGCTGTGCCCAAATGGGGCTGTCCTCATCTTTAAAACAGATATGCTGCTTATGGAGCCCCCAGATTCCAGCCTTGTTTGCCTGGATCAAGAGGGAGCATTGTATGTTGGAATCTGCAGTATCTATGCGCTACACTTCTATACTAAGACGGGATGGTGATATTCTGGTCCATTGTATATAAATGTAGCCACGACCCTTGGTTTCCGGACCAGCTGCTAATGCGATCATCTGGAAGCCCCAGACATGTAAGATGCATTAAAGAGCAGTCAGTGTGGTAGGATGATGCTACAGATATCCACTACCCTTTGGAGGGTTCAGGCATTCTAGAGATGTCTCATTTGCTAGCACACCCTGTAGCTTGGGTTTGTGGTAGCCAAAGTGGAATCTTTCTTGGCTTCCAACTTCTGAGAAGGATGAGCAAGTCCGGTATCAACAGTACTCTGGAGACCTGAAATGCTCTAACCTTCTCTCTATGGTTACAGGGGAGCTTGCGGGCATTTCCTGATTAGTTCTTCTCATTCCAAAGCCTTGCAGGGCCAAGGAAATGAACTGGACCCAATTCCAACATGAGGTGAATTCCATAGCACGGTCCGAAATTCCTGAAGAACTCTGAGCACCAATGCAAAAGTCATGCCACTCACTGAAGCGGCTTAATGAGAGGCTGTGTCACAGCAGCAGAGTGAAGCCTCCATTACAGCATGTTGGCTCTGCTACGCACTGCAGCACAGACCTCATGTAAGCAGCACTAGTGACATATGCACATGACAATTCCTTTAGAAAAAACCTAGAGGGGAGCCTGCAATAGCCTTGAAATAGCTTCACTTCAGGCCTTCCAGGGAGCTGTATTTCTGAAGAGCTCTCTTCTCACCCCAGAGAGGGGGGTGTATTCCTTTGTGTTTTAATTAAACGAGTCCATTGTTTCAGCTGGATAAAAAACCCTGCTATGTGCTGTTGTTCTCCTATAGTCACTCCTTTGGCACTGGCCACCCTGCAGACATTGCTGGGGTCTGGATGGGAAATGCTGTCTGCCTCAAAGCATCAAGTAACCCTGCAAACAGCATCAACCCGCTGCAGATTAATAGGTGTAGAAGTATTACAAATTAAAGCCTTTGGAAGGTGTATTCTTATCTGCTTTTTTCTGGATATGCATCCTACCACCCTACAGAGACAGAACTGCTGTAGTTACCACTGAGTGTGTAAAATACAACTGTGCACCACTCCCCTCTCTCCACCACAAGGCAGGCATACCGCTACTGACTATAATTCAAGCCAGAACCTCTGGAATTCAGATTGTCTTCATTTGCACCAAGCACTGAGTCCAGCTACTTCCTGCTGGGAATGCATATTGGGAGTAGCATGTGGGAGATGGTGCTGCTAACTACAACACACATTGGATGCCTCCTTTCCAATGAAATGGGAAGAGTAACGAGTTTGGGGAAGCCAAGGGTAGTTTCTAGACCTGCAGTATGTCTGGGTTTTTGCATGGTGTGTGTAAACAGAGCTGCTGTATCAGAACAGCTTGCTTTTGTGGAGAGCATATTGCAGCATTACTCAACACCCTTTCCACAGAGATCTCCATATTCTGTGCTTGAGAGAAGGATGATGTACCTTCAATGTGTCTCCTCACAGTCCAAACAGCATTGGGGTTACCGGGCAGCTCTGAGACGGCCATTTCAGACACCTAATAGGCAATAAGAATAGGGTTGCTTTGAAAACAGAGGTTCAGACTAACAGATGTTTAACCCAGTCAAACACTGAAGAATGACAGTGACTAGTGGTTCATGCTTTGCACAGCTACACAGGATAGCGGGGGCAGTTTTCAGTTCCCAGTCTCAATCCCTGGAAATGCTGAGGCAAATATTCAGCACACCAGACACACACACAAAAGTGCCTCATGTCACCTCATTAAATGATACCTCAGGCTGATCAACTTTGTGGTAAGTCCTGTCCATCCATCCTCAATCAAAAGGATGCTGGCTGTGACTTGGGTTCCACCCAGTGGGAAGTTAGGGATCAGAGAAGGACCCAGAAAATCTCTTGGGAAGAGTATCAATTCCGCACATAGTTTGTAGTGCTGGAGTAGCCGCGTTGGCCCCAGGATATGAAAGACACAAGGAGGGTGAGGTAGATCTTTTATTGGACCAACTTCTGTTGGAGAGAGAGAAAGGCTTCTGAGCTACACAGAGCTCTTCTTCAGGTCTAGAAAAGGTAATCAGAGTGTCACAGCAAAATATAAGGTCGGACTGACTGTTAAGCATAAAAGGTTAACACACGTTGCTCCTTCCTTACAACACTCAGTAACCCAATAACTCTCCTTTGTTCAATGACTTCAGAGATGTTAATTGCCTACTTTATTTTAAATCATTTCCTGCAGCATGTGTACAATCCATTCCATCTTGTATTTAGCTGTGACCTTTCCCAGACCTGAAAAAGAGCTCACTATAGCTCAAAAGCTTGTCTCTCTCACCAGCAGAAGATGGCGCATTAAAAGATATTACCTCACCCACCCAGCTTGTCTCTCTCAATTCTGTATGTTTACATTCCTAAAAGGATCATATTCAGGGGATTACAAGGTAGTGCGTGAATAGAAAACCCAGTTATCACTCGTGTACACTCCAGCACCATAACCTTTATGGCTGGACAACAGAGACTGATTGTATCCCCTGAAGAAGAGACTACATTTACACAGTGTTTTTAACAGAAAAGGGCACAAGAACAGGTCCCTTTAAAAACTGCACAAAGGCCAGATTGTTTAATTACAGCACCACTGAGAGTACCTCCCCATAATTTCAAGAAGGGCCTTATCACAGCAACTTCACGATCCTGTTGTGGATTTCTGGAGCTGCTTCTGGGGATCTTACCTCAAGTCCATGCCTTAGGACCCTCAGAGATGACCGAGGCCCCCGTCCACAGGCCACATATAACTGGGGTGTGTCTTCATTGGCCAGATCTGCTATCTGCACAGAGAAACAGTGGGTCAAACAGCATCCGCAATGAGACAAAATAAAACACCAAAATGTTCGCCCTGCACTCTGCTTTCTGAACTAAGTGTCAGCAGTTTAATGTAACGGGCACTGCCACAGAACATCCCAGCTGCTGCACTGGAGAACTGCAAGATTTAGGTCAAGTCTGCTGCAGAAAACATAGGACCTTGTCTAACTGTTACGACAGAGGGCGAGTACTGAGCTGGTGCGTTGCACCCTATTTCTACCCCTGAGAGAGAGCTCATGACTGGTATTTAGCCCTTTTAGCAAATGTCAGCATCCTGAGATTTAACTTAGTTGTGTGATTCTTTTTCCAGGTTTCAGGATTTAGCAAACCCACTTTTCTGCCCATGCTCGCACTACTGTGACTCCCAAGCAAACCCAAACCCAAAACCAATAACCAGAGCAAGACTGACATGAGATCCATATTGGTACTTTTCTTTCTTTGTTTTAAGCTGATTCCTTGCAAATAGCTTCCACTTCTGTCATGCACCCCAAAGATCAATTGACTAATAGCACAATGGACGATACACAGCTCTGCTTCTGGGGTTTCATGGTTGTAATGATCCTGCATTCCCAGAGGGCAGGTTGGTGGGAAAGGAGAGGACCATGCATTCAAAGATAACATCATACCTGACAAAACAAGATGGGAGACAGACTGTCCAGCTCATCCACCAACACCAGATTCTTGAGAGGTCGTGGCTGGAAAAAGAAAGTGTCTCCTTCCTCCAGGGGCATGGCAGAGGAGAACTCAGGTTCCTCATCGTCATCTCCCAGATGGGCTATCTGGTACAGGTAGCTTCAGACACAAAGCAAGAACAATAGCACAGTTAGAGCAGACTCAGCGAGAGCAACAGTTCAGCCATGCAGTCAGTGTGGGTGCAGGGTGAAAACTAGCACTGTTTCCACAGAATTCTTGGCTATTTCAACTCTGATCTGGAAGGACTGTTTTCTTGGGGAGAGGAAGAAAGCGCGAAGGATAAGGGGCTGTTTTCAAAGCTCTTGCCCAATTCTGACATCCTTCTTTCTAGTTGTTTTCAGCAGAAGACCCCAGACAGATGAACGCTCACCCCACTTCCCCTGGCTCCTAGATTTTGCTGTCTCTTAGCATGAAGGACTAAACAATGAAAGCTTTGAAGAGCACGGCCACCGGCTAACAGTCTCCAAGTTTGCATGTTTTAAGAGAGGAACATTATCAAGTGCTATTTTCTAGGTGATTAAAAGTCACCTGCTACCCTTTCCTACAAGCTTGAATATTAAAAGAAGCAAGTTTTACACACGTAAAAGGGAAACAGATCCAGAGAGAAAGACTGAATTGTTTCTTGTTTTCTTTTGCCTCCGGTTTGGTCTGTGCATCAGAACTAAGAGTTAGATGTTTATTAGTTGGCTTGAGCGCCACCTGCTGGCTGGATCTACAGGAGCTGAGGATAATCTTTTTTAAAATTACTTGTTTTATGATCCTAAAGGAAGGCATGGTTATCACAAAGCTTAAAGCTGTTGGCTACATTTGTTATGATACCCAGAGGAAGTAAGCAACTTCGTCCAAGTCAACGGGATAATCTGTTAACAGCACTGGGGTCTTCTCAAACAGCTCCCCTTTGTAACTGCGTCATTTGCCAGCCAGGAGGTACATGTCTCGCTCTTGCTTGCCCAGCTCCAGGACAGGGGCCACATGAGGGTATCCCCAATGAGGAACTGGGAGTCAATCTTGTGAGCAAATTTGTCACTGGGAGAAATCCATCAGATGGGCCGTCTGATGCGGTCTCCGGTGTTGGTGACCTCCCCGGCCAGCTCCAATAGGAGAGGGGCCACCAGGGATTCATGCAGCTCCGTGAACTTCTGTGCAATCTCAATCACTTCCTTGTCATACAGCCAGGGTGGGATGGAAACTGCATGGAGGGCATGAAGGCTGACAGCTCCAGCCAGAAATGTACAGCTCCTGGTCTGGGATTTCAACAGCACCTTCCGTCTTGTTGGGGAAAAAATTCCCACCAATCATGTCAGCTGAAATGAAAGGGTATCCCAGGATGCTAATGGTGAGCACAGTGGGAATCAGAGACTTGAGGCCCAGCTCATATCCCCAAACCAAGTCACGGTCGATGATGTGGAAGAAGCAAGAGATGTTTTGGGACTGATAGCCGACCCTGACCTCAGCGAGCTCGTAGAACGGAATGGCCATTTCTGGACCAGACGCTGGGATCCAACAAGAGCCTGAAGGTGCTGAACTGCTTTGGGAGGTAGCTTGTCTCCCCAGCATCAAATTTAAAGGACGCAATGCTGTACTTCGACCGCAGTTGTCTCAGGTGGCTATGAAACCACTTTCTGACCGCTGGATTGGTGAAATCCAGTATGGCCCCAATGCCATTCCACCACTTCACCATGGCCGGGAGTTTCCCCGCCAGCTCCTTGATAAAAAGTTGTCACACTATTCCCACTTCAAAATTGGAAGAATTGTAGTTTATAAAGGGATGCTTCCAGAGGGTAACTTTAAATCCATCTTCTCTCAGTGTTTTGAACATTTCTGTCACATTAGGAAACTTTACCGGATCGAAATAAAAGTCGCCATAAGTCTGCATATAGGTGTCATCGATTTCAATATGGCTGCAATTAAACCGGTACTTTTTAATCTTTTCTGCAAAACGCAGGAGCTTATCCTGGTCAATATCATTTTTGTACAGAGCCCAGGTAGACCAGATGGGGTACCGGAAGGCATTTTCTGATGAGATCTTTGAAGGCTTGTTAAAGTACCTCTGCACCTTGCAAGGCACGTCTGGAAACTCAGGTACTAAACTACATGCACACTAATCCTGAATTTGCATCAAACTCTGATAACAGTGTGGAAATACTTAAAATCACTTGTAAAACTCTGGATCAAGAGAAGTTACAGAAAACAAAACTTTGAAATAAAACCTTTCATTCAGCACACACAGACACAAAACTTAAACACTCAAGACTTCAGAGAACATGCCCATACATGTTAGAATAGCTGTAAAGGCTGGTTAGATCATGAAATAAAATTGCTTGACAGCACACATCTATTAAGCAAGAATAACTAGTGTGGCTACTGACAAAGAAAAAAAAACCATCTAGTAATGGTAAAATATCACATCTGCTTCTGAAAGTGGGCCACAAAGTTACTAGAGGCTGTTTCCAAGCTCACTCACATAGTTTGGTCCTTTGACAAAAATGAATTAGAGTGAAGGTAAAAATTCACTAGCTTGAATGGGCGTATGTCTGCTGGTAGCATGCATTAACAGCAAAAGCAAAACTGATCAGACACCTGCTTAAACTAGCTTCTGATTCCCTTCATTCCCTGCCCAGGCATCTGATCTGGGCAGTACATGTGAAACAGCTTCTCACTTCCTCTGCATCAACCTCCCTCCTTCAAAACCCCTCTTGGTTTGTTGTTATTAATTATCTGTGTTAACACTGCCCAGGAAACCCAGTCACAGACCAGGAACCCATGGTGCTCTACACAGACCGACCAAAAGGCAGTCTCTGCCTTGGTCTCATGGTGCCAACTGGCTGAGGGTACAGAGGGGATACACAAATGTTACAGGGACTCCCCAGGTCAGGTATATGCAAATTAATTCACCAAAGAGTGGCAAGTATGGTCTCTACCGAAAGCCAATAGCTCAGTAGTCATCATAATCATTGTGAAATCCCTGCAGGGATAATATATAAGGAGTTATGTATAGACACTGCAAATTATGTTCTTAAAATCTGTGAGCTGGGATAAAGAGGTTCCTTTCAAGCAAGAAGAAAGAGAAGCTTATCTCTCTGCCTGGCCCTGTGTGTGCTGCGTATTGTGTGCCTCCCAATGTAAATATATCTGCATATTGAGCCTCTCAGCTAATCAAGATTGTAAAATATCAAGAGAGGAAAAGCTGCAGGAAAAACAAAAACTGAAAGGGGGCCGGGGGAGCTCTTGTCCTTGAGTGAAGACAATGGATTTGGGAGTATAGCTGGGGGTACTGAGGTATGCCCTGGATCCTCTACCAAGGGGACAAGCTGCCAGCGTGCATGTCTTATAAAGGGAGGTCCCAGCCAACCAGGGCTGTTAAGCGCCACAACAAAGACTTGAGGTGAGCTAAACTTTATTAGACAGGAAAGTACTGTATTAACAAACTCTAGGCTCTAGAATGAGTTATGATGTTGTTTTATATGTAACCAATTGTTTCCAGTAATTGTACCTCCTTGCTACTACTTGATTCTCGGTTCTTTGTTAAATAAACTCATCTTGTTTTCGCTAGAAACAAATCTACACGCTGTGAGTCAAGCAGAGCAGTCAGAAGTGAAGCTGTGGTGCACTGTTCCTTTGGGAACAGCAGATCTCAGAATTCTCTAAGCATCCAGTGGCTGGATACTCCAGGGAGACGTGCAGAGGGCTCAGGGGCTGGACTGTGCCTACTGCTAACCTGCAGAGAAACAACAGAGCCTGTGTAGGCTCAGAGGAGCATGATTATGTTGCCTGGGGAAGGTGGAATCAGGGAGTACACCCCCGGCAGGCACAAGACAAGGTTCCTTCACGCTAAGGCCAGACGGTAGAGGCCTCACAAACCTAGCACCCCTGGAGAGTATCACACTGCCCCAAAGAGGGGACAATCTAAGAACACTTCCACAAAGCCTATCAATACTGAGATCCTCCAGGATACATTCAGGGGCTTAAACGTTTCCCTGGTCAATGCACTCGCACAAGTTAGATCATCACTTGTTAAGGCAAAGTTACTGTCTTTTTACACGTCCTACGAACTGCCATGCAAATCACAGTAATGATAAAATTCAGCAGGGTTCATGAAGAAAATGAAATGATTTACTCACTGGTTTCCAAACTCAGATGCCACAAAGAGGAATCCTGTTTTCAGCACACACATAGCAGCAGCCCCAGGAACACTATCAAAATACTTCAGTCGGATCTCTGTCACCTGAAAGCACAAAAGAGGAAAGAGCAACAATGAAGCAGCTGAGTTCAGTCCATCTCCAGAGATGGCCTATGCATCCTCATACACAAGAGCACAGCTCGCTTTCCCATTTAGAGATACAGGAACTGATGCACTTGGAATCGTAGCTTATTACAAGACTGCCATGGAGTTACTTTCAAAGGAAAGAAGGAAATGAGCAATGACTGTGAACCACCAAGAGCTCTGTCCTCAGCGATAGTTTGCCGCAGCTGCTCTCAGCTCCCAAATTCCAAAATGGTTGGCATTTGTGTTATTTGGCATTAATAGTCAAAATCATAACGATTCATGTCGGACATGCCATGTTAGGTACTGTTAAAAAGGTTATAATGTGCTGAGTAAGAAGATAATATTTGTGTTCATGCGTGAGGAAAGTTATGGTGATCTTTGATATCCCTGTATTTCAAACTATGCTCTATGAGACACACCCCAGCCAAAGAGGCAGACGGATAGTAGCCTGCTTAACGGCCCATCAAGACCTTTACAGAAGCAAAAGGCTCAGGAAGGAATTAAAGGCATGCCTGAAGAGTTACCAGGATTGGCCCATATGACTCTGGACTCCATTTTGGTTCCTGTAAAGTTCCTACAGGCCACATGGCCAGAGGCAGAGGGTATATAAGATCAAACCACAGAAACCATTTGGTCTTTGTTCCGATCCAGCTGCAGACACACCTCTGGATCAACACACTTTGTAAGTGAACTGAAGGACTTAGACCCATCCAGGTACTGGATGTATACCGGGGGACCATACAAGCCTGCAACTTCACAATTGTTCTAGAAACCTGATGTATATGGACTTTTAAATCATTTGTATGTATCTGATTGCTTTAATCTTCTAACATTTCTCTTATTGTTTGTTTTTCTTTTTATAATAAACCTTTTGTTTTAGTTATTAAAGGATTGGCTGGCAGCATGCTATTTTGGGTAAGATCCAAACTTATAGTGAACTGGTACTGTGGCTGGTCCTTTGGGATCAGAGGGAATCTTTTGAGTAAAGAGCATAGAGTTTAAATAACTGGTCTCTTTACTGGACCAAGTGGCAGTTTGGGAGCCAGAGACTGAAATGCAGTAAAGGGGGCTGTGTGTATTTGCACAGTGGTTTCTTGATAACAAGTGTGGAGAATCAGAAGCACTGTTTGTGGCTGGTTTGGAAGTCTGACTTCAGTGTCACCCACCAGTGCTGGGAGAATCTGCTCTCCTTTTACAGCCTGTCCTGACCCTGGCATTATTAGTGGGCTACCCTGGGCATGGCCGGGTCACAGGTCCATGTGACTTAACATCTTCGAAACCACAGAAGGCGTAGGATGTCACCCTATGTCCGTGTGCGAGCAGAGAGAGTTGTGGCAGCTGCCATCTAATAGGGCAGATGCAAAGTCACTCATCTCTGTACACATAGACTCATAGACTCATAGGTCAGAAGGGACCAATATGATCATCTAGTCTGACCTCCCGCACAAGGCAGGCCACAAAACCCTACCCATACACATTTATAACAACCCCGAACCCATGACTGAGTTATTGAAATCCTCAAAAGTGAGATTTGAAGACCTCAAGCTGCAAAGCTAAAGACACAGCTAAAGACGAAATTAAAAATCATTTGAATTAGGGGACGAGTCCTTTAGAACAAAGTATAATCGCAGTGGGAAAATGCAGCTTGATGGGGAAGCTTCTCAAGGACATGTTTCAAGTAGTAAAAGCAACTTCCTCCTCAATCTACATACCATGTCTTCGTCGGTCTCTAGGGTGATTTTGAAGATATCTCCCTGCTCCGTCTGGGCCAGGAAGAAGAACATGGATTTGGTCTTGTGTGTAGCAGAGCAGACAAAAATCATACCTCTCTCTGGGTCATCCAAGTCATTCTGTCACAGGGAAGATAAATCAGAGGTTTATAAATGTTAGAGGTGGAAAAGACCTACTAGATCATCTTTCAGAAAAGCAATATCCCTGCAAAGGCCGGATATACTCCCCTGAATCAATGGTCCTAGTAAAAGGGAAAGCTTGAGGGACTACAGCATGTGGAAAGGGTTTCACACATAGCACACCCCTTCCCAATCTTCTCCTGACTCATCTGTAATGCTCTCGGTAGAGCAGATTATTCCTGACATAAGCTTCTCAGAAGAGGGCCAAAAATTGTGAGGGATTCTCCTTCCTACCCTTTTCCCCCCCCCCGATGGACCATCTCATACATGGCAAAGCCGATTATGGTACAGAAGGGTCTCTATCTATATAAAACCAACCTTTAGCATCTGCTCTTTGAGCAAGTACCATCAAAGCCACATGCTACTGACATGTGAGCCTACTTTGTTTAAAACAAACAAAAAGAGGTACTGCTTCCCACAACACAGTCAACCTGTCAAACTTGTTGCCAGGGCATGTTGTGAAGGCCAGAAGAATAAATGGATTTAAAAAAAAAAAAGAATTTGATTAGTATCAATGGCTATCAGCCAAGATGATCAGGGACACAACTCCATGCTCTGGGTGTCCCAAAACCTCCAACTGCCAGAATCTGGGACTGGACAAGAGATGGATCACTTCATAATTGCCCTTTTCTGTTCCTTCTCTCTGAAGTAACTGGCATTGGCTACTGTGAGAAGACAGGATACTGGGCTAGATGGACAATTGGTGTGACCCAGTATGGCTGTTTTTATGTACTTCTCTAAAAGGAAATTGCATGAGGTGGAATAGAGCAGCTGTGGAATTCATCTGCATGTACTAGGGTGAATATTTTCAACCACCACACGTTAATCATGTTTTATACTACCAGTGCTGCCATCTCAGAGCCTGATCAGAGAGAAAAGATGATCTCAAGGGTAAACGTCAAAGAAATGAACTCAACTCATCACTTCAACACTCTAAAGGGTGGCAGCCTGACAGCCTTTCAATCACTACACACCACCTTCCTCAAAAGCCTCCCTGAGACCTTTGACTTCAAAGACCCTGATATTAAGTGTCAATTTGGAACTTTTGAAGAAAAGTCCTCTAAAGCAAGGCATAAGAGAAAAAAATCTCACCCTTCTCCTGGGAATGGGACATCTGATATCGGGCTGGTCACCAAAATTTTTGTAGGTGATATAGTTTTCAGAACAGATCAGCACTCCGCTAGGACCATCAGAGCCACCAGGGACTAATGAATGATATAGAAACTTCATTAAGAGAAGAGAAAAAGCCCCATTGTTCAAAAAAAATCCAGATCACCTTCATTCCATATTCTCATATATGCAAAAAGCTACTTCAGTACCTGCACAAGGCAGAGGCAGGGATGGGGAGCAGAGGGTGGGATAAAACTTTGGGGGTCATAAACAATGGTTAATTTTTACACCCTTTTATCCATTTCCATAACTCAACCCAAAGCTTTGAGATGCTCAGGCACCATAGTGGCAACTTGCCAGTAACCACGGGGCCACACATCACTGACATGCATTTATCTGCTACTGCAAATCACAAGCAGCACACCCACTGACCATCTCCATGTACTTCCCTCTCAGAATGGGAAATTACCAGCAATGAAAACTACAGTGTTCATAGAGCCCTCTCTCCGCCTCCAAAATCAAAGCTCAAAGTTAGCCCGTAACTACCTCTTCAAACCAACTTGTGATCACATTGAATCACAACTCTGTTTGCATTTCCATTTGTTTTATTTTCTCGGATGGCGAACTCGTTCTCCAGGTTTTTGTTTTTTTAAATCCACACCTTTTTCTAATGGAAGCTTTTAAATACTTCCATCTCAGAGCCCAATCAGAGTGAAATACTATCTCCAGGACAAATCTCAGAGAAGAGACATGAAACAAACTCATCACTTCAGGCTGCAAGAAAATCAAACTCTTCGCTATTCCACGTACCACATGACAATTTTTAGTTCTCACCTGACTTCCAGGCCTTACTAAGAGCAGGAAAGCAGTTCAGATTACCACCCACCCTCCCCCAATGATTCTCTTTCAAATGCAGTATGTTCCCTCTTGTCTTTTTGCCGGGAGAATGGGAAGAAACTTGGCAATGGGGAAGGTAGTACCTGTTATAAGGAAGTTGCCATGCTCCTCCAAAGGTTCACTGTATTTCCTAACTACATGGTTCAAACCCAGGTCTAACTCATAAAATGTCAGGGTCTGCTGGGTGTTAGCTGCTGCTTCTCCTGTTGGATCGTTGTCCGCTTCCTGGAAAAACAGCACACAGATATTTTTTCTAGAGCCAGTAATGCTATCTGTACATTTGAAGGAAAAGAGATATGATGAAGTCTCTGGAACTGTGTAATACCCATTATCAACCCCCGCAGCAATTCAAAGATAACATGGGAGCTGATACAAAAGATGCTCAGCATCCACCACTCCCATTGAAATCAATGGAAGCTGTGGGGACAGCATCTCAAAAGATCAAGACATTTTATAGCAACAAACTGGAAGTAACTGGGTAAAATTATTGTCAGTGGCAGACACATAGGCAGTGCTGGATAGTGCAACAGATAACAGTAAAATCTTGGATGGGTATGGGACAGCTGCCTTTGCAGCTGAATATACTTAGAAACATCTGTCAATGCCCCCTGGAGCGTTACACTGATTTCCAGTATTCCTCTTAGCTGCCAGCTATAGCATTACCATCCCTATGACAGGATGGAAGAGATTCTAGGGAACATTTTTAAACCACAATGTGAAGTCATTACACTACAACATACAACTTTATTTTGCATAAAATCATTCATGCACATTCTCTCCCAAAATGTTCCACACAATTATTAATTTCCTGAACACCAGATGTGTTCCCAGTGTTGTAACAATCTAAAGAGAGATGACTCCCAATTCAATGAGTTTACAGACAATGAATCTCTACCTGGGGAGGTAATTCAGGTGAATCAGTAACTGAAAGCTTGACAAGAGAAGTGTAGTCAGAGGAGGAATGCGAGTGCAGAGAGGGGGTATTACTGCAGTGGAGGGAACAGTTCTAAACAAGAACCTGAATGATGTGCAAAGGCCAGAGTGAGAAGAATACATGGAAAGAGCCTGGAGCAGGGAGGGCTGTAGTTCAGTTTAGTAACAGAAGGACCAAAAAATTAAGACGATTTCAGCTAAGATTGACTCTCAATCTCATTTCCAACGAGCAGAGACCCAGGGAGGTCGTCCCAGTCAGCTACAGCTGCAGAGAAAGCTTGTCATCAGTAGAAACACTAGGTGAAGGGACAGAGAGGAAAGAGGCTGAGCTAGCCCAGTGGAGGGAGTAGGGCAAGAGACAAAGACTTTATCCTTTGTTACCTCATAGTCCATTTCCAGACAAGCAAACATTGGGTTTTCAAACCCCACATCTACTCCCACCACATGGTAGACCAAGGTGTTGGCCTTGTGGGCCTCCAGTGGGGAAGAAATAGTGAGCCGGGCAGCAGCATCTCTGTTCAGGATGTACACCAGCTTCTGTTTCTCAATGGCACCTGCAGGGAAGAACAACAGTGAACAAAATACCTAGACTGAGGATGCAAAGCTTAAGACAACTGCACCACCACCACCAGCCTTTGCACAAAAACAGCCATCAGCCGTGGAGGGAAACAGAAACATAAATCTTGTCCTGTAATTTCCCCAACACACTTACATTTATGCCAACTCCCGTACTTCAGTATTTAAACTCTTTAAAAATGAATCAGTGACTCAGGCACAGGTTAGCCTTGTAGGTGACCTTTTCAAGCTCTACTCAGTCAAGCCGTAACTCTGTGTGTGTGCAATTCACAGCATAAAAATTGCAACAGAATTTGCCTAAGGAACTCAACTCCTTGGCAAAATATGCAGCCACAGTAGCAAATAGATGAGGAAGGAGTAGCAGCTATGCCAAGAAAGGGGAATAATTTCACAGATACCTCAATTACAGTGCAAGTTTAGAGGGCATGCGTTTCTTTGCTGATACACAGAAAATACACTATTTCACTGAGCAATCCTGATCTCAGCTGTCAACCTGAGTAACCGATGAATTGTGCAATGCTACCTTCAGGTTGAAAGAAAGCTAGTAGCTTCCCTCCAAGCTTGTCTTGTCATTATTTTCATTATAACAGGGTTAATAAGCTGCCTGATAATGCAAACCACTGACGGTCAGAATAGCCTATCAGTTTTTATCTGTAAGGCCTGATCAGAAATGCACAGTTGTCTCCACAGTCAATTTCAGAGAAGAGACATGAATTCGTATCATCATTTCAGGCTGAGAAAGCTGGTGGCATATCAGCTTCCCTTTTTTCAATCAACACCCAAGCTGGTTTCTTTTCAACACTGTTTTGGCCCAGTCTTTTTTAGGAACTTGTTTGTGCCATCAAGACAACAGGCAGTAACAATTCTAAGCACCTGGATCTTTCAATCCAAAGGCTGGAATTACAATGAAATGACGGCATGAAAAGCACTTGCAACTACAGCTGAGAGAAGCAGGACTGCAAAATGCAAAAAATATCATCCCTGAAGTAAGGAAAAAGCAAAGCAACAATTCCAAGGAGAATCAGTTTCCTCCACTCACTTCTTTAAATGCTACAACTAATGAATCAGTACAGATCCCCACTGACTTACTGATCATGACAGCACGGCCCTTTGGGTCCACAGCCAAGAACTGGCCAGGAACAATTCTGCGACAGCCACTCTTGCCAAAGGTTTCCTGGTGAATCTTCTCAAACATGTTCTTGGAGGGCTGGTACTCCAGAATAACAATGCGACCCGAATCACTACCCACAACAATATAGTCCTTGGTTCCACCAGTCAGTCTGAAAGCCATGAGAGATCGAATGACTCCAAACACTTCCACTGTCAGCAAGGTGTGTACTTTCCCCGTGTTGGGATCGGGGCGGAGCAATTCCAGGATCTTCCCCCGGGAAACAACAATTTCCTGTTGTTTGGTTCCTAAGAAGCCAAAGTCAGGAGAAAATTATCACCAACTATAAAGTTAGAAGATTGCAAAAACCAGGAAATTCAAAGTGTCTTTCAAACATTAATCACCAAAGTATGTCTCACAACCTCCAGAGTATTCAGGCATGCATTTTACAGATCAGAAAACTGAGGAACATAGCAGTTAAATGACATAACTAAGGCTCCATAAACTCAGTGAGAGAACCAGGACGTGAATTTATAAGTTTCTGGATCCAAGTTCTTTCTCAAGACCAGATCATTCCCTCAAATTGCAGCCTGTTACTTAACTCAGGTAGCAGCATTAGTAAGAGCAGAATCTCAGTGAAAACTAATGCTGTAGTTAAGTAGTTTATAATTGAAAAGACCTTGCTTTGTTTTGGCCTGAAAGTTTCGTAGCTAAGAGAGCAGAGATTACCTGAGAAATTGCCATGAATGGCATAGCTGATGCCAGTGGCTCGCTGCAACGTTAAATTGTAAAGGAACATGATGGTGACAGATCCACTTCACTCATGCGTCACGCTTATGGAGTCTGCTGAGAACAAAACAGCAACAAGAATTAAGAATGAGCCTTGTGCAAAACAGGATCTACGTTTAAACATACTGATACTGTGTCAGCTCAAAGGAACATATTTCTGAGCCCCACAGACGCATTTTTGATATTGCATGTAATCTAACTGGCCAACACTGAAGGACCTTACAAACACAGATTAATCAAAATGCCCTCCCCATGAGATTATCCCTATTTTAACAATAGGAAATCTTGCTCAAAGCCACAGACTTCAAAGTCAGAGCCAAGATTAGAACTTGTGTGCTCCTGGCTCTCCACTCCATTGCTCAGTCCACTAGATCAAGTCGACTATTCACTGAATGCCCCCGTTTTCTACTCTAGTTATTTAGGGGTTTCATTTTAAGAGAAAGACATTTAATTCCTTTTTAAACAAAGGCAACGGGTCAACTCTTTTTTGGCCTTAAGTGAACTCTGACATTTTCAGCCACGTGACACTCATTTGGAAGGAATGAAGGCTAAATGTGGTAATTTAGTGTAAAAATATTAGATCCTGAACTGCATAAAAAAATCACTGACAGCTAAGTTTAGGACAGACTCAGAGTTGCATAACACTGACATACTAGCCTTTTTTGTTTCTGCAGTCACATGACTTGAGTGAGTAGCTCAAATTGCACAGGATATTGGCTAGGCTCTTACAAAGGGCAAGCTGTCAAAGCTGACTTCCCTGTGCATTTTTACTCCATCCCTGCTTCTGAGGATTTAATAATGCCACATCCTCAATAGATCTTCAAGAACTTCACAGAGGAGGTTAAATATTTATTCCCATGTTAAACATGGAGAAACTAAGGCATGGAGATGTGAAGTGATTTGTCCCAGGTCACCTCTGCCAGCGGTAGAGATGGGGAAAGAACCAGGTCTCCTGACTTCCAGTTCAGTGTTCTATTCTCTACGTCCCTAGATTTATAGGTAATGGACAAGCATGCTGCAGCTCATTTGGAAGTGCTGATAGCAAGGAAAGAAGAAATCAGGGCTTCATTTAGAAAAAAAAATAAAAATAATTTTAAGCACATCAACCTCAATGGCATGATTTTAAAAGAAACACTGGTTACAGATCACAGCCATTGGTGGCCAGCTGGCAGCACAACACAAACTCCTACCATAGACAAGCAAAGCTACTATTTTCATGAGTAGAGTTCACTCTTGCTTGAAACTAGGGTAAACTGTGGTTTACAACAGTTTACCTTGTCTGCCCTAGGGGTTTATATCAGTACAGCTAGATTGGCGGCTGATGCAAAAGCTAAAATCAAAGCTAATCTTGTACTGTAGAAACCCAGCCTGAAATTCTTATTTCTACAGGTAGGTAAGGGAAAGGAGGCAGCAGCTCCCACCTAAATTAAAGGGACAACATAAAGATTACACTTATCTGGAAGTCTGTTAACTTCTATGCTTACAAGCAACACCTATGAGTATTACAACTGAAAAAGTAGAGGGGTTTTTTTAATTATTATTTTCCAATCTAATTTGTGCATTTCAGAACCCTTTGTGCGGTCAGTTCCACTTCCCCATAGGAAGTGAAGTTTCCACTGTGTGTGGGTCTTTCACACATCAACAAAGAAAAAAAAATAGGCCAGTGTGACAGTAAAACAACAAAACACAGCAGTGACTCAGCACCTGAAGCTATTCTTAAAAACAGACTCAAATTTCAAAATAGCAGTGCCCCTTTAATACAGTCCTGGAGCAGGGGTGGTCAACAGATGGGCCATGGGCCAAATCCGAACCACCAGATGCTTCCGAACAGACTATGAAATCTTTTTATTTACTTATCATTACAGTTATTGTAGCATTAAAAATGTTTCTTTGGAGTCTAGACTTTGATTATACCCTAACCAAGAAATCTGGACCTTGACAAAAAATAATTGACTATCCCAGCCCTGGAGGAACAAGGCCAGCCATCTACATTTCCTCCCACGGAAACTTCCGGCACCACGGAGTCACCCTGTTTATAGAGAAGGCCTGGCTTCTCTTGGGAACACAAAAGCCAGCCAAGGGTTGCCACCACTTCACTGTGGTACACCACATTCAGGAACAGCACCAGGCAGACACGTGCAGTGCAATCAAAGCACACAAAGGCCGCTCAAAGGGAAAAGGAAGGTGAAGGTTCTCCGCTTCTCCGCAATAACGCCATCTGCACCTTTTTCCCCCGACGTCTCACTTCCTTCCCTCTCCGGAATCCAATGCTCGGCTCGGATCTCCTCCCCAAGCGGTCCCTGCGCACTGTCTCCACCCCCCACATGCACGATCCGCCCTTCCCCATACCCCAGGTGCGGCTACCCCCGTTGCACCCTAGACTCACCTCCATCTGCACGATCGATCTCCCCTCCCCCCACGGGCTCTCCTCCCGCCCGGAGCCTGCGGAAGCTACCAGCGCGCGGCCAAATACCCTGCCTCGCGGCCGCGGCCCGTCACGCTCCCCTACCCGGTGCTGCGGCGTGGGCTGCGGCGGCTCTCACCGCGCGGATGGCGGCGGATTCAGTCTCTCGCTCCGCCTAGGCCGCCAGCCCACCAGCCCAATCCGCCATTGAGCCAGCGCGCGCCTTGCCCTGCTCCGCCCCGCCCCCAAGCCCAGGGGCCTTCCACGGGCCCGGCGCGCGCGACGCGGGGCTACCGGCTCAACGCCTGAGCTAGCTCAACACAAGGACCCTGCGTCCCCCGGCCTGCTCCTACCTCGCAGCCTTCGACCCGCGGGAGAATCCGCACCCGCTCCGCGGCGCCAACCCAAACCGAGAGGTCTCGCGGGCATGCGCTGCACAGGCACCAATTGCGACAGCTCCAACCGCCGCGCGGACCCCACCTCCGTCGGCCCGGGCCGGGCCCTCCGCTCTTCCGGAAGTGACGGTGTCACCCGGAACTAAGATGGCGGCGGCAGCGGCGGCTGGCTCAGAGTTTAGGAGGTCGCCGGCTGGGGAAGGCGGCGGCGGCGGCGGCTCGTCCCTCTCCATGGAGTGGATCCGCTCGCTCACCGACCTGCCGGAGCTGGAGGCCGCCTACAGCCGCCTGTGCGGGGAGGAGGTGGGGTTGGCTGCGCCCAGCGCCGGCTGCTGGGTCTGTCCCCGGCCTGCAGTCGGGTCCTGGGACCCCCCTCGGGACGGAACAGGAGAGGGCCCCCGCCCCGCCCCATTCTGTCTGCGTTGCTCTGAAACGCGCCTGGGGCCGTCCCTGACCTTCTAAAGCGCTTTGAGGTCCGCCTGCGGGGCGGGCTGTGTCCCAGACGGACATTACTGCTTGCTGCAGGGAATCATCCAGCGCTGGGTTGGCGGGAAAGCAGCTGTATGGCTGGCTTAGTTTTGCGGGGTTGACCTTCCCAAATCAGCTGTATAGTCATCTCCCCAACTGTCCTGGTCTATTGCAGCTGTCATCGCATTATTCAAGTACTCCCCCTCCCTTGGTACCCGATGTGGTGGTGTTACAGTCTCTGACTAGAAAAACTGAATGTCTCTGCCTGAGCTTCCTTAGTTGGCCAGAAAAGATTGCTGCAGAACAGCATTAAATGCTTCCCTGACCACTTGTTCTAGCCCGGAAAGGCTGACTCTCTCCAGTTTCTGCAGCATTCCCATCTTGTAAGCCTGGAAGCACTTTGCTGAACTCTGATTCGCTCATGTAGGCAGCTTGGCCATCTGTGTCTTGGGCAGCGGTGAATTTTTTTTTTAAAGTGTTGCATGATAGAGATCTCCCAGAACTGGTCTTTGACAATAGATGGGCATAAGAGTAGCCAGATTAGGATGGAATGCTGGCTCTTTTGAAGGATTGCACTGTCATCTGAGCTCTCGAAAATTCTAGTGTCCTGCTTGGCTCATGTTCCTGGTTAGTTGCACAGAATTTGGTTCTTAGCTATTGGCACTGATGATCAGTGTGAAAGGGGGATGAAGTGACATGGGGCTGCTTTCTTTTTCAGAAAGTGGTAGAGGAAGAGCTGGAGGCGCTCCTGGAACAACAGAATACCATAGAAAGCAAGATGGTCACCCTTCATCGCCTGGGGTTAGTAATCCACCAATTTAGTCCTGTTTGAGTGAAGCTAGTACCATGTGATCTGATGCTTTGGTTGAAAAAGAAAGTAAGTAAACTATAGTTTCAACTGGATATTGAATTCTTAATTAGGTTTAATAAAAGTTTGGATTTTGGAATACAAGATGGCAGTTCCACAAAACATAAGGCCAGCTCATCAGTACAACTCCACAGCCTTTTACTGCAAGGGAGATGGGCACTGGTCAGGCCTGGATGTGCTGCTGTCTTCCAAGTCTCATGTTTGGATTTGGCCTCTTGGCCCAATGAAAGTATGTGGCAGCTCTTTAGATTTGAGAGACTGTGGTGCTGGCAGGCACAAGTGTCTGTATCAAAAAATATGGAATGTATTGCTGCTTCATACCAGCTTTTCTTGTGTATGACCAATGTTCTCTGCATCTGTTTCTAGCCCTAACTTGCAGTTGATTGAGGGGGATGCCAGACAATTGGCTGGGATGATCACCTTCACCTGTAACCTGGCTGAGAATGTCAGCAGTAAAGTCCGGCAGCTTGATCTTGCCAAGGTAATGAGACACCATGGGAGCTCTGTGGTGAGCTCTCTTTCTACTGTGTGTGGGTGAGCGGATTAGCAAATACTGCATTTAACAGAAAGAGGAGCGTGAGTTCTTCACTGTATGTGACAAGAACGAAGCTGAAGCTGGGCCCTGATTTGTTCTGGGTTTGTACTGCACCTAGCACAATGGGCTCCTGGTAGTGCTTTTGGGCTCCTAGGCAATACCAATGCACAAGTAATACAATAGGAAAAACCCTTTCTATCAAGGCTGGTCGGATATTATTCCTCCCCTTCTCACTCCTGGTGTAATGCTTGTTGTGGTAAATATGGACATCAGGTCCATACTGTAGTCTGGGGCTAACTATCTTCTTCATACAGAGGTAGGCTTAAAAATCACAGCTTCTAGCATTCATTGCAGCCCCCTGCGCAAATCAAATCCGAGCACTGCATACTGACACCTGTCATCTGTGCAGACCATACCTCTCTTGTAAAGGTGTGAGAGCGGTAGTCTGCTCTGTTCTGTACATGTCACGTGTGGCTCTTGTACTCCATCCAGATTTTGACTGGATAGACTTGGGGCCCTTCTTGCTTTAAGGTAATCCATCACAACTCCCCAGGCAGCTCAAGCTTCTCACCCAGCGAGTTGCTGACCTTACACCGAAGTAGCCCATCCATCCCTGTTAGCTATCTCTCCTTCCCCTCCTGCTGTTCTCTCTTCTCTCTTTCTAGTTCTGTTTCTCTGACCCAGCCACGAAAGGGAAGCCTTAATTGCTGTTTTCCTTGCAGAACCGCCTCTATCAGGCTATCCAGAGAGCTGATGACATCTTGGACCTGAAGTTTTGCATGGATGGGGTTCAAACAGCATTGAGAAATGAAGATTATGAACAAGCAGCTGCTCATATCCACCGCTACTTGTCTCTGGACAAATCAGTCATTGAGCTGAGCCGGCAGGGCAAGGAGGGTAGGTGCTGTCCATGTGTAGCTGTTTAGTAAGGTAACCTGAGCACTCTTGCTTTTTGAGGTTATAACTATGTCCAGAGCTAAAGAAATTGAAGCCAAGGGGTGTGTTAACAAAGGATGTGATTATGGAATTAGCAGGTAGCACCTGCAGTTAGCCATTTACATGGACATGTCTGAATGCTTCTGAGAGATCATATCTTTACCAGGAGGGAAAGCTGATGTGCTGGGTTGGCTAGTTACTGAAAAGGTCACTGAAGTCAAGCTGGGTGATCATAATGGTCCCTTCTGGCCCTAAAAACCATGCGAACTGCCATACTTGTAGAGTTACCGACTTGGGGCTTGAATAGCTTGCCAGTCATTTACTAACCCACGGGCTAAATGTACTAATCAGTGGTGCATGATAGAAAAGATGGGAGGAAGGGTGCTCATCTCTGAGGGCCCAGTGCAGTGTCATGGTGTGATACTCAGATGGGTGCTGGAATACCTATTGGGTGCTTGTCACTGGATTCTACTTTATAGTTTAATTTTTTATTATTAAATCACTGTCTTGCAGGTGTTGATACTGGATATAATGTGATTAGTATGGATATTAGTGAGACACCATACACTTGATCTGCAGATTAATAAGGTTTAAAGTGTAAAGTTTTTTATAAATATATTAGTTAGATATAAAACTTAGAATTAATTCTAATCTATTATATTTATTAAGTTTGGAGAGCTAAGTAGTTTTTCAGAAGGCTGTATACAGGAATGGCTTTTTTTAGGGGCCTTGCTAGGGAGTTAGTGGATTTTTTTGGTTTAACTGCTAGTATTTTTTGTGGAGTTGTTGATGGAACGCCTTTTTTAAGTGGTGATTCTTTTTATATTATAAATTTTTATTTTTTTAATTATATATGTTAATTATTTATGTTAGGTTTTTATTTTTAATTATATTTTATTTTTATTATGATGATTGGGGTTGTTAAAATGACATTTGGTGATAGGAGGGGTGGAACAAAAATATGCCCCTTGGCCATGAAACAGTGTATTTTTAGACGTTTACAGATAATTTATTGTTTATATTATTTATGTGTAACTGCAAGTATACAGTATTTCTATTTTGTTTTATTATGTGTTGTGGTATACAGAAACTGAGACATTTATAAGGTTATTTAGTTTTATTTATTTGTCTTAATTGGAACATGTTATGTTATAGGGGTCAGAATAGCCAAGCAAGCAACTGAAGCTATGCTAGGCCTATAGGACAGTGGTCAAGCAACTCAAATTGTACTGAGTCTCCAACAGTAGGTGTCTGATAAAGTTGAATCCTGTTCAGTGACCTGGCTAGCCTGTGCTAACTGTAAGGCAAGGCAGAGGCAAGCCAAGACAACAGGGATCATTTTTAGAACTTCATGAGGGAAAACCCCCAAAATTATCCCAGGAGGATAAATAATAAAGACTTACTACTTACAGTAATAACCTGAATAGCAGCTGCAAAACCTAGCAAAGATTTGCCAACTTTCTGCTCCTGCTGATGGGGGAAGCTCTTTGCTAAAGAGACACTGAGGCTGGTTGGCTGCAGTCTCTTGTAGTCACTTGGTAATGAAAACTTTCCAGGTGTGATGCTGATAAGCAAATGGGCTTGAAATGCCCGTTGTCGTCTTTGGTTTTGTAAGTGGAAGTTTAAATTGTGCAGAAGTTCATGGGTTAGTGCTACCCCCCTCTGTCCAAACTCACCTAGAGAAATTTCTTACTGGCTGGAGAACTAATTTGTAAGGCCCATTCCATGCAGCATTATGTCCGAGCTCTGACTGGCAGAGACCGGTCCTTTTCACTGTAATTAGCTATTCTTACCCCTCTCCACCTTCCTTTCTTCCCATCTGCTATACCTGGCACTGGTGGGTTGTGGGGGCCTGAAGTCTTCCCTTTTGCTAACCATGTGCAGGTGGTCACTGGGCTGGGGCCGGGGGTGACCTCCTAAAGAACCTGGCCAGCAACAGATCATGCAGTGACTATTCCAATTAACAGCACCTCCAGTGTCCCAGGGACAAGATATGCCAGAGTGTTTCATTGGGATTTCAATGGAGCGTCTGGCCCTGCACAGCAGATATGGGATTGTGGGCCGATATCAGAGTGAGGGAGGGATTAATGTGTTCATCAGAGTTTGCTCACATGTTTTAACCCTGATTAGATTTTCCCTCCAGGCTTTAGGGCATAGGGATATGATGATCTCATGAGAGACCCCAGAACTGGAAGAGTGTGTATACACATGCCCTCACCCCTCCACACACTCTCTTTACCCCTAGGTTAGCGGTCCTGGGTGGTCTGGGGGGAAGAAAAGAAAATGAGCTGGGGACCTGTATCCTTCTTACACTTAGATGGCTCCTACCTGCCAGCCTGGGGCTGGAGTTACGTGGCCATGGTGCCAGAAGGGTAAGTGTCCATGAATCTGGTACTAATACAGTGATGCGCCTTCTGAACAGGCAGCATAATTGATGCCAACCTGAAGCTCCTGCAGGAGGCAGAGCAGCGCCTGAAGACTATAGTGACTGAGAAATTTGACATGGCTACAAGGCAGGGAGACCTGCCTCAGGTGGAACGTTTTTTCAAGATCTTCCCCCTGCTGGGCTTACACGAGGAAGGGCTGAGCAAGTTCTCTGAGTACCTCTGCAAACAGGTAATGAGTGCTGCAGGATTCGCAATGGCCTCTGGGCTGGCCAGAACATCTCAGAGGAGAGCCTTTGCCGACACTGGGTATTGAGGGATGGGATCTTGGCCCCTGTGCATCTAATGGCTGAATCTCTGAGACAAGCCTGGGCTGTTCAGTACTTTCTCTGCTTTCTGTGCTGTCGGGGGGGCTTTTGGGTGACCAGTCACAGATCCACGCCCCTCACTCTCTGGCTTGTCTTTCCCCATCCTTGTTTTACTTGGACACATCTCTAACAGCTGTGCTGCTTCCACTCAGCCTACGGCCAGCACGGCCCTGAATTGCACTAGCATGTTGATCAGTTTCTTCTGGAGCCATTATGTGCCAGGATCTGATTAAATGATCCCTCACAAATAGGCAGATTTCTCGCAGAAAATGTGGACTTAGCATTTTGCTGAGGAACCCACATCTCCTGCTCCCCCAGTCCTAGCTGCTGGCCACTGAGACTGCGCCTCGTGCTGCTGCCTGTGGTTACTCCAGGGAAAAGGAACCAGACTGGATGGGTGGGGGATGAGGATTATGCAAACCATGAGGAAGTGGAAAGAGCCCTAAGCAGGAAGACCTGGGTGGTCCTGAGGGGAGAATTGGAAAGAGGAGGAGAGCTGGGGAGGGAAGGGTAAAAAGTGTTTGGAAGAACAAAGTGGGAGGTACAGTTAAGTGCATTGGAGATTCCCATGGCCCTTCTTTTTGATCCTCTACTCTTGAGGACGGGAGACAGGACTTGCTTTCTGTTCCCAGAAAGCACTCCCCTCCTCCTCCCGTGTTGTAAATAGGAATTGTAGTCAGGTTCCCAGGTGCTGAGGGAAGCCAAGTAGTACAACATTAATCTCCTGTCCTACAGCTCTCTGCACAGGTCCTAAGAGCCCTAGTGAATGGCACTGAGGGTATTTGCTAGGCTGCCTCTAGTTAGGCTTTTTAGAGGTGAAAAGCTAGGATTTGTCTGCTGTTTTAACAGAGGGTGCTATTTGCAAGGCACAGCCAAGTACACCTGTCTCTTCTAGAGCTGTAGTCCTGGAGTCCCCTCTGCCATCTGACCCAAAGCACTGACACCTGCTCTGCAAGGTCCCTGTGTCTTGTTCTTCTGGTGGCAGAGAAGGTGGAACAGCAGCAGATGTGACTAGAGGTCAGGGCTGTGTGGGGCAGGAGGGCAGAAGTCTCTCTGGGTGGCGGCTGTGCCAGACCCATACTGACCCATTGCTTCCTCTGGGGCTTAGATCGCTAACAAAGCAGAGGAGAACCTGTTACTGGTGATGGAGACGGACATGAGTGACCGCAGGGCTGCAGTCATCTTTGCAGATACACTGACGCTCCTCTTTGAAGGTATAGTAGAGCCTCGAAGATACGAACACCAGAGTTACAAGCTGACCACTCAGCCGAGCACCCTGTGGAACCAGAAGTACTGTAAGCAATCAGGCAGCAGCGGAGGGGGAGGAAAAAAAAGCAAGCAAATACTGTGCAGAGCAGAAACAGTCTGGGGTCTGCGCTGTTCTGTTAGCCAAGAGCACTGTTTCATCCCCTCCTACCTCACCCCACTTGGAGGGGGAAGCTGTTTTCACCACCCCTTCAGTCTCCACCTCCTGAGCACTGGAAAGAAAGCTGCCACAGCTGGGCAGCTCATGCTGCAAGGAGCTGAAGGTTGCAGCCAAAGCCTGACCTGGAGCTGGAGTGGAGGAGCTGCCTGGAGCAGGCCTGGAGCTGGAGTGGAGGAGTTTTAAAGGGCCACAACTGGTGCACCAATGCCACCCACGCTTTGCCCTTGGCTGCACTCCTGGATCCTGCTAGCACCTCTGGGAGTGCAAGGGGCAGGGGAGGGAGGGGCACTGGCAGTTGGCTGGCACCACCCCCTGCCACGTGCTGCCTCCGGAGTGTAGCAAGCACAAACTGCAGGAGCTCAGTGAGAGCTAGCGCAAGTAGAAATAGCAGTGCAGCTGTGGCGGCACAGCCAGCGGCGGTGCGTCTGAGCCATGCTGGGCACGTACCTGCTGGCTTTGGCAGGTTTGTACTTGTATCCACTGCTGCTGCACATACTTCTGCAGCTACACTGCTATTTATACTCACGCTAGCTCTCACTGAGCGACCGTAAGGTGTGAACATGAGAAGGGGAGTCGCAATCCTAGCTTGTAGGGTAGACCTAGATTAAAAGGGAGAGAAGGTGGAGGGCATAACAGTGGGGAGGGGGAAGGGTACCCCAGGACGTCGAGGTGGGTTATACGAGGATCCCACTAGCCTGGGATTCTGAGCTGCACGTCAGGAGGTGCTGTCTGCCCCTTCCTACACCTTAGATCGGACCCGCAGCCCAGGTCTTCAAAGAAAAATGGCCACCACTGTCTTCTTGCAGGAATTGCTCGCATTGTAGAGACCCACCAGCCCATCGTGGAGACCTACTATGGGCCTGGGAAGCTGTACACCCTGATCAAGCACTTGCAGGTGGAGTGCGACCGGCAGGTGGAGAAGGTGGTGGACAAGTTCATCAAACAGAGGGACTATCACAGGCAGGTAAGAGTGATGTGCAGTGCAGACAGACTGAGCTACGGCCTAGAGCCAGCTCCAAACATCATCCCCAGCGATTCTCTAGCATCCCATAATCCTTTGCAAGTGGAGCATGCGCCTTGGGCCTCATTGCCTGGCTCTACACTGCCATGTGGGAAGCTTGTGCATGGTGCCTGACTTTCTAGGCCAGGTTTGAGGCAGCACGCTAAACCTTGTGAGTGGGTGGAAGGGACCTGGTTTTGCTCCATCACTGTCCGGAAGGACAGCAGCCATGAGACATGAGTGGGGGAAGTGAAGGGGATCCCTCAGGGTTTGAGTGAGAGGGTAAATGGAGAGTTCTGCCAAGGGCCTGTAGCTCTTGCCTATTGGGCAGAGAAGGCTTTACCAAGTGTGACAAGCGAATGAGAGAAATCCTGTGGGGCGATCTGAGCTAAATCATGTTTCCGACTCTTTCAGTGATCCTGTGCCAGCTACAGCATTGCTGTTAGCTGGCTCATAAGCACACACCACACGTGCTGCCTTTAGAGGCCATCTGCAATAGCTCTTTCTGTCCTATGTCCTTGTTCAGCCCCACAGTAATTCAGTTGCTAGGGCAGGGGGCGTGCAGGTGGGTTGGCTTTTGTGAGCAGTTCTTTCTGTGAAGGACTCCCTTTGACTTCCCTGTGCCAGCTGCTCCTCAGCAGTATAGGGGAACCTCACTTGGGGTTAAGGAGATGGAACGGTAGGGATGGCGATGACTCTCCTGTTCTCACAATTGCAGTTCCAGCACGTTCAGAACAGCTTGATGAGAAGTTCAGCTACAGAAAAGATTGAACCAAGGTACAGAAAATAATAAACTAGCTGCTCTTTTCCTCTGCATTGCTTATCTGGCATTAACACTACTTAGCATGCAGCTAGCATTTTCCATCTTCTAAATGCCTTACAATCACTAAAGTATACAATCTTTGGTGTCTGTCTTTATTGTGCCTTTAGGGGCTATAAAGATGGTGTCTGTGCTTCTTTGTTCATTACCTGAAATATCAGACCTTGACTTCCCTAAAGGCCTAGGAATATGAAAGCACAGGAGGCTGCAGCTCTGCCGGCCCTCTGTGGATGAGGGAGATGGTGATTCTTCATGTATTATCCCCATTTTACAGCTGGGGAAAGTGAGCCCCAATGGGGAGCCGTGACTTCCTGCACAGAAGTCCATGGCAGAGATGGAAGCAGAAATCTGGACTCTGGACTGTGTTCCCTCCACGTAGCGAGATTCTGTTACATCACTTTGTCTGTAATGAACTGAAATACTTCATTTCCCCACTCATTATTGTCTTAAACCAGTGGTTCCCAACCTTTTTGGCTCAAGGGCCACAAATATAATTTTTACAACACTGAAGGGCCACCAGTCTGCCAGCAGCCCCCTCCTCCCTACTGCAGGCAGAGGGAAGAATTTCAGTGAGGAGCATCTCCCGTCCCCCTGGCTGCAGCAGGGAAACCATGCACTCCACCTGGGTCTCTACACAGTGGCCCCCTTCTGCAGCCAGAGGGATGGGAGATCATTGCACCCCTACCTCTGGCTCTAGCAGGAACCCAGCGCCTAGGGACCAGGTGGAGCACTTTGCCATGCTTCCTGCTACAGCCAAGCGGAGGGGAGCACTGATCTTCTGTCCCCTTGACTGCAGCAAGGAGCCTGCACTGGCAAAATGCTCCACCTGGGTATTTAGGCAGCAGCTCTCTTCTGCAGCCAGTGGGAGGGGAGCTGCAAGCCATTCTGAAAGACCCAAGTGGGCCGCAGGACACAAGTTGGGTACCATTGTCTTAAATACTTTAATTGCCCCAGATTAAGCTATTGGGCGTGTACTCGTGTGCCACACTGGTGCATGCCCTATAGATATAGCTGGATCTTTCCCATGCAGTCAGGCATCACTCAGGACATACATCAAGCTCTGCCTTCCCTGAAGATCATGGCTATTTTGGTGTGTTTCTACAAATTCTTTGAGGATATTTTTGGTGGACTATTGCTCAGCGAGGATGGATTGGCCTGACACTTAGCTCCCAATGTGGAGGAGCAGCTTTTCGTCTGGTCCGTCCCCTTGGCTGGCCAGCTCAGGAGTTTAGGCTCGCGTCAGCAGAGTTTTCAGAGTCCGTGGAAAGCACAAGCTTCCCCACCATGTCAAGGTGCATGCCCTGGGGAAGGCTAGAAATATATGTTTAAAAAAAAACATTTTTGCTTTTCAAACCATTTCTTTTTGTGATTCTGTGAGACCATTTATTACACTCGCCATGTGTAACTTTCTTTGCCAAGTCCTTCTGGAACTCGTTGCCAGGGATGTTGCAAAGGGCAAAACTAAAAGTGGCTTCAAAAAAGAATTAGGTAAGTTCATGGAGGCTAGGTTCAGCAATGGCTATTAGCCAAAGTGGCCAGGGACGCAACCCCAGGCTCTGGGTGTCCCTAAGCCTTTGACTATCAGATGTCAGCAAATGGATCATTTGATAATTGCCCTGTTCTGTTCATTCCCTTTGAAGCATCTGACATTGGCCACTGTTGGAAGACTGAGTACTGGACTAGATGGACCATTGGTCTGACCCATTTACGTTCTTCTGTTCTCTGGGCTCTAGCATTCCCAACTGTAAAATGGGAGATAGTACTTCCCTGCCTGTCAGGTCGATGGTCTATGTTTACGGTGCTGCGTAGAGTACGTACACTGAACATCCCCCCAGCATGGGTAAAAGTAACAGTGCAGATAATGAGGCCCAGCTGAGGTGAGAGAAGACATGCCAGCCCCTTAGGGCATGTATCTTCGACAGCTCTCCAAATGCCCAAGTGGTGCCTCCAGTGTCTACACTGCTATTTTTAGCAGTGTAGTGTCCCCACTGCCAGAGCCTTTCCCTGCTGCAGTAAAATACTCCAGCAGCTCCTCCCACCAGAGCCTTTCACCACCATGTGTAGGTACACGCTGCGGCGTGCTTTTCACTGTGGCGCATAGCTATATGTACCCTACATGCTGCTGCCAGCGTAGACAAGGCTTAAGTAATGTTTGCACAGTGCTTTTACAGCATTGCTGAAAGACTCTAGGAGTATCATTTTCCATTTAAATTACATAAGAAGCTCCCTTTCCTTTGCACACACGATGTACTGCTCTTCACATGCAGGTACCACTGGGCATTTCCTCACCTGCCAAATCAAGAGAAACCCCTTGTTGTTTGCAGGTGCAGACTAGCACTTGCCAAGGATTTGTAATGAATGTTTGTATACAGAAGCGTACATGGAAGGAACAGTGACCAAGAGATTCCACCTGGCCATTCAGGGATGACGCTTATTGCTAGCTGGGTCTAGTACAGCTTCTGTCCCAGCCTATCAATGTTAGTCACATCCACCAACAAAAAGAGTGTTGTTCTTTAATTATTTTTGCAAAGCTTTTTGATAAATCCATCACCCCTTTTGTGTGTCATATGTCAGCGTCGTTATTTTTGATAGTCATTGTCCTAAGCAGTTTACAATCTCCTGACCCTGAATTTAATTCCTATCATAAACTCTAGGAGAGTTGATATCCCTTTTGCTTCAGGACACAATGAAATCTCTAACTGCATGGGGCTAGGAAGAAACTTCCGTTTTGGGCAGGTTATTCAGTAACTGTCCACTGTAGATGTTTTGCATTTTTCTCTGAAGTATCTAGCCACTCTCAGGTGGTATCTGGGCTGGCTGGACTCTTAACCTGCTCCAGTCGAGCAGGCCCTGTGTTTTACTACCCATAATAAAGTAAATGTGTTTCCATTGAACGCAGCTGACTAATCTGGGGAGTTTTTAAGGCCAGAAGCAAGTCTCAGCAGGCCTGAGCTCAGCAATGCATTTGAAAGTAAAGGGAATGACTGGTGGTTGAGCCTCCTGCAGATGGCCATCTTTCAAAGCATTGGCTGTCATGGACGAGCATTTTTCCTTGCAAACGAGCATTCCTGCTCCTATAGCGTGTGCTGCCTTGCCATGCAGCTTGGTTTAGGAAAATCCATGCCCTTCCTTTCGAATGCCTGTTGCATTTTCTCACTGTGCCCCTTGCAGGGAACTTGACCCCATTTTAACCGAGGTCACCTTGATGAATGCCCGCAGCGAGCTGTACCTCAGATTTATCAAGAGACGAATCATCTCGGACTTCGAGGTGGGAGACTCCATGGCCTCGGAGGAGGTAAAGCAAGGTAATCCCTTGAATGCTGGTGCCTTTCTGGCTCTTCCTTTGCAGCCCCTCAGTGGGTAGCTGGCAGGGTGAAAGCAGGTGCTGCTGTGCAGCTGCTTGTTTAAGGCAGCTTCTGGGACAGCGCTCTGGAGACTGGACCACGCGGCATGGGGGACCCTGACCATTTTCAGGATTGTGTTTCCTGCATCCAGCCACCTGCATAATCTGGTCTCTCAGTAGTGCATCTCTTGGAGCCATGCCCTTCTCCTTCACTGGGGGGAGACCTGAACAGTGGTGTGCACAGGAAACCTGTCCCTCTAGGGCAGAGTCCAACTCTTTGGATAGTTGGTTTGGAGACCATCTTTTACCTTCTGTTACTTGGTCTCGTTTCCTGCAGCTGGAAAGGTTGCACGCCAGACCTAACAAATGCAAAGGGTGGGGTCACTACCCCACCCATGAAAAGCAGTCAGACAGTGCCACTGTTGAAATCTGGGAGTGATGTCACAACATGATGTTGCCCTCGACCTTCTTTGCGGAGGAGTTGTCTTCTATATCTGTCCCTGGCTGGCAGGTGCCTGGTATCCTTTGCATGCCCTACCTTTGTTCTCTAAAGCAGGGGTTCCTAAATATTTTTTTGTAGCATGGGCTGCATCTGAAAAGTGGGAGAGTGTCTCATGGACTCCACCGCTTTCTTTCCTGGCTTCATGAGCTGTCTCCCACTCCCATTTCTGTTACGTAGTAGTTGGAAATGGAAGTGAGCCAGCAGCCCATGACCAGCACGCTCTCTGCAGACCCCATGGGAGCCATGGCTGTAAAGCAAACAGCCCCCTTCTCAATGCAGAATCATTAAGGTAAAGAAATCTCTCTGAGCAGAGTATACTCCTGATGCACGTAGTGTGGAGAGCTGGGAAGGGAGCAGTAGCCTGGGAACAGGTGAAGAATTTAAATGAAGTGCTCATCTGGAGTCTTAATCAAGTTTTGGTTTCCTCTTCTATCCTACTGAGTGCTCAGTGTCACCGCTAGAGTCCTGACGAGCCCTTAATTTACACCTTGCGCTTTCGAGGACCAACAGCCCCAGCAGTCGTCTTCCCGGCTGAGGTTGGGACAGGGCCCTTCTTTTGGAGCTCATCTCTCCCTCAGGAAGAGCAGCTGACAGAGGAGTTCCCCAGTGCCCTTTGCCCCATAACTAAATATGCTGCTTATGCATCCAGCTTCTCTCAGCTCAGGTAGTGTGACTGCAGTTGGCACTTCCAAGGGACTCTGCCAGCTGGTACAGAGTACTTCCAGAGTCAGCTTGGCAGTGCTGTCAGCTGTTCTTTGCTATACATTTCAGACACGTGATTCATTCAAGGCAGCAAGGTTTGCACAGCGTGTGCCCATTGGGTACCATTCAGGCAGGTAGCTGCTGCCCTTCCAAGGCGCTGAGGTGGCCGTAGGGAGGTGCTTTTGGATGCTCAGTCACTGGTGCTGATTCTGGTTTGCACTCTGCAGCGCATCAAAAGTCTTTGGACAAGCTCCTCAACGACTGCCTCTTGAGTCGCACCATACAAGAACTGATTGGCTACTATATCACCATGGAGGAGTACTTCATGCGGGAAACTGTCAACAAGGTAGGGCCTGCGGCACTGCCTCCTGGGTAGCCTGCAGCTGGGGACAGGGCCTTGAAATCCAAGATGGATTGGGAAGGCGTCCACGCCTCAGGTTCATGCTGCTGCATGGTCCTGCTGTGTGAACAACTGCAGGGAGCACTCTGCCACGTGTCATGTCTGGGGATTCCATTCCTTCCATCTCTCAGGGTCAGTGGGAACAAAGTTCACATGAACAACGTGCAGAATTAATTGAAAAACTCCTTTCTGATCTTCACACTCCAGTGTGATATTAATCTGGAGTAAGGGCTATCTGTCTAGTTAACACTGCAGCTGGAGACCCCTGATAAATGGGCTGGACCAATTCGGTAAGCTTCACATGGTTGCCCCTGGCCAGAGCCCTCTAAAGAAAGTCCAGAGGCTGCTGGTGGTGCTGGGGGGGGCACTTTTTCCTTGGTGGTGGTAGTGGTCCCAAGTGTGGCTTACAGCATTGCTGGACTGATGGGGTGTAGTACCGGGAACCTGTCTGCTTGTGGCCATTGATGATCCCCTGGCACCTCTCACTAGAGTAGGAGTGTTAATCTTGTTGTCTTGGCCAAGTTCTAAGTTGGGGAATGACTCTGCTGACCTGAGTCTCCTCTTGCAATGTCAGTCACACTTGTATCCTTCGTTTCCTGTCCTAAATGCTTGCTGGGCACTGTTGAGCAGCTCCAGCCAGCAGAGGAGTGAATGAAATGACCCCTCTATGCAGTGCTTGTGAGGTGTGCTGGATCTGTGCATTGAAAGCCATTCTAGCTGTTCCTCAGGCTGCATGCCATGCCGAAGGAGCCTTAGCCAGGAATGGATGTTAAGATAGTTGCTAACATGATGTAACAATGAGTTTCATGGACCACAAGCTCCTTTTGTGCCCTGTGCAGTGCAAGAGATTCTTCTGTCACATGGTGGCAAGCATCTATCTGAGATCCTGGCCTCTGGAGGGGGAATGATGTAAGCAGGTGTGGGTTTGATCCCTAAAGACAGATCGTGTGTTAATAGCTAGACCACCACTCTGGCTCTGATTTTTATCAGCAGCATATGATGTTGCCTTGAGGTGGATTGACATCAGGGCCTGAGGTCCCTGGCTGGATGTGCTATGGGGAGACATTGGATTGTGCTCTTGAACCAGCACCCTCCTTCTTAGCTGATGCTTAGAGCAGAAACTTCCTGGCTTCAGAATGGAAACCTCTGCAAAGGAGTTCAGCTCTTTGAGCACGTGGTGGGAGGGGGCTGAAAGAAGGAGCGCCTGGGTGATCTTCCCCATTCTGCCAGTGAGTATTGAGAATTAACAACTGGGGCAGCACCCACAGATGCACAGTGCAGCTTAGGCTCGGAGATGAGCTATAACAGAGTTAGTGAAGTGCTGCTCTGAGAAGTAACCTGGCTAGAGTGGGCCTAGTTGCTCCAGGAAAGTAGTGGGGGGGGGGGATCTGTAGGAAGGGGGAGCCATACTTGGGGCTAGACGTTTCTTTGAACCATGTAGACAAAGATGAACCTGAGCCACTCAGCGATCCCATCTCTGTGACTTCTGGACCCTTATCTGCTGCACTCACTGCTCTGAGTTTGCATCCTTCAGGCTGTTGCCATGGACGTGTGTGAGAAGGGTCAGCTGACCTCCAGCATGGTGGATGATGTCTTCTACATAGTGAAGAAGTGCATCGGGCGTGCCCTTTCCAGCTCCAGCATAGACTGTCTCTGTGCCATGATCAATCACTCTACCACCTTGCTGGAGTCCGACTTCAGGTAATGCGCCAGGCTGCCTGCAGGTGTCCAGGGGCTGAGTGCTGCCTCTGAGTCCCACAGGGGGCACGCCAAAAGGATGGGGAGATGAGAGAATATACAAGATTTATCAGAAATGGCCATAACTAATTTCCCCCTTTATTCAGCTCTGGTTTTGTTGCATACTCAACACACACAGTGTTTGGCTATTGTGTGGTGTTTCCTGCATGTAGAGCTTTTGGGTTCCCATGCTTCTAACCTCAAGTATGTGTCTTCCCTGGGATATGCCATGTGAAAACAGACCCTTGGATCTGGCCAGGGCTTGGTGGGGAGAATGGCTGCAAGAGCCTCAAGACCAAAAGTCCTCGAAAGGGCTGGGAAGAAATCCATGTGTACTTACACATTTACCTGCATGATTGTACGGTCTGTGCTGGGTCATTCACAGGCATTCACCTTAGAGCACCACACTGCCTATGAGGTTCCTAAGGACCACTCTAATGCAGTGACTTGAGTGGCTGCCTAATGCTTTTGAACAGGGGCAGGTGGGTACAGAAATAGACCTGTGCTGTTTTGCTTCCTGAGATGGCAGCAGTCAGAGTGAATACAGAAGTGGCTGACCTCGGTGAGCTGCTGCAACCATTTGGGTGAGAGCTCGGGGACAAATGCATTTCAGCAGGGTCCCTGGATGCTGGACATCGGACCTCACCAAATCGCTCTGCTCCTCACAGGGTTCTGTGTACTATGCCTAGATCCTTGCTCCTGACTTGAGCAGAAGGGAACTGTTGACCAATATATGCTAGGCTAATTATTATATTATCTATCATCTTATCAATATCTATTATTCACACCAGATGCAATAATAAGTGTTAAGCACACCAAATCAATATAACATTGTTATGTCTATTTCTTGCAGTTATAAGGCTGTCTTTCCATAATCCTGTTCACCTCTGTTATGCGTCCCATAAAACTTTGCAAAACTGACATCAGCTTTGGCTTTAGAAAATAAGAAACTTGTCAAAGGGAAAATGTATTCATGTTCTGCCCCAGTACAAGCTAGGGAGGTACCTTCATGGGCCAATACCTGGAATGCTAGCATCCACAACACAGCTAAGGAAGGAACAGAACAGCAAGTTAAGAAACTGGTGGGTTGGATTTTAGTGGCATATAAAGAGTTTTGTAACTTGTAAAATCATTCTGTAATGATTCCTAGCTGAATTGTGTATCTTTAGACGCAAGTTTTCTGTGTAAGGTAAATTCAACAATGCTGCACGAGGCGGCTTCCCAGAAATTGGTGTGGCATTGAACTTTTTTCCCGATATTGAGGGATTATGGGCTTCTAGCAAATAGCCCGACCTGCTTCTGGTCTGTTGAGTACATTTTATAACGGACGAAAACATGGTCAAGGAACTGACTATACAATTCACCCTCCGAACTGGGCCATGTTAGTTCTTCAATGTTGTTCCCAGGGTGAATGGTGGGAAGAGAGCTGTGCTTCTGCAACTGGGCCCGGGCCCGATGACCCACTGTCCGCCTGATTGGCTTGTTCTGCTTGGTACTAAAGCACAGTGTGCTCTACTCATCCCCAGGGAGGTTCTGTGCACCAAGCTGAAGCTGGGCTTCCCAGCCACCACGTTGCAAGACATCCAGAGAGGGGTGACCAGCGCGGTGAACATCATGCACAGCAGCCTGCAACAGGGCAAGTTGGACACCAAAGGCATTGAAAGCACCGATGAGGCCAAGCAGTCCTTTCTGGTGGGTTTGCACAGGCTAGTATTCAGGGGAGGGCAGGCAGCAAGGATCAAGGACCTGGAGAATGTGAGAAAAGGGGTGTGCTTGAATATCTAGTGTCCCAGGAAATAGAAAGTCTACATAGCCTTCCGACTAGCTATCATGACTGTGCGTTTCCCTGGACTGGGAAAGTAGGTCTGCCCTGTGCTGAGATTGGCATTGGTCCCGTTCTTTACATTGCCCTGCCGAGAGGCATGGGAAGGGTGCCACGTCTCCCTGTGGGGGGACTTGTGCACAGAAGGATTGCATGGCATGAATGAGCTCTGATCGCTGCTGATGCAACGAAAGGGTTTTCATCACAGATGGCCACTAGAGCAGTTCAAATATATTCTCTTCACAGGAGCGTGTGTTTCCGCAGTCAGAGCCTGTAAATAATCTTTACAGAGCAAGAAATGTGAGCTCTCAGGGGTGCCTCCATTCTCAACTCCACGGCTCTCTGTTGCTTCCCTCCTTCTGGAGGAGCACTGCATAGCTCTCAGGATGTCTTCTCCAGCCATGCGTGCCCTACATGTGCATATGGGAGACTGCACTGGTAGAATGACTGATTTCCTCATCCAGCACTGAAAGGGTTTCCCATTGATGGCCAATGTTGTTGTGAAAAGATGCTGAGCAGATCTCAAGTGATGTCCCTTGACGGGCAGCAGTGGTGGTGTTTGCCTTGCACCTGTGTGCCCCGTCTGCCCACTGGAGCACGGTGAACACATTGCAATGAGGAGGCTACTCCTGCTGGGGGTTCCCTGTAGTGAATTTCATTGTGCTTGGAGGAGAGAAATCAAAGGCATGAGTGAAGGGAGGGTGCAGGACTGAGCGTTTCATGTCATTAAACTCTTGGTGACAGGTATCTGGATTTCCTCAAGCAAAGTACTTAAAATGTCAGCACTCCCAATGGAGTTCCTCATTCCCCTGTCAGCCTGTCTCAGGCCCAGTCTACACTTACCTTTGCAATTCGGCGGCAGTTGACAGGAGATACGCAAGTGACATAAATCACTTGCGTATCTCCCCGTCGACTTTGCAGCGTCTCCTCTGCGCAGTGTCCATACTGTGCTGCGTCGAAGGGAACAGCACTGCTTTCAATGCAGCGCTACCCCACTTACCAGGGTGGTTTTCCTGCGTCGCTTCCTGGATCGACTGAGCGCATCTACACAGACCGCTCAGTCGATCTGGAGCAATCGATGTGACGGCAGCAAATTTGCCGCTGTCAGTGTAGACCCAGCCTCATTTTCCTTTTGCCAAGAAATCTCCGCATTACACTAACATTTACTTCAACTTCAACAGTTGATGAGCAAAATGTCACCTCTGATGATGATGTGATGGGGATTGTCACAGGGCAGGAGAATTTCTGCTCTCTCCTGCCTGACCATCAATGACTTGCTTTTCACTACCGCTTCTCTGGACGTTTACTTGTCATCTATGTCCTGTGTGTAAGCAGCTGTTCTGGGGACTCCCAACTCAGAGTGTTCTCTGTCATGCTGCTGCAAAAGCAGTCCCAAACACAAGGATAGGACTTTCTGCAGCAGAGAGCTGTCGCTCAAACATTTTTATATGTAAAACAAGAGTAGGGGAAGGGTAGATAAGATGTTACTGGACACACATCATGTCTTCTATACTTATGTATTTGTAGTTGACTTTCTGTGCAATTCCATTGTGTTCCTTCCTTTTTTATTCTAGGTAACCTTAAACAATGTGGAGGTCTGCAGTGAAAACATCATGACCCTGAAGAAGACTTTGGAGGTAATGGCTGGAGTCTTTATTGGCTTCCTATAACCAGCTTTACAATAGACTCCCATACAGCTAGGTAAATTCGAGGGCCTTCTGGCATAAAACGAGTATTCCCAGCCTTCTGTGGGCTTGTCCTCACATGACTTTCGGTGGCCTTATTCAACTTCCGCTGAACTGTCTGGCTAGTTCAAATAGCTTGGTAGAAAAAATTGGGCTGGATGGGACCATTATCAATTCCTTCCACCTACAACCTGGCAGAACTGACATAATTTTCCCCTTTGTATTTCCAGTAGTTACCAATCAAGCTGAAGCCTCCATTGTTTAAAGGGATGGTGATTTGTTTCCTTACCTAACTGTTTTCATTTTATACCTAAATCTTCCTGTTGTGGGGCCATTACTACATATGCTGTCAGTATCTAATGAGAATTTGCTCATTTGCATATGGCTTCTGAACCTCTTTCCTCTAGACCGAATGTGGTTAACCTTTCTTTATCCCTCTCATTTTCCACAGACAGGTCTACACTGCAGACCTGTACTGGTATAACTATGTCCCTCAGGGCTGTGAAAAATCCATATCTGTAAGTGAGGTAGTTGATCTAACCTAAGCCCTCGTGTACGCAGTGCTATGTCGACGGAAGAACTTCTCCTGTCAGCATAGCTACTGTCTCTCAGGGAGGTGGATTAACTACTCCTGTCAGTGTAGTAGTGTCTTCACTAAAGCGTTACTGCTGCACTGCTGTAGTTCTCTACAGGTAGACAAATTCCACATCTCCAATCCATTTCTGCTGATCACCTTTGAACGCTGTTCAATTTATCGGGGTTTTTTAAATAACTTTCTTGCCTCTCCAAACCTATTTTGTCTTGACTACCCAAGTGGTAGCCCAGTGGACTAACCAGAAGAAAATACTGATGATACACACAGTGACTTAAAAAAAAAAAACCACCAGCCATGTTTTTTTAAAAGGGGATTCAGCTCAGCTGCTAAATTAATATCTAGTGCCAAAACAGAGTGATTGCTGTCTAAAGCTTGTTGAAGACCTAGCCCATGCATTGGTGAGCTTATAGTCTAAATAGATGTGACCCAACCAGCTGATGCAAGAAAGACGGTGGATGGCACTGTGGGAAGGGGGATGTGGATGAATGGACTGAAATCTCTCCTCTGTCCAGGCCACAGGGTAGCTTGTTAGCATTCTGTTAGCTTTTGAAAATGCTAAAAGAAGGGGGCAGGGTTCTGTTCCAGGCTCTTCCACTGACTTGCTAGGGCAATGACTTTGCCCCCACCCCTTGCTTCTCCATCTGTACTATGGAGATAATTTCCCTTTGTCTTGGATTAGATGCTTTTATGTCTTGTGATACATGAGGCAACCTGGTGGTTCCACCTCCATCCTGCCATGTTTCCTGCTCCATTGTATTCTCTTTTCACAACAGCGGCATCTTTTTCAATGGTTTTCTTATGCCATCTGTTGTCCTCCTTCACATTTTCCACCAAGTGGTGTCTAGTCAAGGGCTTGTTTGGGAATATGGCTTTTGATACTGTGGCAAATGGCCAGCTTCTCCTTAATGGGTCTCGCACTTTTGCCTCTCATAGTGGGCCAGGGTGTCACCGGTTATCCCGTCTTCCTGGGGATGGGGGGTAGGGACCCGGGCCCGCCTGCTCCTCCAGGTTCCAGCTCAGGGACCCTATGAGTAGCAGCTATGTGCTGTTGGCACAGTACTTGTAGCTGCAGACTTTTCCCCTGGGCTATTCTCCCCTACGCCCCCCTCCATTCTTCTGGCTTCTTGAGCTCAGTACCTTCTTCAGGACTCTACCTCTCTTCCACACACCCTGTACTCCGTTCTACTCCTCTTCACGACTCCACACACCACTGTACTCCATTCTGCTCTTCTTCACAACTCCACACGTTCCTCTGCTCACTACACACCTACTCCTTCAACTCCCACCCTGTCTCTCAGGAGTAGAGGGTTTTTATAGGTACCTGTGTGGGGCCTTAATTGGTGTCAGCTGACCCTAATTACCCTCTAATGACTCTGGCTAGTCTATAGGAAATAAAGCCCAGATCATTCTAGAACTTACATACCGCCCTTTCAGAACTTCCCTTCTGCCCTTGTTATACCACACATCTCCCCCCCTTCTCACTCAACACCACAGGGCTGGGCTACTTAGGACGTGAGGCAGTGCTGGCGTGAAAGGGCATCAGGATTGCCATGTTGGCTTCCGGCCCTATGCTGTACCCGGAAGTGAAAACACTGTAGGGAGAGGAACCATCGGCTCACTCTGGCATTCTTCTCCTTGTTAGTGTGCATTCATTGGAGCAGGTCTGTTACCAGCGTGAATTTCCTCCCCAGTAGATAGTATCTGAGGGTTTCCATGGCCCATTTAACTGCCAGGCACTCTTTTTCAACCACCGCATACTTCTGTTCCCTAGGGAGGAGTTTCCTGCTGAGATACAGGATGGGGTGCCATCTATTATCTGTGCCAGGATAGCACTTAGCCTTGTCTCTGAGGCATCCGTTTGGAGGATGAACTCCTCAAAATCCAGAGCTATAAGCACTGGGTGGCTACAAAGAGCTGTCCTTAAATCCATGAATGCTTTCTCAGCCACCTCAGTCCACTTCACCATATCCGGGCCCTGAGCTTTTATCAGCTTGGTGGCAAAGTGGGGGATGAATCTCCTGTAATACCCCACGATCCCTAAGAATGCCCTGATCTGTTTCTTGCAGACTGGTCGGGGCCAGGCTTGGATGGCCTCTACCTTGTCCCACTGGGGCTTTACTAGACCTTTCCCTACCACATATCCCAGGTATTTAGCCTCAGCCAGCCTTATTGCACACTTTGAGGGGTTTGCAGTGAGGCCAGCTTTCCGGAAGGTGTCAAGCACTGCCTCAACTTTCCCTGGGTGCATTTCCCAGTCGGGGCTATGGATGACCACGTCATCGAGGTAGGCAGCTGCATACCTGGCGTGGGGTCTCAGTAAGTGGTCCATCAACCTTTGGAATGTTCTGGGGGCCCCATGGAGTCCAAAGGGAAGGACGGTATACTGAAACAAACCATCGGGCATGGAAGGCAGTCTTCTCCTTGGCATCTTCGGCTAGGGGGATTTGCCAGTAGCCTTGGTCAGGTCCAGGGTGGTCACGTATTGAGCCTTGCCCAACCAGCCCACTAGCTCGTCGATACGTGGGATTGGGTAAGTCTCAAATTTAGATACCTCATTCAACTTCCTGAAGTCGTTACAGAACCGCAGGGTAGCATCAGGCTTCGGGATTAGGATGATGGGGCTGGACCACTGGCTGTGGGGCTCTTCAATAACCCCAAGTTCCAACATCCTTCATACTTCTGTCCTAATTTCCTCCCTCTTGGCCTCTGGTATGGTTTTATCGTTACTCATGCCCCAGGGTTGGTGATGATGTGATGATGGACCACCGTTGTATGATCGGGCTGCTTGGAAAACACGTCCTGATTTCTGTGGATCATGTCAATAACTTCCGTCTGCTGTTCTGGGATTAGTTCCAGGGATATTCTCACCTCCCCGTGTGGGCTGCCCATCTGGGGGGTTGCTTCTCGGGTGACCAAGTATGTCTCCCGGTCCTGCCAGGGATTCAACAGGTTAACATGGTACAATTGTACTGGCTTGCGGTGGTCTGGTTGCCTCACCTTATAGTTTACATTTCCAACTGCTTCTATGACTTCGGATGGTCCTTACCAACTGGCCAGCAGCTTGCTTTCCGCTGTTGGCACCAGCACCATCACCCGCGCTCCTGGCTGAAACTTTCATACCTTGGCCTGGTGGTTATAGTTGGTCTGCTGGGCCTCCTGGGCTTTCTCCAGGTGTTGTCGCACTGTGGGGGTCACCCAGGCTACCTGTTCCCGCATCTGGGCCACATGCTCAATAACGTTTCTTCCTGAGTTGAGCTGTTCCTCCCAGTCCTCTTTAGCAATATCTAAAATACCCTGGGGATGGCGACCGTACAATAATTCGAAGGGGGAGAATCCAGTGGATGCCTGGGGGACCTCTCATATTGCGAACATCGAATATCCTTTCTGTCCTGCGCCACTACCTTCCGTATCATACTCTTGAGGGTACATACAATTAAACTTCTTAACCAGGCCATCCATTTGCAGATGATACAGTGAGGTCCATAGGGCCTGGATGCGGAGCACTGTACATAGATCCTTCATTAGTTTGGACACGAAGGGTGTCCCTTGGCCTGTCAGGATTTCCTTAGGGATGCCCACTGTAATGAAGACCTGGAGCAGTTCCTTTGCGATTACCTTGGATGTGGGGTTTCTTAGGGGAATGGCTTTGGGGTAGCGTGTGGCATAATCCACAATGATGAGCATGTTTCTGTGGCCCCATGCCGACCGCTCCAGTGGCCCTATGAGGTCCATTGCTATCCTCTCAAAAGGAACTTCAGTAATGAGTAGGGGCACTAATGAGGCTCTCAAGTGGGGCTGTGCAGCTGACACTCGGGGCAGGAGAGGCAGTAGCGTTGGACTTCCGCCCATATCCCTGGCCAGTAAAATCTTCTTAAGATTCGGTCCAGGGTCTCATCTGCTTCTAGGTGTCCCCTGAATAAATGACTATGGGCCAGCTCTAGAACTGCCTTTATGTGCTTCCGTGGCACCAAGAGTTGCTCTACTTCCTCCCCCTGTATTGGGGCCACACGGCACAGCAGGTCCCATTTCAGGATGTAATAGGGCCCTTAGTCTTTCCCTCCATGGGAACACCATCAATCTCTGCTACCACCTGCCTCATGTTCATGTATAATGGGTCCATGGCCTGGTCCTGCCCAAAATTCCCCCGTAGGGGGACTAACTGACCTACCTCTAAAGGCACAGCCTCGCTTTCATCCCAGGGGTTGCTCCTGCTAGTGCCAGGAACTGCCTCTGTATCCTCACTAGGCTGAGTGGTCTCCTGGCCTCCTGAATGAATTCACTTACCAACCAGGGTGGCTTTCTGATTCTTAGCCAGTATACAAGTCCCTAATCTTTTGTCCACCCTCCTTTCCCTCCTGGTCTTCTGGGGTTTTCCAGCAGGTGAAAATAGTTCCTGGGCAAATTCAGCAAAAATAGGGGCAGTGCTGGTTGCCTTTGTCTCCGTTTCGACCTGGGGCTTGCTGTCTGCTGCAGGCTCTATGGGGAGGATGGGGGGAGGGAGTAGGTTCTCGAACCCAGGAAAATCCCAGTTAGTCTCGCCCTACAAATTTTCCAGAGACCAGCGTGACCGCATTTCCTCAATCTACCAGGACCATGGTTTCGATGCCATTCATTGTTACATATCCGTGGGAGGGACCATCACAACCCCTACCGAGCTGATGAGACCACAGCACCTTCCGGACCTCCCAGGTTGCACTGCATGGGCTCCTCCCGGTTGGGGCACTGGGCTGCTATATGCCCCAGTTCCCCGCATTCGTAGCAGCGGTACTTTAGGCTAGCTGCCCCCCTCTGCCTTGGGAAGCCCTCACCCCCTGAGTTCCCAGGTCCTGTCCTCTCTTCACGCTGTTCCTCAGTGACTCGGCGCTCAGTTCCCATTCTCTTGGGTCTCCCAGTAGTCCAGAACCTGGGGATGAGGGCCAGTTTCTGGGCCTGCCCTGTCTTGTCTCGAGGGGTCCGGGACAGATTACAGGCTGCCAACTGTCTCAGCCAGGGTGACAAGCTCATCGTACGTAGAGGAGTCATTCTGACCAACCTAGGCTCGGAGGTCGGAAGGTAGCCCCCTCATGTATCGGTCCATCACCAGAAGCTCCATCTTTTCCATGCTGAGGGCCTCAGGGCACAGCCACTTCTGGGTCAGGTGGATTAGGTCAAACAACTGTGACCATGGAGTTTTGTCCTCACTGTACTGCCATCCATGGAATCTCTGTGCTCATGCTGCTAGCGTCACTCCAGACCTGGCCAGGATTTTAGCCTTCAGCTGGGGGTAGTCTGCAGCAGCTTCTGCTGCCATATCATAATAAGCCTTCTGGGCCTCTTCTCCTAGGAAAGGGGCGAGGATGCTGGCCCACTGATATTGGGGCCAGGCTTCCCACAGGGCTGTTCTTTCAAAGGCCAGGAGCTATGCCTCTATATCATCATCTGGTATCATCTTCTGCAGGCAGTTGCTGGTGCAGATGGTCTGCGCCTCATCTGGGCTGTGACCTTGTTCTATCAGGGCTTTCAACTGGCCTACCACCTCCTAAAGGAAGACCCGGTCCTGGGCAGCTTGGTTCATCAGCACGTGATTGGCCTCCTGCTGGGCAGCTGCCTGGACTCTGGTAGCTTCCTGCTGGGCAGCCATGGCTTGTATCAAGGCCTTTACCATGTCCTCCATCTTGGGAGTGGGGTGGGCTAAACCCGCCATGGTTTAAGACCACTGTGCGATAAATCCCATTTCTGACACCACATGTGGCAAACGGCCAGTTTCTCCCTAGTGGGTCTCGCACTTTTTCCTCTTGCAGTGGGCCAGGGCATCGCCGGTTACCCCATCTTCCCATGGAGGGGGGTGGGGACCCGGGCCCACCCACTCCTCCAGGTCCCAGCCCAGGGGCCCTATGAGTAGCAGCTATGTGCTGCTGGAGCTGTACTTGTAGCTGCAGGCTTTTCCCCTGGGCTATTCTCCTCCCTCTATTTTTCTGGCTTCTTGAGCCCAGTACCTTCTTCAGGACTCCACCTCTCTTCCACACACCACTGTACTCCGTTCTGCTCTTCTTCACAACTCCACACGTTCCTCTGCTCACCACACACCTGCTCCTTCAACTCCCACCCTGTCTCTCAGGAGCAGAGGGTTTTTACAGGCACCTGGGTGGGGCCTTAATTGGTGTCAGCTGACCCTAATTACCCTCTAATGACTCTGGCTAGTCTATAGGGAATAAAGCCCAGATCATTCTAGAACTTACATACCGCCCTTCCAGAACTTTCCTACTGCCCTCTACCCTTGCTATACAACAATACTCATGCATAATGTCCAAACTGCATCAGCCTCCTTCCTTGAATCACCCATTGCCTCTCCGGATTGTTGGCCTATCCTTTGTAACACATCAGCATTAGGTTCGTTATCCCATCAGAGGACACCAAGTGTTCTCTACAAGCATCTTGGGGAGGGGAGAGCTTGTGAGGGTGAGGATTTCTTTGTATGACCATAGCAGGGCCCCATTGTGCTAGGTGCTGTACAAACACAGAATGAAAGACAATCCCAGCCTCGAAAAGCTGACAACCTGCTGTGCCGAGGCAGAGCGCCCAGTGGCCTGTGTTACTTTTAGTCTGCATATGGGTGCATCTTTCCCACAGAACGACTGTGCCAAGCTGCTTAGCCAAGGCTTTGGGGGTGAACAAGCCGAGGCCAAGATTGAGAGCTGCCTTGCTGACATGGCCGCAGTGTCTAACAAGCTCAGAGATCTGCTACAGGTGAGTTGCTTGCTGTGCTGCTGTGTGCTACGCTTCAGCTGAGACAGCCTGGCATTGTCCATCGGATGGCTCTGAGACACACCCACAAAGGGGAGATGAACTTCCCTCTGCTCAGGGTCTGGGCTGGCTCTGGCTTTGAGTCCAGCCCGTAAGTGTAAGACGGTGCAGGCGGGTTGGCTATAGTGGAGTGGAGGTAACCATTTGCCATGGGCTGAGTCACAGTGATGCCTCCTGGCTGGTGTATGATGAGTAAAGGTGGTCTTGCCAGTTAAAAGGGCAGTATTTTTTAAAATTTGAATCCTGGCTTCTCAGATCTTCCCTTTTCCCTCTTTGTGGGGAACCTTGGTAAGACATCCTGAGGGTCTTCCTAGGGATGGGGCATGAGGGTTGTAATCTGAGGAGCAGCTGCATTCCCACAGATGAAATCCAGGAACCAGAGTCACTTTTTCCCCTATTGAAACATCCAGCTTCTCCTCTCGGTAGCTGCTGCTAAGGCTACCATCTCACGTGGCATCTCTGAGTCCTCCAGAGAGCTTGCCAAAGAGAGGGAGAGGGAAGGCCTGATGTTTGGTGTACTGAAACCAAGCAGCAGAGAATTTGGTTTGAGCAAA
>ML675726.1:1109713-1147099 GCA_007922155.1 Mesoclemmys tuberculata | reverse complement strand
CAAACCCCGAGGCCATCTTCCGCCTTGCGAGAGGAGTGGGCAAGCAAACCATTTTCTCTTGCTTTGCAGTGCACCGTTATACAGCTCACATCAGGCCTCTCCTCCAGGCAGCCTCTCGGGAAGGCCCATGACTTCTACTGAAAGAAAGAAGCCTGTGTTTAAGCAGGAAAGTTGTCTTTCGTTTGCTGCTAACCCAGTGTTGTTACAGCTAGATGGGAAGCAATTGAGTCCTTTGGCAGCGAACTCTTCCTTTCAGGGGAAAAGGGCAGCAGCCAGCAGAAGACTCTGAGAAGCCAGTTTTAATTTAAAACTTCCATCTATCTTCTTGCTGTGTCACACTGAGCCAGGCAGAGAATCTGCTTGGTACTGGAGACCCTTCATGAGCGATCTAGCCTTGCATCTGCCTAGGACTTAACTAGACCCCCAATGTCCATCACTCACAAGCTGCTGCTTGTGGGGAAGGGCATGTGCAACATGGAACTGCTGCTGCCAGGAAAGCAGAGTCACTGCTACAGCATCTAGCTCTTCTCTGAGCTTTTCCTGTTGGACAAGGCTATACTGGGGGGGACCCTTTGGAATCTGACCGTGATCGCTTCCTTGCCATATCTGCCCTGAACCTAAAGCCAGCCTCCAGTCTTTCGTTCTCTTTCGGCTGGGGGCATGTATATCATCTTCCTTCTGCTGGGAGCTGCCTGCCATTGGGGGAGCAGAAGGGGCTGGGTGAGTGAGATCTTGATACTACTCTAAGAGTCAGCAAGCAGAATCCGTTCCCTTCCCACTCCCTCCTTTAGGGCTAAAGAATCAGCATGGCCCTTGGCACCCAGACTCCTGGGTTCCATTCCCAGCTCTGCCCCAGACTTGTTTTCCCCCTTTGGAGGCTAGACTCTCCGTCTGACTGAAGGAGCAGGGCAGGCTGAGAACAGCGGTTCATAGCCACAGCGGAAAGGCACGTGTTCATTGGAATCAGGCTGTGCTCAGTCACTTGCCATGTCCTTTCTTCCCAGGAAGGACTCAATGAGCTGAACAACACGGCTGTCAAACCACAGGTGAAACCTTGGATCAGCTTCTTCCTTTCAGTCTCCCATAACATCGAGGAGGTAAGCTTCCCCTTCTCTGCTGCTACCGTGCTCCTGAAGCACACAGCTCCTTAGGGCTCTCTACATCTGTCGTGGTGGAGAAGGGTCCGAGGAACAGGCATGGCTCACTTCCCACAGATCTTCCTTGCTGTTACCTTAGCATGGACAGGCAGTTGAACTCCTTGGCCCTCCAGGAATTGTGCTGGATTGGACCATTGACCCAGGCAGTCCTATATCCTGCCTTGCATCTGATGCTTCAGAGCAAGGTGGAAATCCCCCTGCTGGTAACGCACCTGGTTGAGATGTTGCTGTACCTGTCGAGGGAGGGGGAATCCTTCCTAAGCCCCAGACAATCTATTTCTCCCCTGAAGCATGGCCTTAGATGGTCCTGAGCTTGCACAGTTCCCTAGGTTGGTAGATATACCAGCTACCTGACTGCAAGTGCTGGGCCCGGATCAGGCACGCCCTTGTCCCTTCTCCTAGCCTCTCCCAAGCAGGGATACAGAGGAGCACGAGAAGACTCTTACTTTAGCACACGTAGCTCTTGGGCATCCTGGGATCTGCTAAATCTCTCAGGCCAGATAAAGCTAGGCAGAGAGACCGAACGAATTGATACGCTGCGGTGCAGCAGGGCTGGCAGCCCATGAGACCGCTGGGCTGCCTGACAGTGCAGCGCTTCCCAAGCCCCAGGGGATGCTCTCGGGTGCTAGGGATGAGTAACCAGCCCTGCGTTCTGCTCCAATGCCAGGAGGAGTTCAGTGATTATGAAGCCAATGACCCATGGGTGCAGCAGGTCATTGTCCACCTGGAACAGCAAATGGCAGAGTTCAAGGTGAGTTCTCCTGCGTACCGACAACCTGCGTGTGGGCCTGTGGGCATGGCCTGACCCAAGTCCCTGCTGTGGGGAGCGATGGGCAGAGGCCTCCTGATTGCTCATGCTGTTCAGAACACCCCAAAGTCACCCCTTTCACTTTGGTTCTCCAGCACTGAGAGCCCAAAAAGGAATGACTCCCTTCGAGGTCAGCAAGCCGTTCCAGTTTTGTTTGGCTCCGCTCTTTAAGCACGAATGTTACTGTTCTCACTAACTGTGTGGAAAAGCCAGACCGCTACTTGGGGTCTTTTACTGGTGCTGGTCTCTGTTAACTCCTGCCCTGCGGCTGCACTGCCAGGGCTGTGACGTGGTTTTCTGTTCCCAGGCTGGTCTCTCGCCCGTGATCTACGACAGCCTCAGCAGCCTGGTGACCAGTCTCATTGCCATTGAGCTGGAGAAGGTGGTTCTCAAATGTACCTTCAGCAGGGTAAGCAGACAGCTGTGTTCTCCCTTCCTTGAGCAGAAACAGCCCAGCTCATGGCAGGCTGGAGAGAGTCCTGCTCCAAATCCTTGCCCCCCGTAACCTAAGAAGGGTGGGAAGGTTGGGTTAGAACTCACCTTGCTGGTAGTGGCATCAAGGCTCCTACTACCATGCAATCCTAGCCTTGGAAGCCAAAGCTTCAATTTTCCTCCCCACTCAGTGCTTGTGACTAGACTTAGCCAGCTCAGAAGAGTCCTGGTTTGAGCCACTTGTCCGTGGAAGCCTTTGTCCATGGGGCTAGGGAGACACTGCAGCAAAAGAGGTGCTGGTCCCTAAAGTGTACAGCTATAGGCCATTGCCTACTTTCCAGCCCCAGGAGCAGCGTTTCATGGAATTCCTCCCTCCTGAGAGGGCTCTGTCCATCATGACATCTAAAAGATGCAAAGCCCCATGCCCGTGGAACGTGGGAGAGTAATGCAGTTTGCTTGGGTCCTTAGCTTGGCGGCCTGCAGTTTGACAAGGAGCTGAGGTCTCTGATAGCCTATCTCACCACCGTGACCACGTGGACCATCCGGGACAAGTTTGCTCGTCTTTCCCAGATGGCGACCATCCTCAATCTAGAAAGGGTGAGCTCTCCTCTGTCTCTCAGTGAGGGTGGTGGGGGAATGATCAACAGCAGCTTCTTCCCAAGTCAGCCTCTACAGCCCAGCTCAGCCTGGTTTTGCAGCACACATTCTGGGGGGGTAGAATGGCATATTTGTTGTCGTTATTTCCCACACATGAACCTTGACTCTTTCTTTCCCCAGGTGACAGAGATCCTGGATTATTGGGGGCCCAACTCAGGCCCCCTGACCTGGCGCCTCACCCCAGCAGAGGCCCGTCAGGTGCTGGCCCTCCGCATTGACTTCCGCAATGAGGACATTAAGAGGCTGCGCCTGTAGCTAGCATGCTCTCTGCAGCACATGGCCATCCTTTTGCATGTGCTTCATTGTGTAAATGCTAGCAACCCCTGGGGTCCGTCCTCACGCTTCCCTGTCCATGTGTATCCAGTGCTTGCTGCAGCAGGACTGTGACAGGCCCTGGGGCCAGCCGGCTGGCTCTGTGATGACTCTAGTCCTGCTCCCCATTACCAGAAACACAGGGCTTTCCTGGGCCTGGGCAGACCTGGACTCTAGAAGCCTCAGTGTGCTTTGCTGTCCCTCAAGGACCAGAGCTATAGCAGCCATGTAGTCTCTCATGTTGAGAGCAGTGGGATTTGCTCAGGCACTTTCCTCTGTGTCACTAACACTAAAGGATCAGGCTGTTCTTACTGAGGGTTGCTTGCTTGCTCGTGCCTTCCTCTGCTCACTTTCCATTTGGTGATAGGTTGTGGAGTGTACGCAGCTGCATTTCCAGATGTTGCCCCAGGAGGTGACTCCAATGCCAGTGACCTTGTGGAGGCCCCTGGGGGACTGTCAGCTCTGAGGGGTGTAATCCTGGCGATCTTCCCCCCCTGCTGTGGCGGTAGTTCCCAGCTCAGTTGCTGTAGTTCGGATGGTCAGTCCCTGCCCCGGAGGAGGAGCTGTCTTTCCCAGCGCTGGAGGGGAGAGGTTTTCAGGCTGGGGCATAAAGCAGGTATTATCTGAACATCACACTGGAGCTGATGGTAAAGTTGCTTCAGGAATCAGGGTTCTGGCCCCTTGTATGTATTTACACGCTGTGCAGCGCGGCAGTGAATAAAGATGCAGGGGTGAGGAGTAACATTTCTCTGGGGACGTGTGTGTAACAGGCTGGAGGAGCGTGCTGCCAGCAGGCGCTGAGCTTGAAACCTGCTGCAGGTTCATTGCCTCCCTACACTGAGGTGCATGCCTGTCCTGTGCTGTCCCTCTGCCCGGTGCCAAGAGCATGTGGGTGCCAGCTGTAGGTGGTGCTGCCTTGGCACTGTTTACTGGACTAGCCACTTCACTACCACGCAGCCATGTTATGTGATGCTCCCAGCCCTCCCTGCTGTGTTGCCTAGCTCTGCCCCACAATCTGGGCCTCGCCCAAAAGCCTTGGGCGCTGGCTGGAGGGCTGAGGCTGACGGGATGCACAGCCTGTGTTCTCCTGCTGGGAGGAAGAATGTCATGACAGCGAACTCCCCTGGGGTCCTTTCATGTACTGGCACAGTGGACTCCCATGCAGGAGACGCAGTCCTTGCTAGTCAAAGGAGCAGAGGGGACGGCAATGATTCACCACAAAACTAAAAGCTTTCTGAAGTGTTCAGGGACTTGCTTTCCCCTAGAAGCCAGCCCCTCCTTCCCAGGCAGCATGGCCAGCAAGGATTAATTGCTGGCGGGTAACAGAGGGGTCCCCACCAGCACAGAACCAGCGAGACTTGGACGGCTGCAGGGGCTGACGTGGCACGGTTCAGCTGGAATACGGAGGCTGGGCTCGGCTCCTGGTCGCCTCGCCCTGCACAGCCATGGCCGCTTGTCTTGAAGCCTGTGGCCCCAGTCACCGTTCTGCTCTACCAGTCCTGAGTTTTCTGCAGGCTTTGCGGTCTAACCCTATCAGCAGTAGGAGAGGCAGTGACAGTGACTTGTTCTTATGAGTTACCCTCTAAGCAAGTATTGGGCACAGGTCCCAGGCAGCCGGTTACGGATGCCGTTTGCAGAAAGTCCATGTGAGAACACAGACACAGGACAACAGCGACTGCGGCACCTATCTCCTCTGCACATAGGCTTGAAAGGGTTGGATTTTTACTGGCAAATGTCAAACCTGATTTCACTGTACATACAAGCTGCTGAGAAAAGTTCAGTTACTGATTGAAATTTACAGCTAGGCAAAGTAAGAGAAGCACTGCTTGAGAACATAGAGGTTTGATGTAAGGTTATTTACTTTGTGGATTTTGACATGATGTTAACAATTTGTGGTTTAACAGTGATAAAGCTTTTAACTCTTTTTGAATCTGTCATTAAATAATTAGCCTGACACCCCCCCCCATAATTTCCTACAGCTATGAGCATTTTTTTAAATGCTTAAAAGTAAAACTGGATATCAGGCGAAATGATAAAAGATACCAATCAAATTCTGTCAACCTATTTATACAATAGCGTTGCCACAGAGCCCTCTGGTGGAACTGCTCCAAAGCACAAAGTGATACATCAAACAGAGGGGCCTGTATTCAGTTTGCCAGCCCCTGAACCTGCCCTGGTCTGTAGCATTCACTAGTCCCATTGCCGGTTGGGGCAGAGGGCTTCCCGGCTTTGTTTGCCCGATGGCAGATACACACACTCTGCCATGAAGATCACGCAACGTGAGCAGCTACTGCTGTTGAGGCCAGAAGTCACTGTGAGTCGAAGAAATTGAAGTCAAATCAGGACAGATGCAACTGCAGATTCTATGAGTGGGAACTCCTAGGGCAGGTTTTTCACACTGGGGCAGAAGGTTGGCTGCTCGCTGCCTGTGTCTGAACCTTCACTGGCAGTGCACAAAGACCAGGGACCGGTTGAAGGCCTTCATGTGGCCATTTGTGCCCTTTCACTCCCCATATCGCCTCTTGCTTTAGGGTCGCTCTCCACTAGCTGCACAGAGAAGCCAGATGTGTCCACTTCAACTGTGTGGATGCTGAAATTCCCCAGGCCCTGCAAGAAAGGGTTACGGTTTTAGTAAAGCTTCAGCAAGCGCCTTGCTGGAACGTGGGAAGAGCTCTGAGTATTTGTCATCTCGTGTGCACCCTACCTGGATGGTTAATGCACATAAGGTGGTGTGAGTGCAGCACGGGGCGGTTGGGAATCTCTCACCGCTTGACGGTGTACCTGTGCTGTTACGTGCCATGTGGCACAGGCGTCTGTAATCTGCACCCCTCTCGCGGTGCCTGGGGCCCATGTCTACAAGCAAGGTCCCGCAGAGCCTTCCGCTGCTCTGATTGCTCCTGAGATGGATGGGCGCGAATGTGCCTGGCTCACCTCTGTGTTCGCTAGAATTTGCTGGATCACTTCTTTCTGGCTGGGCTTTTTGGTTAAGATGTAGAGGAACCCGCCGCCTCCTGCTCCGGCCAAGCTCTGCCCATAGATGTACGGCTGGAGAGCATCCATCATGTGCCTGACAGCCAGAGGCTCACAACCAGGAGCCATGCACTTCTTCTGCTCCCAGTAGCGGGTCAGGCACTCACCAAGGAGAGGCAGGTTACCTAGAGCAGAGAGAGGGAGAATGCCAAGAACTGGTCTAGACCGAGAGGAGCTACCTCCAGCTGTTCCCTAAACGTGCGTCATTTCCCACCCCACCCCCCACCAGCCTCGCAGGGAACGCGGTCTTGGGGCTGCTGTGCCAGTGCTATCAGAAATCCTGGTGCAGCTCCCTTATTTCTCTCCCTGTGACTCCGGCTTAGGCTGCAATGAAAAGAATCTCCATCTACTGTGAAAAGCTGCTGGGTTGTGCCTTTGCTGTCAGCGCCACCCCCAGTGATGCTTCTGCAGTCATCAGGGAACTGCTTGTCACGCCATTTGTGGATCAGAAGGGGCCATGACGATCATCTCGTCTGACCCGTGTGCCATTAGACCATGAGTAAATCCTGCATTAAGCCTAGATCTTGGGGCTGAGCTCAACCTTGTTTTATGGAAAGACATCCAGCCCTGATTTAGACTCCTAGTAATGGAGACTCTACCCAAGCCCTTGGGATATTGTCCCACTGGTTCATTGCCCTCCCTTAAATGTTAGTTCTAGCCTGCATAAGTGCAGGCAAGACAGAGCTGGTTCACTTCCCTACAGAACTCTTAACCCTGGAGTACCAGGAGGGAGGAAAAAACTTGTTGGGGCAGTAAGATGAGCAGCTAGAATGTTTCCGCGTCCTCCAGTATAAATGTATTTCAGCTTGGACGGGGGGGAGCAGAGCATCAGAGAGATACCCAAGGTACAGTCACTCGACCGCATTCCTGCTGTTTCCCACTGTTCCATGTGCTGCTCCTGAGACAATTTTGGGTGGGGGGATTGGTTGCCTTTAAGTCGTTTGTGCTGCATAAGCGGCTTCCTCTGACTCCCCAGGAGCAATCAGCTGGCTTTTGCCCGGGTTTTTTCCAAATGTTCCAGCCCAGCTGCAGTTCCACCGTAGAAGGCAGAACAGAGCTCGCCTTTATCCAGCCTGGTGGGGGGGTGCTGACCTACACACTCTACTTCATGGTGGTGGGGAACAGAGCAGGAAAGCAGTTCTCTCCGGTGTTTTTGGCTGCATCGACCTGCACCAGCTGGAAACAACTAACCAAAACCCTTGTTTAGCCATGCCATCAGCATCATGCCCCAGTCAGAGCTGTCCTGGAGCCAGCTCTGAGGCACCAGTGGGGTTCTGAGGATCTCCTCTGGCCGTGTGGCCCCCTGACCACATCCAGGCAGCGTTGCTGCTCATCCCACCTGGGTAGAGCTGTTGTTCAGTTTCCTGAGTGCAAGCAGGACCTGTGCTGAAGGCATCCGAGCAGGGCTGACGTGGCAGGAGGCTTCCATGGAATTGCCATGAAATGGAGCAGATCGCATCTGCCTTCCCCTTCTGTGTGACTGTTTTGTCCCTGCAGACAAAAGCCCGAGCAGGCAAGGCAGGCTAGCCCTGTGCTTAAGATGGAGCAGGGGCCTGCACTTTGGCCTGACAGAGCAGCAGCTGCCAGGTGCTACAAGAAGTCCCATCACGGCTGGGTCTGGGATCTGTGCAGCCTAGGAAGGGTGGTGCTTTGCCTGTCTGCTAGCCCCAGCAGCGCTGTGAGCTGGCCTCGCATATAAGCCCTTACCCCACGAGCACTGGTACCCACTCTGCAGGGAATGTGGCCATGTGCTCCGGGCATCTCCCTCCTGCGGGCTCAGGAAACGCCCGAGACCGAAGCGCACAGCTGCTTTACCTTGCCGAAAGGCCTGGGCGCACACCTCCGCGTTGCTCACCAGGGCGTTGGTGTTCTGCATGATGGCAGGCAGCCTTGCATACCAGTTCCTGAGGACATCCTGCAAGGGGAGGCCAGCCATGAACTCCATCACCTTCAACTAGCCTTCCCACCCCTGCCGCTCACCCCACCCCCCGCCCCTCCCGGCACTCATGGATGCATAAGGAAAGCTGGAGCCGCACCTGCGGCTGCTGGTTCACTTGAATTCTGTGCAGCTTCCTGCAATGGAGGAAGGGAAGGTGGCTTTGTTGGTCCAGGAATTCCAAGTGTGGCTTTGCGTGATGGCAAGAGGATGGCTCCTCTGAGCTGGGAGGCAGAAACTGGAGCCAGGATCTAACCCCTGAGGCTATTAGCCCCGGCTGCAGCTGTGACCCATCACCAACCACAGGTGAGAGTAACTGTCCGAAGGCCCTGGCCTGTGCCCGGCTGCCGTTCCTACAGATCTGTCCTATGGAAAAGGGATGTCCCAGCTCGGCAGAGGGCCCTACAGGCTGGCAGCTGGATAAGGTACTGGGCCTAGATTCTGTGCAGTTCCCCTGCATCCTCTACCTATGGCTTGCCTGGTGCTAGAGCTACACCATGCTAGCAGAGAGTGGGACAGGGGTGTTCCTGCCCAACAGGGAGCCCGATTGCTGAGCAGGGTCCCGAGATGTCATGGTAGAACGATTTGCAGCGGTTTAGGGGAATCCCTCGCTTGCAGGCATGACAAGCTGGGTGTGCAGCACCCAGGTTATGTCTGAGTTACAAATACAACAGTCCCCATGTGACTAAGCATCCTTGCCCAGCCCTTAGCACTGTCCCCGTGTACAGGGCAAGTCTGAACAGCTCCCTTCCCCTGCGAGCTGTGGTCTGAGCCTTAGCCTGCTCTACGCTGCTGGCGAAATTCAGAAGCAGTCAAGGGGAGATACGCCAGCTCCCCTGAACTGCCTAACTTCTACCGCACGCAGCATCTCCCTACGCTGCACCGAGGGGACGTGCCCTCTTCCCGGTGCAGCATTGATCTTTGTGTGGATTAACAGCATCTACTTCCTGATCAGTTGAGAGGGTCTCCATGGCCGCTCCAGCACTGCGATGGCGCCAGCGCTGCCGCCGTCAATATAGACATAGCCTTAGACCACTGCTCCTGGGAGCCAGCGTTCACTTTTGCTGCAGGGGGAACCATTCTTCAGCAAGACTGGAGCCAAGGGAGGAATGCAGCCACTCCCTTGCCAGGGGAAATGGACAATCCCCTGCCATGAGCCACAAGTGGGCGGGGTGGGGTTTGGGAGCCATCAGTCTGTACTGTACCCATATGGCACCTAGCGCAGCAGGGGTTCTGGGCCCTAGCATACTGGCCATAATGAAGCTGGGGTCCAATGAACTGAACAGGGATGTGGGGGTGTGCTTCTAGGCCCAGCTCAGCCACATGTGACAGGGCAGCTTGTTTCCAGTCTCTGGCCCTCAGCTGCCCTGCTTTGTAGTGCTGGGAGAGCTGCTGCTAGGTAGCCATAAGGGGGCTGCTACTTCCACTCCCACCTGCCCGGGGCTGGTGGGAGCACCCTTGAGGCATGGGAGGTACGTGTTTTACCTGGAGCAGGTTGCGGGCCAGCCGTGTCTTCCCTGTGTAAATCAGGAGCAGGTGCTGGTTCAGAGTCCGAGGAAAGCCCTCTGGCACGGCGATCTGCTCCACCTCCACCCTCAGGGGCAGCTGGGCCTTCGACCGCCCGATTTTGATGCCTGGCACAAGGCCACCAACCTGGTCCTGCCAGCCCCCTCCTGCCAGCAACAAGGCCTGTTACACAGCAGCAGACCCCAAGAACGCTAATGGGCTCAGTCCCACTCCTGAAGCCAAGGGTTGGACTGTGGCTCCTCCACAGCTGGGCTTAGACTGACCAGTTCCCAGCAAGCTGGCGCGTGAGGTCTCACTGCATTATGCCTGGGGGAATGCTGCACCGTTGCACAAGTGCAGAATTAATGTCCCCTGCAGATTTTCCCCCCACCCCTGCAGAATAATTGATTCTGAGGGGGGAAGCTGTGAGAGGGGTCATGCTACAATTACACCTTTCACCCACGAGGGGCTGATGTGGTGCCAGAAGAGAGGGCCACTGGCACATGGGCCGGAGCAGCCAACCCCAGAGAGGGAAGGGGCAGAAGCTGCCTTCTTCACAGCACCTTGCCTGTGGGGGCCAGGTGAGGTGATATGGGAATGGATAGAGCAGGGCACACAAGGCCACTGGGGGCATCACAGACGGGTTCAGAAGGGCTAGTGGGGGGGACAGACTGGAGTAGGGGCACAGGAGCTAATGGGGTGACAGCATTAAGCCAGCCTTAATGGGAGTGGGGGTGCATGGCCACATGGGGGCAGAGGAGTGGGCAGGTGGCTGAGTGGGGTGCAGGGACACACAGGGACAGGGGCGAAATGGGAAAAGCTAGGGGTCAGCCAGGGTCTGCAGGGGGGAGGCTCCCCAAACCTGTTCCATATTTCCCCCATCACATCCAACAACCCTTCAGGTTCATTCCCAGGATCCTTCCCAGCATTATTTCCCCTTCCCTCAGCTCCTCCATTTCCAAGCCTTTGCACTGCTTCTGTGGGATGCAGGAAATACAGTTGTCTTGTAGTTAAAAGGATTATTACTCAATGGTCTCTATTAAGATGCCTAGTAAGGAATCTATTTGTCAAGAACATTTTCTGACTCTTTTCTGTTGGCTGTATTGTTACAGACATGCTGACATTTTGCACTAGATTACCAAAATAATTGGAACTGCTGTAAGTATTGTAGGAGAGTAAAGAGTTGAACACTGGACAAGTGGTCAGGCCTAATCTACTGGGAATGGGGTCAAGGCACGGGCAAATTTTGTTTCTGTTAATTAGTGTAAATTTTCGTTAAATTTTGTTGGGCATTTTTTTGGCTATTTGTGCTAAAAATAAGGCTAATAAAATAACTATGGCCATTTTTGTGCAAGGCCTTTTGGTGGGAAGAAAGCATTATCTTCCTTCTTTCCCTGGTATACCTTTACTTCAAAAAATGTTTGTGTAAAATGTATAGGTTTTAAGGTGATGTGCCTAACCTCGGTATGGTAATCCTGTAAGCAACAAATGGGCAGGTATAATTCTATTCATTATGTAGTTATTTATTTTATAGGTGTCAGTGTAACCAAATAAGGGTCTATGGGGAGTTGCTGGAAATGGATACATTTACATCCTGTTATGAATAAAAGAATTGTAAAGTAACCCCTCGTTGCTCACATGCGGCGTCAAGATGGAACAAGCAGGCAATAAAGGATTTCGTCTCCCAAATCCACCCACAGGACTACCTGTTTGGTTATTTCTAACAAGTATATTGTGCTATTTTGACAAGTAAAATAGGCAGAATTGTAAAATACTGTGCCCAGCATGTTTCATTTTTTGGTGCAGAATCCCCCCAGGACATGTAGGGGAGGACCTCGCACCTGGCTTGCTATGCATCCTCCTCCCTGCGGCACAGGCTTGGTGGCAGAGGGAGGCTGGTTGGTTGGGGACAGGGAACTGTTCAAATAGTCCCAGTGGGGGCTAGCCGACTGGGAAGCACCGTACAGCCCAAGGGTTAACACTGCCTGTTAACAGAGAGCCCAAACCAGCAGGGCAGACGAATGGCCCTGCGCAGCCTGAGCCGTGGGGCAGGCTCGAGCAGCTGGGCAGTTCAAAGCTCCAGCTGTGGGGCAAGGTCAGGGCCCCTTGCAGGGCAATGGGAATGGCAGAGAGGGGCTTGCAGTGGAGGGAGGGGAATTAGTTTCTTCCCCCTTGAGATAGCTGAACCCAGAGACACCATCGCCCTCCTGCCATCAGAGGCCCCATCTGAAGGAGAAGGGCTGAGGGCAGCATGTCTGAGGGGGGAGGGGGTGTGCAGCAAAGTGGCAGCCTGGCAGGGCGTAACCCAGCTGCCCATGCCCCACAGCCTGGTCAGTGGGTCCATTCAGACAGCTGGCAGTCACCCTCTGTATCCCCCATCTCTCTGCACCATTACCTGTGGTGAGCACCTGCTCCAGGTGCAGCACGGCGTGGACGAGGGACTTGGCGCTGGCAGTTTTCCCGGCCGCCCGGTACAGCGCCGCCATCACCGTCCCGGCCAGGATGCTGCTCGTGCCTGGAACCAAAGGCAGGGCAGGGAGGTGAGGCAGAGGGCACAGGGGACCAGGCTGTGCCCCATGAAACGAGGCAAAGCCCAGCAGGGCCGCACCGGCGGGGGCTGTCACTGGGACACAGCTCCATCCCCCAGAGCTGCAGCAGGGAAGCAAGAGGACGTGAACAGCTTTGTGCTGGGCGGCCCTTTCTGTCCCCATGCTCTGCACTGCCCGCCAGGGAAGGGTGGAGGGGACACCTGCCCAGAAGCACTTGCTGAATGCCAGCAGGTGTGGCCAAGGAGGGCATCCCAGCAGGCCTGGCTTGGGGCGCCCCAGAGCATTCCTCACGCAGCTAGGTGTGACCAGCCAGGCCTGACGCCGCCCCAGGGCTGGCTTGGCAGTGTGATGTCCACATGCACAGCTGAGAATTTCTTCTCTGTAGCCTCACACGGGAGCTGAAGCCGAGCCCGAGGGTTGCTGGGCTCGGGTGCCCAACGCTCACTGCCCCGATGTGCCCTGTGCACACAGGGACCACGCCCATACCCAAGCCGGATCCGTGCGGCAGGCTGGACCAGGTGTGCACTTCAAACCCGCCGCCAAAGCACTCCAGCAGCTGGACCTGCAAGGGCTTCTGGGAGGGGATGGTAACAATCTGGGTGCAGATGAAAGCTGCTTTCAGCAAGGCCCCTGGAAACAAGAGGAAAGCCCTGACGGAGGCCAGCGCAGCCACGCTCTGGCCCCCAAGTCCCTGCTGGTTTAACCACTTCACTGGCAGCCATATGGGCAGCGGAAGTAACTCAGCAGCAGAGCACATGGTTAACTGCACCTGGCGCTGGCTGCTACTTGCCAGCCCCAGGCACGGCGCCTGGCTGGGCCACAGCTGATGGCCATTATCCCCCAGTGCAAGCTCCCCACAGACAGGTGTTTATAGTGATCCCCAATGAGGCCAGCAGGGCAAGGGCAGAGCTGCAGCCCAATTCCAGCAACCCACACTCTGCCCTCCATGGGGCACTGCATGTGAACCCCAGCCCTTATCTCTGCTGCTTCGGTAGCTACTGTGCCGCAGAGCAGCTGCTGAGCCCTGATCCTGCCCGGCGGGGTGGATCTTACCTGGCGCATGAGGCTGGCAGTAATCCTGCAGGTCCTCCAGGTCCCGACACACCAGCTCCAGCACCACCTCACCCTCCAGCGCACCACTAGCACTGACTAGCCTGAGCTCGGGCTCAGCAATGCGCCGGGCCCGTGCCCCAATAGGCCTGCACCCGTCCACCAGGATGGCAATGTTCACCACAGCTCCCCCGTGCTCATAGGTGATTGGAGGAGTGTCGCTCCAGCCACCTGCCAGGCAGAGGGGTACGTACTTAACAGACCTGGACCCTCATGAAGGGCGGCCACCCACAGCTCAGGCCTCATGGCCCGTCCCCTCCCATTGTGTCTCCGTGCTGCCAGCCTGAAACTAAGATGGGGCAGTGCCCTGGCCAATATGCCAGCTGCATCTTCCCCGCCATGTCCCGCCTAAAGGCAGCGTCAGCAAGCCTCACTTCACGTCAGACACCTCAGATGGCAGCGCATGAACACAGGAAGCCTACTACCACATGCCCTCTCCCGCTGGGGTGCGCTGAGCTGGGCGTGGCTGAGTAGTGCAGAGCGTAGCACAGGCGGTCAGTCAGTGACTATTCCTGCCTGCTGTGGAGGTGCATTGGTGCAGCTCAGCTCACTCTCCCCACCACAGGGGACTGGCAGGCGAAGTGGCAGGTGCCCCTTTATTGCCAGTGCTGGCCAACGCCTGGGCGCTGCTCCCCTGGTGCCTGGGCACCTCTGCCTCATCCACCTGGGTGCTGAGAGAGAAGCTACTGCCAGGCTGCCAAGCCCAGAAGCCCACTGAAATGGGGCCTATTGCGGTGCTCACCAGAGATGTCTATCCGGGCAGGGCTCTCCACCAGCACCCAGTGACCCACAGGCGGGGGCTGCGCCCGCCCAATGCTGACGAAGCGGCAGGCCGACATCACGGCCTGGCGGATCAAGATCTGCTCGGCCCCCTCGTAGTGCCGGGCGGCCCGCACCAGTAGCACCGGCCTGAAACGGCAGCGGGAGATGGGCACTGCTGAGCAGCAGGCAATGGTCACAGCAGCACGGGCTCTCTCCTGGCACGCCTGTGGCACAGCCCCCGCGTGGCGGCTCTGGACACACTGCCAAGCATGCTGAACTGGCCACGGGAAGGCAGCGGTGCCTGCGTCAGCCTCTGGCACAGGTCGTCATGGTCACTAACCAGGCGCTGTGCGCCAGGGCCTCAGCCCGCCTCGGACAACGAATCCCCTACCCAGCGGGGGCATCAGGCCAGGCTCTCAGCGGCTGGCTGACGGCTCTGGAGACCTCACCACACACCCAGGGCCCAGCAGCCCAGTCCACCCCGCCGTACCTGCCCAGCCATTTCTCCCTCTCTTTGGCAAGCTCCTTCACCCCCCCGGCAACGTCCCCTCGCTCCAGGTGCTGGAAGGCTGAAGCCCATTCCCGGTTGGCAGCTGGCCCGCTCCGTAAGCCTCCATCCCCTTTGGCCATGCAGCCCAGCACATCGGCGATGCAGGCGAGAGTTCGGGCTGCTGCCCCAGGGTCATCAGCAACAGAGGCCACTGGGATGCGAAGAGAAATCATCAGCGCTGCCAGTAGGAGTCAGCCAGTCTGGAGTCTTAGAGGGCCCCTGTCCATGGCAGGATTTCATCCCTCCTCTGCTAGCCATCTTCTTCCTCTGCCCCCTGAATCCCGCCAGCCACTTATCTAGTCGTCCTGAACCACAGCATGCCTGCGTGTTCCTAAGCGCTGTCTGTGAGCTGCCCCGTGTGGAATGAGTTTGCTGGGTCTCAGCCCAATGCCCCCATCCCATGGCCCATCATCTTCAGCCCTCTCATTGACTCTCTCGCTGGAGCCCAGGGCTGAGTGAGCCATGGCAAGTGACCTCCCTCCCTTGTGCCCATCAGGAGTGGGGCACCAGGCTGGTGCAGCCTACAGAAGCGGGCACTTTGCCGGTGCCCGTGCAGTGCCTATTCTGGAGAGTGAGGGTGTCATGCTGCAAGGCGCTCAAGCCGGCACCGTCCAGCAGCATGGCTAGACTAGGCCTATGTACTTATTCACACGTCATTACTCAGCATGCTCTACTGATCATGGCCACCAGCCAGGGTCGCTGGAAACCTGCTGTCTGCCACAATGGAAAGTGCACTAGGCTTTGGCTTCCACACAGCTTCGCTAGTGAGAATGGGAGGAAATGCTGACCTCCAACAGCCTTGATAAGCCACATGCCTGTGGCTTCCTCCCCAGAGGTGGTTGCATGGCCGGGGAGAGGGAAGGGACAGTGCTGGAGACCGGACAGCTGTTTGGGTTTGGAAGGTGCTTTGGGACCCATCATTGCACAGGGGGAAAGAACGCCCTGTCGCCAGCTGCAAAGGCAGCCGGAGGAATTCAGAGAAGCACAATGTAATTAGCAAAGCTGGAACCTAACCAGACCCCTGGAAAGAGCTCCCCAGCTTCTCTAAGGACTGCACACCCCCAGGGTTAGACTCAGCTTAGCAAGGGAGAGTGGCCAGCTGTGTTTTATGGTCCCCACCAGTCCCCCAATCCATCAGCACGCCGTGGCCATGGGCCCATCCCACAACTGGCATGGGGGTTAAATCACTGCAGTGCTGTGCGGCTGCAACCTGACACCGCAGAGCAACACATGTCAATGGCACGAATGGGCTTCTGCAGCCCCAGGGAGCTGCCCCACCCCGCCCCGCCTGCCTCTCACCCTGGTCCAGCGTGCTCAACATGGCCTCCTGGTAGCCCTCATTGACGGCACTCCAGATCAGTGGCAGGAGACTGCAGTCCTGGTGCTCCAGCAGCACCCTGCGCAGCTTGCCCTGTGCCTGGAGGAAGAAGAGGGCCCGGCGGGATGCCAGCTCCGCCTCTTGGTCGAGGCACATCAGCAGCTCCTCCCAGGACATGCGCCACGAAGCTCGCCACCTCCCCAGCCCCTCATCCCCCTGGGAGCCCAGGAACCACAGGACATCCTGGGCCCCCAGAGGCTCAGCTGTGTGCAGAACTGGGAAGAGGCGCGCGTTCAGCAGGCAGCGGCTTCTCCGGGGGACATCGGTGCCCCAAATATCCCCCTCCCTGCCAGAGTGAAAAGCAGCATCCAAGAGTGGGCACCACACAGCCATGTGTTGTAGAGCTAGGAGCCCTGGGCCTGCACCGCTGGGCCCCCCCCAACAGAGAGCGCTTCCATTTCTGCGCCAGGGAAAGCAGATCCTGAGAGGGCCTTTACCTCCCTAAGGCAAGGACACATGGGAGCAGGGGGCTGCTCTACCGCTGCTCCTGATCACTGCCAGTTCTCTGCTGCCTCCTGCCAGGCTAGACAGCCCCCGCACCCAGGACGACTGGCAGCAAGGTCTGAGGAGAGCCCTCCATTCTGCACAGCAGGGCGCCAGCGTCCCAACTCCTCCCCCCAGATTGTGCCCTCTGCCTCGCCCAGCCAGAGGGAAGGCACTGAGGAGACCAGCTGGGTGGGGCTCCCAGCTCCTGCCCTGCCGGCCTCTCCCAGCAGGAGGTGCTGCCGATACACAACACATGCTGGTTGTGGGGGGGAAGCTCCCAGTGAGCCTGTCCCAGCCTCTTGCAGGACAAGTTGCTTTAGAGCACTGACTTCACGTGGGGCTCATTCCCTCCCACCAGGCCGCCCTGGAGTGGGCCCAGGGCTCTAGAAGCCCATGCCTCAGGCAACTTGTCTCTGCCTGGTCCCATGTGCACCAGGACATTTCCAGGCAGTGTAATGGAGTGAGTTTCCCAAGTCTCAGCCAAGCAGAGAGGCAAGGGCATGAGGCTGGCGGGGGAGGAAAGCCATTGCGCCCAGCCCACTCAGACCTCGCAAGGCTCGGGCTCCAGGCCCTGTCCAGGACCCTTCTCTGCCCAGCCTGTGTGGCACGTACCGTATCCCCGTCCTGTGAAAGAACTCAGCCCAGGGCATGTTGAGGTAGGTGCCAGCCTCCCCAGCAGGACTCTGCAAGGGGGGAGAGAAAGGAGGTGGTCAAACTGGGGCTGGAAGGGAGCAGGACTGGGGCAGGACTCTCCCCGCATCCTGGGACCCTGTGGGTTGATGTCTGCCCTCTCCTGGTGGCAGGTCCTATGTTAATCCCACCCTCCACACTCCATCCTCGGGTTCTCCCGGACAGCCACCCATGCCTGGTGTCGGACAGCACCTGCCAGTCATCGTGGCGCCCGGTCAAGGTGAACACCTGGCACAGCACGTCCCTCAGCCGGATGGCGTGCCCCTGGAGGACCACATCGCGCAGCTGGCAGCACTGCAGGGCAGGTGAGGACGATACATCCAGTCCTGTGAGGAGGCAGCCGGAGCCTATCTCCAAGGGTCCCTGGGAGGGCGAAAAAATGGGCCAATAGGCCTGCTGGAGATCACCACCCCACCAGACCTCTGAGGAGCCCCTCCCTCTACTCTAGTCACAACCAGCCCATCATGGTGGTCTCTAGGTGCCCTCCTGCACCCAGGACACCACGAGGGAGCTGAAGGCCCAGAAAGACTTCACATTTCATGTACCAGACAGCCATGCTTTGAATAGGGGCAAAGCCTGGAGGGGGCACTAGTAAAATCTAGCAATGGGGAAATGGGCGAAGCCCTGCATGCACTCCCCAGAGCGCCTGGTCGCATGGCCAAGAATTGGGAAAGGAGCAGGGGTTGGAGCTAGGCCGGGTGTGCTGAAGAGCCAACCCTGCCACACTTGGGGAAACGATGGCTAGGAAGGGTAGGGCGCGAGACCAGGCTGCCAGTACAGGAGGACTGTCAATGCCAAGCAGGGTGGGTGGTGGCACTGGTGGAAACAGGGAAAAATAAGAGAAAAACTCTCCCTGGGGAAAATGCCCTGGCACCGAGCTGGCTGGGGGGTGACTGCAGCACATGCACATACCTGAGCTAGCTCCAATCCTGCTAATTCAAACATCTGCAGTGAAGTCACGGCAGCAGGGGCTGGCCATGCAAGGGTATCCCGTGCTCGGGTTAGGCTCACCTGGCCCGCCTTGCTGCGCCTTCGCTGCTAGCACGGCTGGAGCTAGCTTGCGCCGTGTGCTGCAGACAGACCTTGGGTGGCCCCAAATGGATCAAGATAAACCTGGGGTATGGGGGAGAATAGGACACATGCCTGCCCTGGTCCCTGGGGAGGGAGGCATGGATAGGATCTACCCGGGCTTCAACAAGCGGGAGGGGGAGCAGGCTGGGTTAGATAGAGCCCAAAGCCATAGGGCACTCCAGCCCTGCCTTCAGGAACAGTCCCCTGGGGATGGCAAGGGACCTCCTGCCCCATGTCTGGGAGGTGCTGGGATCACAAGGGACCCTCAGGGACCTGGCAGCGGGAGCCACACCTGTAGGTGGCAGTGCTGGAGAACGCTTCCGGACCTCAGCCGCACGGCTCCTTCCAGCAGGCTGTTGGTGACAGAGCAGCCGTCCTCCAGGAGCTGGGGCTGCTGCCGGGACAGAAGGAAGCAGCACTCAGTTGGGGGAGAGGCAGAGGGTTGAGGGCAGGAAGGGAGCTGTGGGGGAGCACTGAGCTCTCTCTAAAGGTCCTGCCTAAGGGTGGTACTGGTGGAGGGCCAGGGGGGGCACCCAGAGGCTCCAAGCAGACCCAGCTCTTGCCAAACAGCTGACAGAAGCCAGCACAGACATATGGGGGGAACTGGGGCCCAGTAAGGGGCCCAAGGTCACCCAGCAGATCCAGGGCCCAGCTGGGAACACAGCCCAGGTCTCTCTCCAGGCCACTGCCCTACCCAGTAGGCTACACTGCCACTCCCACAGGGAGAGGAGGCGTGTAGACCAGGTGGTGGCATCTTTCCCACTATGTTCACAGCAGGGGCAGGGGACATGGCCCAGATGCCAACAGTCAGCTGGCGCAGTGGGAGGAGAGGGGAGGCTGGGGGGGTGGCGAGGGGAGCTGGGAAGAGAGGTACCTACAGCCACGTGGGAATGCGCCACTTTGCGGAAGGGGAGAGCGTTGGCGGAGCCAGTGCGAAGCGTCAGGTGGCGGATGTGGTCACTAGCGGCCATTGTCATGTAGTCATAGCAACCGTCAGGTATACACGCTGCCGGGAACCGGGAGGATTAATGCACTATCAACTGAGCTCTGGGATGCAAGCCGGGAGGGGAGTGGGGGGGGGGATGGGGCTGGTAGGTGCCAGGGGTCCATCTGGGTGTGAAGGGGAGGAGGGGGTAGGAATCTCACCCTCCCAGGGCAGCCAGCCAGGAACCAGGGGCACAGCAGGGTCGTGCACCCCTAGCGGGCTGGGACCCTGCTATTACTCTCAGAAAGGTGGCTGGCAACCCCAGTGAGGGCCATCCCCCAAATGGCCACCCCATTACCCTGGGGCAAATCTGGGCATTGATTCTGGACAGCCAGAGGGACGAGTGCCAACAGTCCTTAATAAACCAACCCCTCTCCCCCCATGGCCTGTCTCCCCAGTAATCGTCGTGTCTTTGGGGCCATCCGTGTTGTGTTTATAACGAGTGTAATGCAATTGCCAGCTCCACAGCACTGGTTCCTTCCAGGCTTCCCCTCCTCTCGCTGACCAGGACTAACCCTGTGTTGCTTCTGAGCTGTAACAGCCCTAAGAGGAACGGCTGGGGAGGAAACAGGCAGTGGCAAAAACTGCAGCTGGCTTTAGCGACTGTCCCTGTTTCCTGCTGGGGAAGATACCAGCCAAGGAAAGTCTGCTGAGTCCCCAGGCCCCAGAGACCGCTAGCCAGAGCGGGCAGGAGTGAGGGGCTGGGACTGCGCTGGGGAGAGGTCGCACTCACCCATAGTGAGAGGGATGGCATGGAGGGCCTTCCACAGCACAGAGCGGGCACTCTTCATGGCCGCTGACCCCTTGGCTTGGCAGCTGGTCACCTCCTGGGTCCTGCCCATCACAAAGTCTTCCTCGGTTACCCCATCAGCCATGCACAGCACAATGTCAAAGAACAGGGACAGCTGGGGAGAGGCAGAGAACAGGAAAGGCTCGTCAGCACGTGCAGCCCTCCAGCTGTGGCCCACAGGGGGCTGAAGACCATCCCTGCAGTGTGTCTGTGTTGGGTGGGCTCCACACAGGATGCTGCAGTGATAGCACAGGAGGGTGCCAGGGCTCCCAAGGGTGGGTTCCCAGGGGAAACAAAAGCGAAGGGGTGCAGACCTTGAGGCTGTGGAAATGAGCAAGGTTTGGGATGGAGCCCCAGAAATGGCAACAGATGCTGGTGCCAGCAGGTTCGGTAGCTGTGTGACTAGTGTAAGATGGCAACTGCTAGCCATCCATGGCCACAGACAGCTGGCATCTCTCTTACCTCTAGGTAAGAGAGACTGCAAGGCAAGTAGGATGACCTTCCTCCGCCCCAGGCCTGGCAGGATGGAGGGCAGGGGAGGGGGGCTGTCGCAGGATGGTCCCATGGGGCAGCTGTCAGGGGGCATTTGTGCTGCCACCTGGGGTCTGGAGCACATGGCGCTGGGGTTCCCTAGATCTCTGGAGCACGGAGATCAAAGGGACTCCAGAGCTGCATGTTGCCTCCCCAGCGCTCCCAGTCGCTGGAGTCACACCTGGCTCCCTGCACAGCAGATGAGAGCCCCAGAGCCATGTCCCGAGGCCTGCCCCTGCTCAGCCGGGGGTGGGTGAGTGGGGGGAGGGCTGAGAAGTGCCCCCTGCTGGTCATCCAATGCCAGCTTGGGCTGATTTAACCCTTTGTAGTGGTGTTTCCAGGCCCTCCCACCACCTGTGCCAGGACACCATCTGCAGGGGGTAGGGGAAGAGCCGAATGCCCTGGCAATGCTCTAGACGGCAATGGAGAGGTGCTGAGGCCCTTTTCTTGGGGCGGGCACCCGATGGCACAATGAGGGGATCCCTTCGCTGCGGGCGAATGGCAGAGAGCAGCACCTGGATGGGCTGGGCCCCCGAATCCAGGCCCAGGTAGGTGCAGGCATCCAGAGGCGGAATGACGTGAGTGGCCAGGAGCTGCTCCGCGGTCTCCGAGGAGAAGAAGATGATCCCGCACACCTGAAATCACAGAGCCGGCTGGGGGCATCGCTGAAATTCATGCCTGCTGGGGGTCGCTCCCATGTGGGCCGCAAACTGTCTCTCTAGAGGCCAGTGCTGTGTCCCCTGGTGGGCGTGGCTCGTTCAGGGCCCTTCCCTGGGATGCCCATGGTACCCAGGCCTGTAGCACCTGGCTCTTTCCCAGCTTCCCCAGCAGGCACAGGATTAGCAGGGAGCTTGCCCGGGCAGAGGCCTGCATTTACTCTGGGTGGGACTGAAGCAAACTCCAGGGAAATCAGAGCTGGACCTGAGCTATGTGGCTAAGATCCAGCTCTGCTTAGAGCAAGGCAGGGCTGGATTTGTGGCTGGTATTACCCTAACAAAGCCACCAGGGCAGCCCTCAACCCAACCACTTCACCAATGCGCCTCTGTTTCCCCCTCTGTAAAATGGGGACGATGCTGCTGCCCTCCTCTGTAAAATGCTGTGGGGCTACTGGCAAGGGGTGCTAGACACTGCTCTCCTTCCTCCCACTCAGTCACTGTCTGCAGAGACAGGCAATGGAAGCTAGTGACGTAGGCCCTGCACTGGCTTCTATTCCTGGCACTGCCATTGACTCACTGGGCAAGTGTCTTCCCCTCTCCAGGCCTGCATGCCCCCACCCTGTGTCTGTCTTGTCTAGTTAGGCAGGAAGGGCTTTGGGGCAGGGACTCTCTTGTTATGTGTTTGTACAGCTCCTAACACAATGAAGCCCTGATCTTGGTTGGGGCCTCTAAGCCCGAGTGCCAGAATTATCCTTAGCAGCACTTACAGCAGACAGTCTCTGCCTGCACTCGCTAACCAGGAGACAGCAGGGCTCCTTACAGCACCCCTCTCCCCGGCTACACCTCTTCCCCAACTGCGCTTCATCACCCCTCTTCCCAGCAGACCTAGCTCCAGCTTGCAGCCCTGGCATGACCTCCTCACTAACCAAGGAGAGGAAGGCGCGCAGACCATACCAGCGGTACTTTCCCATCTGGCCTAGCGCACTGCTGGATCCGAGCCTCTGGGCCTTGGTAGATGATGTCGCGCACGAGCCCCTGCAAGAGGAAAGGCGCCCATTAGTGATGGGCAGCAGCTCCCAGGTGCTCTGTGCCGGAGGCTAATGGATCCTGCCACCTTGGGAGCTGCCAGTCCACAGGCATGATCAACCCTGCCTCCCAAACTCGGAGGCAGGGTACCATTGGCCCAGTTGGGTCAGGGATGGGCCCCACACAGAGCAGGGTTGTTAAGGGGGGTGGCCTAGCCTGCCAGTCCCCAAAGCACCCACCTGCCTCAGCTCCCTGTGGGGTAGCTGGCTCATTTGGAGGCCTTTTTACATTGCTGCTGCCATCTTGTATCCTGGTAACTCATCACCTGCGCCAGCCTGGGGATAGGGTACCCGGGTGTGGTGCTGAGGCATCAAAAGGGAGTTCTGGCTGGCCCTGCCGTCTCCCCGCAGCACCCTCCTGCCTGGGAATGCCAGGGGAGCCCATTCACCCTGCCCCCAGCCCTGGACATCTGTTCTGCACCCAAGAGCGCTGCTCTCCAACGCCTAACCCAGAGCTCTCATTAGAGAGCTCATCAACCTCTCATCAGAGCCCATCTGCCATGTGCAAGAGCCAAGGGAACTGGGAACGCTGGCTCAGTGTCACAGCTCCTCCCGCCAAGCCCTCCCGGGACTGTGCTCCTCCGCTTCGCGGCACCCACGGAACTCAGTGCTGAGTGCAGTCGGGAGGGTTGTGTCCCAGGGCAATGCCCGCTCCCGTGCTGGGCCAGGCACCCTCAGGGAGAAGCAGGGTCCCTAAGGCTGCAAGGGAGTTGGCAGAGCTGGCGGGGGGAGGGAGAAGGGACAGGCAGTGGCTGGCTAAGCTCATGGCCTGCTAAAGGGCAGCAGGCAGCGACCTCTGCCTTGCTGAATGGCAGAGTCAGGGACCAGGTCGTGGGCACAGCAGTGCCGGCACCTCCCCCAGACGCTTTCACTCCCCATTCTGAAGGCTGAGTCGGTGGGGTGGATATCAGCACGAGCAGAGAGCCCCATGGGGCAGGACAGCACCTGCGTCCCAGGCCCTGCATGTGGGTCCCCATGGCCACAGGGGATGCTGAAGGAGAGCCCCTGGGGAAATGCATTGGCACAGGGCCTGCCACCACCGGCTCATCCCAGGTCCCACTGGCACCAAGCAGGGGGCAGGCGCAGCGCAGAGCCAGGGATTAGGCGAGCCATGGAGCCTGAGGGGTTTCTCGAGGGGGCCCCAGGAGCTCAGGGCAGGCCGATGCAGGGGGCACAGCCCCTCCAGTCTGTGCCACTCCACAGCAATGGCTCCAGCAGGCCCCAGGCTGCCTGGCAGGAGGAATCCCAGAGAGAGAGATCACCAGGTGAACGCTGACAAACAGAGCAGGGCCGGCGCGCTGCCCCGGGCTGCGCACCCCGCAGCGTTCAGCTCAGCGTACCTGCTGGTCGGCGAGGTAGACCCCGTGGTTCCTGGCGTATGAGATGCTGCCCGGCACGGAGATGACTTTGACACCTTGGAACACTTCCCAGTTGATCTCTGCGAGAGACGAGCAGACACCGATGCCCGCCTTGCCCAGACCCACCATGCCCAGCGTGGGGCTGGCTGGAATGGGCTTGTCACTAAGGGAGGGGCACTGGGCAAGGCTCCCAGTTCAGCAGGAGGGTTCTAGAGCCCACTGTTTAGCTGTGGGCACAGTAGATGCCCCGCAACATGGGCCCCCTCTGCATCCCAACCACATGCAGCTGGGCCAGCAGGCACCCGGCTCCTGGACCGGCACTCGGAAATGCTTGTCCCTGTCAATCCTGTGAGGTGCTGAGCACCTCCAGCTCCCCCTAGCTTGCCTGGGCATTTGGGTGTTCAGCCCTGGCGGGACCTGGCTCTGGGCACTCTGCAGACAGGCTTGCTGGACAAAAGGGATGCAGGCCGGGCCCAGCGTGGCAGTGCATGGGGAACGCACACCACGCTCTGAGCTGCATGCCCGAGCCTTGCTGCATGGGCCCTGCCACTCTGCGTGCCCAGCCAGTACCAACTGGCCCTAACCCTGCCAAGGGGTGGAGTCACTTGCCCTTCGCCATACAGCGAATCCCCTTCGTTAACACCAACAGCCTGCCCCACGAAGCTGCACAGATGGCCGGGGGTCCGCTGGCAGTAACAGCAGGGGGAGCTGACTGCGGCCCAGACCCCCAGCACGGGCCGCAGGGTGCGCTCCGTTCCACTCTCCCCGTGCCAGGCACCAGCAGCCCGTCCTGGGTCAGGGAGTGGGAAGCCCCAGGGCTCAGGGCCCCATGACAGAGGCAAGCAGAGGGCAGAGTGCGAGGTCCCAGAAAGACCAGGGCTGTTGTCGCACTGCTGCTTGGCCCGGCATTCAGTGGGAGGGCAGCGGTGCTGGGTGTGGGCCTGTGTGGCGAGAAAGGGGGAAAGCTGCAATGCCCCAACCCCACCCAGTCTCCCATGGCCAGGGCACAGGCAGACTTGCTGCAGGCTCTGTAAGAGAGGGAATGGGAGGACATGGGAGTTGGGTCTAGATGCTGCTGATCCCTGGCTGGGGCAAACGCCAGCCCTGTGCCAAGGGGCAGTCCCTCTGCCCTGGAGCCAGTCCACACACATGCTGCCCACCCCAGAGATGGAGACCTCCCAGTCTGTCTGCTCCCTGCACATCTGCGCCCCACTCGCAGTTAGATCCTCCCCCAGAACAGGGCAAGCACTCACCCACTGGCATGGGGACGGTGAGGAGCATGTCGGTGCTGCAGACCCACACACCCGGCGGGGACCCTCTGCACAGCTACAGAGGGACACACAAAAGGCGGTGAGGACAGGTCACCGGGGCCCAACCCTGGGCTGCACAGCTCAGCCCCGACACCGCTCAGCATCAGGAGAGCCGCCCAGGGTCCACCCCACTCCAAAGCACCACAGGCCTGGGGGCAATGGGTCCCATCTGTGGCCCGAGTTGAAGAGAGGCAAACCATTTACTGCCTGGCCTTCCTGACCACAACATGCTTTACCTGGCTGGATTTCATCATTGCCCTTGTGCTAGGGGCCGGCGGGTCCTTCCCTAGGCTTACATGCATAAATTGGTGACCTCTCTGCCATAGAGAGGGGAGACCCAACACAAACGTGCCCTGTGCCCTGAGGATGGGGCGGAGAGGACGCAGTGCATGCTGGGACTGGGATGAAGTGGTTGGGAGCTGCAGGGCCCACCCTTGCCTTCCTAGAGGAACCCAGCCAGGGCTTCTTCCTTCCGGCCTGCCACTGACCTGCTGCGTCATGGTCCCCAACAGGCTGTCCAGGTTGCAGGTCAGCGCTTCAGCCAGGGCGTCAGGGTCCTCCACGGGGAGGCAGGTGAACGCCCGGCCGCAGTCATCGAAGGGGAAGTCGCGACCCTGAGGGGAGAGAGAGCCGGAGCATTGGTCAGCAGGAGAAAGGGCAGCGAGGGTGACAGGAGCCAGAGGCGCAGGCTCCCGGAGGCACAATCCTGCACGGGGCCCTGTGGAGAAAATGCTTGGCCCCAAGCCCCACCTCCGACCCTGGCGCCATGGCCTTTAGGCCTTTCAGATCAGGGCCAGCCTGCCCCTGTGCACGGTTCTCACTCCCAGCTACATCACCCCTCAGCAGACGCCCCCTGGGTGCCTTGCCTGGAGCCCCACAAGTGGGTCTGCCCCTTCCTAGGCTGAGTGTTGGAGCAGGGGCTGGTCAGACACAGGCACGGGCAGCTGCCTCCGCAGCCAGGCTGTGGCTAGGGAAGTCCAGGGGCTGGGGATTGGGGGTGGGCACAGACCCAGCCTGGAAAGGCTTTGGGAGGTGGAATGTAAAGGATAGCAGATGGCAGTGCTAGGCAGAGATTATTGCCCTGCTGCACTGAGAGGGCAGGGGAGACCCGGGGGCCCTGAATGTGTGGGTGTGGAATAAAGCTGGGGCCCTTGCACTGGCCACCGGGTCCACATGGATCATGTGACTCATCCGCCCAGGGCTCCCATGGCTCCCCCCAGATCCCTGCCCGTGAAGGCAGGGGATGCCAACACCGGGACCTCAGCAGCTGCCACAGGTGGGGTCAGGAAAGCAGAGCCATGGTCCAATTGGGTACCCGCTCTCCCAGTGCAGGGCCCTAGCGGGACAGGAGATGGGGGAGGGGCTCCTCATATAGATTCATAGATGCCAAGGTCAGAAGGGACCCTTGTGATCACCTAGACTGGCCTCCTGCCTAGCACAGGCCAGCCCCTTCCCAGCCGTAATTCCTAGAGCAGACCTTTTAGAGAAGCATCCAAGCTTGAGCTAAAAATGGTCAGTGATGTAGAATCCACCACAACCCTTGGCCAGTTGTTCCAAGGGTTAGTTTTCATCTGTAGCCAGGCGCTGGGGCCTTCCTCAGAGCCTGGCCCAAGGAAAGGTCACCATGTCCCAACAGGGTAAAACAAGGCACTACAAGCAACCCACTGACTGCAGCCCCCAAGGCCTGCTAGGCCTGCGTGACTGGGAAGTCACTGGAGATCACGGAGTAGGAGAAACCCTGTGGGGCTGGCCCCGACCTGGAGAGCTGCCTGATGTCAGGGAGCTGCTGGAGCTGCGTAAGCCTGGTGTGCTGTCAGACCCTCTGACCTGGAGGATCTGCCCTCTGCTGATGGCCCCAAGAGTTTCTAGGCTGGCTGATGGTGAGGGACTTGTGGGGCTCCCATTTGCTGTCTACCCCAGGGACCTGGAGGGAGACCCCTGGCTGCAGGTGCCTGGGGACTGGGTGGGAGGAAGTAGCCCAGGGACAGCTGACTTGAGAGAGGTTTAACCACGGGCTCTGCCAGTCAGTGTGTTGTGGCTGGATCAGTGCTGACCCAGTGGCAGAGCCTCTTTGCCACTGGCAGGGCCCTGGGCTGGGATGCAGAGGAGTTGGGTGGGCCTGTGTCCCACTCCCCCCTTCCCTAGACACCCTGGGAGTGCTTGGCTCCTCTGAACTTGCTTACTTGGGGATACCGAGCTTTGGCTGCCCCACTTGCTTAAGGTGTGGGGGTGAAGACTGCTCACTTGCCCTGCCTGAAAGCTGGGGGCTAAGACCATTTTACCAGCCCTGCTTGAGTGCTGGGGGCTCTAGACTACTTTGCCTGCCCTGCCTGCTTAAGTGCTGGGGGAAGGAGGGCTTCTTCCCTGTAGAACCAGGCACTGTGGCCTTGTTCAGTGCCTGGGCCCAAGGAAGGGTGCAATGTACCTGCTGGTGCACGTCCTCAGCCTACACCATCACTGTCAAATTTACACCTTTTTTCCCTGAATTTGCCTAGCTTCAACTTGCAGCCATTGGAGTGTGTTAGACCTCTCTCAGCTAGATTGGTGAGCCATTATTACAGATTTGTTCCCCACATAGGTACTCACACACACATTGATCAAGTCACCCCTTAACCATATAATTGCTAGGCTAAATAGACCTCCTGCAGTCTATCACTGTAAGGCAGGTTTTCTAAGCCTTCAGACAGCTGTGTGTCTCTTCTCTGCCCCCTCTGATTTATCAATATCCTTCATGAACTGTAAGCACCCAAATGGGACACTATGCCAGCAGTGGTCACACCAGCACCAAGTATGGAGGTCAAGTAACCTCTCTATTCCTCCTCGAGGTTCCCCTCTTGAAGCATCCCTGGCTTGCATTAGCCCTTTTGGGCACACCATAGCCTGGGGAGCTCATGTTCAGCTGGTTATGCACCATGATGCTTTGATTTTTATCAGCATGGGGTGTAGGCATCCTGGTCCCAGCCTCCTTGGGGTTCAAAAGTGTCCCATCTCCCCCTCTTCCTCCCACTCCTCCTCCCTTCCCCCTCCCCCCTGGAGACCTACCTGGGACTAACATAACCAGCAGCAACCCATGCACATGCAGTGGCGTTCGGTAATGGTTTCCATGGCCCCAGTGCTGATGTGCTCTATGGGCCGGAAGGCAGCACCAAGGTGTCACTCCCCTTAGTGCCAGGTGGGCTGGGTTTGCTGCCAGATGGTGGCAAGTAAGGGGACATGCCCCCTGGATGACGAGTGAATGAAGGGTACTGGGCCAGGAACAGAGCAGGAGCTTGGAATGCGGGAGGTGGCAGCTAGATGGGACAGCCCAATGTCTCAGCCCCCGGCACCTGCTGAGATTCATCACACCCTGGGAGGAGGGCAGGGTGAATGCTACCCACAACTGCAAAGCAAATCTCTGCCCTGCCCTGCTGGGCTCTCACCATGTGCAGGATGAGAATCCGGGCCTCGCGCAGGACGTCTGCGGTGACCACCTGGAGAGGGGCAGAGGGAACCCATTAGCCGAGAGGAAGTGGCTCCATGGCTGGGCAGCTCTGCCAGCAAACGCGATAACCAAGAACAGCCACAAAAGTGAGGGCGACCTGCCAGCCAGGCCTCAGTGCCTCCAGCCATTGCCAGCTGGGCACACGGCTGCAGGCCCTTCCCCGCAGCAGTTACATCTGGAGCGAGGCTCCTCGGGATCTTGGGTTAGAGCCTCCCCGGCTCCCCCAACCTGGCCCCTGAGAGCGGGTGGGTGGACAGGAGGCTGGGGCCGCTGTAGCCTGCCCAGGTAGTGGTGCTGTGTCAGCGAAGAGTATCATAGCTCTGCCTTGCTACAGCGCCTGTGAGCTGCAGGGTCCCCAGGGCGCTGAATGGCGCCATGGGGCATCAGCCTGGCTGGTCTGGGGAGCAGGCTAGCTGAGCTAGACCTGGAGGAGGGAGGCTGTGCAGCAGGCAGGGGTGGAAGACGAGGCGACTCCAGGCAGGCAATGCCAGCACAGCCTTGGACGGGGGCGATGGGGCTCAGCTGGGCACACACCCAGCAGCTGCTCAGGACAAGCACTGCCCAGCTGGGGTCTGCAGCCTGCCGTGCCCGGCCACTCACCGTGCAGCCCTCCCTGGCACTCAGGTGCTCGGCCGCCACCAGCAGGGCGTTGAGGGTGGCTCCGCCGCTGCCCACTCGTGCTGTGGGGTCCTCGACGGTCAGCAGGAGGGGGTGTGAGCCCAGCACGCCCCGCCTCTGCCGGATCTCCAGCTCTAGCAAAGGAGAACAGGGCAGTGGGTGTGCTGAGGGACCAGGTGGGGGGAGGGGGGCGCAGAGACATACTGAGGGACCAGGCCTGTGCAGGGGGGGACCATGCCCTCCCCCCCATGGGTCAGAATGTGACTGACCCTTGCTGTCTGCTGATAGTGGGGGATCTCTAGCTGTAGAGGATCATCTTTGCCCCATACCGCCCTGGGCGGCCCCATGAGTGAGGTGCCCCATGAGGTGAGGTGGGGCCCTCCAGAGGGGAACAGCCCATCTCTGGGTGGGGGTCACCTCCTGTGTTGCTAGGCTTGGGGGGCACTGAGGGACTGTCCCCTTTCACCTGTCACTTGGCCCCATGGGGCCTGAACTACTTCATGGCCCAGCTAGATGGAGATCCAAACCCCCTGAGGGCAGACTAGGATCAGCTGCCCAGCCCAGGACCCCTTGGTCAGAAGAGCCACTGGGTGGCACAGGCTCCCATTCTCCTAGCCACCCAGAGCCAGGCTTAGCTCTGGTAGGAGAAGGGGATCCAAATCTGGCCCCAGAATGACATGGCCGTGGCACCCCCTCAACCAGGAAGCATCCTGCCCCCTCAGTTTGGCCTGACAATAGCCCTGAGGCTACTCGGTCCAGCCCAGATCCCAGCCATCGCAGCTGGCTCTCCCGCACAGGGCCAGGCAAAGCCACAGCCCCCCTGCAAGGCAGAGCAGCACATGACATGTTAAGCTGGGGCCTTCTCTCATGCTGATAGCCAGCATCACACTCCTCTGCCTTCCCCCATGGCCATCCCTGCCCTATGGCCACAGCGCTGGGGATGCCAGCACCCAACATTTAACCCAGGACCCTTGGTACGGCTCTGCCTCTCCATGTCCCGCCCTGCCCATCAGCAATGGCATGGGAGCAGGGCCTAACACAGTAGGGCCAGCCCCAGCATTTTGTTCGGTTCCAAGGACACTCCATCCTCTGGTGCGGACAGAGCCAGGGCATCTCTGAGAGTGCTCTAGACTCTGGCACCTCCCCAGGGCAGCCCAGGACTGCAGCACTGAGCGAGGGGGGCTGCCGGGCTTGGAACAGGAGCGGGCATTCCCCTGCCAGAGCAGCAGACGAGTACACCAGAAGTAGAACAACATGGGGGGGCAGCGGTGGCAGTCAGGAACTCAGTGCATCAGCAGGGCTATGTGTAGAGTGGGACAGCAGGAGGCATAGGCCAAGCTGTATGGGGGAGCCTAGGGCTGGGACAGCAGGCTACGATGGAGACACAAGCAGAGCCATGGCGGGCGGGAGTCCAGTGGGGACTGAGAGGCACTGGAAGAGCTGCGTGTGAGATCAGCAGGGAGCTGCAGATCAGGGTCAATGACCGGCGTGGGCTGGAGGAAGCTTGCAGAGAATCGGCCCAGGCAGTATCTGACATTGGCACATTTGCCCCTCACAAAGCCCAAGTTCATCCCCAGATTTGCAAACAGCCCTGAGGGCTGGGAGCCAACCCCAGCTGGGATGTATCCGTATCAGCGCCAGGCCCCTGCTCTGTGATCCACCCCACTTGCCTTTCTGGAAGGCACAGACGCTGTCCTTGTGCTGGCAGGTCAGGACAATGACGGTCCACTCCACCCCTCTGGGTGCCATCTGGGTGCACGGGACCTCGCTGCCCGGCATCCGCCACTGGCTCTGTAAGAGGGAAGCAGAGGCTGCAGTATTTCCCCACCACCGCAGTGAGTCAGCCAGGCTTTGTGGGGGAACATTACCCACAGCCTCCCAGCACCACCACATCCCACAGCTGCCTCATGCTGGGAGGAACTGTACCGGCTCCAGGATGTCCCAGGGCGCTTGGCAGGTGGGTGATGTTAGCCCCATTGGAATCTGGGCCATCCCACGAAAACCAGGGGAGGGAGACAGGGAGGCAAACATTTACCCCATCGGGGACAGGGTTTATTTATTTTCTTTCTGGTCTACAGTGATGCCAGCTTGGAAACAATCCAAGGAATGGCCCTGCCATTTCCCAGGCTGAACCTAGCCAAGCTGGCAGCAACAGCCCACCCCCAAGGATTTGGGAAGTCAGTCCTTAGTGTTGCCAGGGAAGTGCCCTATCTTGGCAGCACACACATTCCCTGGCAGGACACAGCCCTGACCCTCTCCATCCACAACCACGGAACCAGCCGCTGCCCCTGCTGGCAGTGCATGGGGCCGAGTCCGGACAATGCCCGTCCCTGCTGAGCTCGGCGAAGGCCAAGCGGCGTGGACTCCCACAGCATTAGCTGTGCGGGCAGGGTCAGCAAGGTCTACAGGTGGGGACAGCATGATCAGCACTGTTATTCCCAGACTTGCCAAAGGGCTCCCAGCAGTGTGGAGAGAGGAGACGTGAAGAGCCACTAAGAGGATCCCTGCCTGGTCGGTGACTTAAATCAGGAGGGAAGGCAGAGGCTTCACACTGGGATCTAGCCTCCCTCCAGAACAAAGCAAGGAAGGGCGAGGGGTCCTGACTGCATCCCTGGGAATCCATGGACGGATCCAGCTCTCATCAGGAATATGGATCACATATGGATCAAGATGGGAAGTCGCATATTCGGATGTACAGTTTCCCACCCCTTGGTTCCAGGCTGCGAGGTGGAGACTTTCCTGCTGGGATGTGTCATCCCCAGCGGCTGGCTGCTTGGCATAAAATGAGGCACAGGATGTGGTGGGGATCCCACTTCTCTATTGAAAGGAACGTAACCACAGGCTACAGCACAGAATTTCCTCTAGCTGACAGGCTACATTTCTGCTGTCCCTGTATTATAAGATACCATGATGCTGTGAGACACTGCAATGAAACTAGGCAGTCTGTCCATCCGCCAATGACAGTGCCTGCAAATGCCACCTCAAGGCAGGGGAGATAATGTCTCACCCATGCAGCTTTCAGGAAAACCCTCTTTCCTACAGCGCCCAGATGAATGCCAGACACCACTCAAAAGCTCCAGACCACTGCCTGTCAAAAGTGGGTGTTGCTTCTTCCTGGCAAAAGCCTGGTGACAAATTGCCACAACTATCCTGTTGATTCCTCACCAGGAACAGGTGCTGCACTGTACGTGAGTGCAAGTTTCCTTGGTAAAAGCACAGAGGGCAGGAAGCAGTGGTGGATTTTTGTCTGATTCCTTTCTGGTGAAACCAAGTGCCATTTAACTCCCCTGCAATAACCGAGAACAGAGCTACACTTAAGCTGCAGTGATCTTCAAAGGTGCCCCGGCCCCAGGGCTTCTGCTTCCAGGGTAAAAGCCCTGCACTGCATTTTAGAATGGATTTAACAAGAACAGCCACAGAACCATTGTGCTGAAAATAGCTTGCAGAGGACAGCAGGGCTGGGTAGACTCTAGAGACCCCACCCATCACTTTTGCAAATTCAGGACACAGAGCTTTGGAAGAGGCCTGGGTTCGCTGTAGTTTAAGGGAAAAGGGCTTAGAAATGCTCATCAATGGGGCTTTAATTCCTAATAAGTGGGACTGAATTAATCACAAAATAAGCACTGAGAATCAGGGGCAACACCTACTAAATATGAGATGCTCTTGCTGCAAAGGGTGTCTGTCCAGGATCTAAATAAAGAACATATGATTAAAGTCTACAGCTTACCGCTACCAGGAAATGGGAGGATGTGTTTGTGCATAACACAGTCACCTGCGCTGCAATGTGCAGCACACAGAGAATGCTGCCTCTCTCTCCCTGTGCACATATGAAAGGAATGTCAGTCGTGTGTGCGCACAAGAGCGGCACCCATGTGCCTACACATATGCAGGAAGCAGCTCTCCACCCCCCACGGACAGTGGCATCCTGGGGCTGTGAGTAAGGAATAGCTGCTGTAGACATGCATGCATGCATGGAACAGCCAGCTGCCCCTCAGAGTGCGGGGGTCCCCCCTCTGCACGTGTACCTGCCTGCTGGTGTCGGTCAGATTCCCGGCCCTGGGCCAGCACCTACCTGCCTCCTGCCCACCCAGGTTGCTTTAAAGCAAGTTGTTCTTCTGAACCGGATTCACAGCTCCCCTCCAGCTCCTCGGAAGGAGCTGCCTGGGGAATCCCCAGCAGGCACATGGCGCAGCTGGCCGCCAGGCACCGCCTGCCCCGAGGCGGCGGCGTGCCCTGCGCAGCCAGGCTGCTCTCACCGCCCCCACTGCAGCAAGAGCCCACGGGACCGCCAGTGAGTGGGTGCGGGTGCGCCCCGCCCCGCCCCGGAGCTGCTCTAACCCTCTCCGGGGCCTGAGCAGCCAGCCCGGCTGAGCAGAGGTGCACGGCCGCCTCCGCCGCGCTCCAGCGCGGGGCGTGACTTCAGCCCCCGAACTGCCGAGCCTTCCCCGGGGCCGGCCCGGCCCGGCGGGGCCGAGCGGGAAGCCAGCCCCGGCTCAGCCCCGGCCAGGGCCTGACGCACACAAGGAAACGCCGCTCCCTGCTAAAGGCGGCGAGCCCAGGCGGGGAAGGGAGCAGCCCGCGCGACGCCCCCGCTCCGGGGGCCTGGGCCGGGCCGGGCCGGGCCGGGCCGGGCGAGGGCAGCTCTCTGCAGAGGTCTGGCGGAGCCTTGCTCGGCCTGCTGGCCGCAGCGCCCGGCCCGGCCCGGCCCGGCTCCGCTTACCTCCTCTTCCTCCCGCGGGACACTGCCTCCCCCGGGCTGCGCTGCGCTGCGCTGCCCTGCCCTGCCCTGCCCGTTAACTCGGCCCCGCCCCCGCCGCGATGCATGCTGGGAGATGTAGTTCATTATCCCGGGTCGGACAGACGCAGGCGCCGCTGATTATTGCCTGGGCCCCGAGTCCCTTCAGAGCTGGCACGCGCCACGCCCGGCCAGCCCTGCCAGGCACGGGGCGGCTGGCATAGAGCCAAGGACCCTTCCCGCGTGCATTGCAGCCCCCGTCCTCAGGCCGTGACACAGGCCACATGCATTCGTACCCCCCTCACATGGCGCAGAGAGACTCCAGCTAACGAAAGTTCTGGCCCAGTGCCACTGTCAACCTGGCTCCAGCTGTTGTGACCTGGTCCAGCTGGGGTTGTACCTGGCCATTCAAGGAGGAGGACCCATCAAAGCCATCTGGGTGGCAGCAGTAGGCTTTGCAGGGCACAGCACGTCGGCCGAGGGGATGCAGCCTGCCATAAATCTTCATCAAAATGTTTTCAGCACCGAGAGAAGGAAAACTAAGCCATCTCAAAAAGGGCGCTCCTGGTGCAGAGAAGAGACGCATCTGCCTCTTTAGCGGAATGTTTTATCGTCCTGATTAAGAAAAGGAATCACTGATTATTAGTTGAGCCCCCATGGAGCTAGGTGCAGTACATGTGTATAGTCACAGAGAATCTGTGCCTCAAAGATCTTAATTCTAATTAGACAAAGAGCGGCTGGAAAATAACTTGTCTGAGGTCACAAAGCAGGGAATAAGTATCCTGATTCCTTGCCACTAGACAGTGGTGCCTCTCAGCTACAGTTACAATGCAATTAAAATGCAATGTCCCTTTCAAAGTAATTGGTAGAGTTAAGCAATAAAACTGATCCCCCAGGCTCATAGATATCAGGGTTGTGTAGTGGCAGATTAAGCAGGGGATTCCTAAACACTAATCCCAGCACTTCCAGTGAGTCATTGGATGATTTTGGGCAAGTGCTCTAGACTCTCTGGATCCATCTAAAAGGAGGAAAATAATGTCTTCCTCATGGGGTGTTTGGGAGAATTAATGTTTGCAAGTAGATTTGAGATCCTTAGATAAAAATGCTAGGGAATGTCTTGAATCGTTTTTAATGTGAAAAGAATCAGACTACTCACCAGTGCTTTACTGTATGATATTTTGAATTCCAAGAAGTTAAGTGAGTTCAGAGAAGTGGGACACAAAGAGGATAACAAGGGTTTATGAGCTGAACTCTGTATTTAGGGAAAATCTCTAAAGCTCCAAACAGTTTAATTTTCAAATTGTTAGAAATAACCAAACAGGTTGTCCTGGGGTTGGACTGGGGAGATGGAACCCTTTATTACCTGCTCGTTCCACCTCCACGGCAGGAGTGAGCAATGAGGGGTTACTTTACAATTCCTTTATCCATAACAGGATGTAAATGTATCCATTTCCAGCAACTCCCCAGAGACCCTTATTTGGTTACACTGACACCTATAAAATGAATATTGACAACTACATAATGACTATAATTATACCTGCCCTGTTTGTTGTTTACAGGATTACCATACCGAGGGCAGGCACATCACCTTAAAACTTATAAATGTTACAGTAACATTCTTTGAAGTAAAGATATATTGTGCTAGAAGGAAGATAATATTTTCTTCCCACCAAAGGCCAAAGTGGTGATAGACTTATCCCCTGCACAGATGGCCAGGAAAGGAGGAAAAGAAGAGAGAGAACAAACTCTAACTAGAATTCACACCAACTAGCAGAAACAAGGTTTGCCCGTGCCATGACCCCATTCCATGTAACTTAGGCCTGACCATTTGTCCAGCTTGTAACTCTTTATTCTGCTATGCAAATGAGCAGTTAATTTAAAGCAAGAAGAGAAAGCATGTCAGGACTGATAAACACTTGGGCCCAGCTCAGCAAAGGTACTTAGTGTTGCCACCATCATCACTATGGTGCCTAATGAATCACTGGAACAACACTGTTGCACAAAGCCTGAGTTAAGTTCCCAGGGTCCCTGTAGAATGAATGGGGAAAGACAGGTGCTTTAGGATGGAATCCACAAAAGCCAGCATGCTCAGCCTAAGCTGGCCCATGGGAAGAGTCAAGCAAGATTGGAACGGGGGTCTCCCACCTCTGGTGTGTGCTTTAACTACTGAGCTATGGATATTCTGACAGGAGGGTCCCTCAGTCTCTCCTGTTGAAGCTGTTCCACTGTGGATTAAATAATTAAATAGTAATTTGGCCAGAGAGCAAGCAAGTGGGAAAGACTCTGTAGTCTAGTGGTTAGGAAACCCATATGGGAGATCCAAAGTCCAGTCCCCCAAAGTCCCACCAATCACTCTTCCATTATTTGTCTGCTGTGCAAGGGCATAAACAGGAGAGATTGAGGGAATGCGCCCCTCCCCACTCAATTGTACTATCCCATAGTTCAGCGGTTAGAGCACCCGCCAGAGGGGGGAGATCCCTGTTCAACTCCTTTCTCCCCCTCGGGCACATAGTTGAACATGGGCCACCCCCATCCCTGAATTATAAGGTGGCTGCTGCTGCTACCTCTGCCTGGCAGATAGTGAACGGATCCTGATCTGGTAGGCGTGCTCAGAGGCTGCCTACCTATCAGGCTGCACCTGTGGCCTAGGCAATGAACGCGTTTCTCCCTTCCCCACTGAATCGTGCTGGGGGAGGTGGAGATGGGCATCCTGATGCCTAGGAACTGAGGTGCCTACAGGGTTCATTGCTGGACTGATTCGGTGCAGCCGAAACTTCCTCCTGAGACGCGGGCGCCTGTGGAGCTCTGTGGGTCTGGGCCCCAGAGGCTAACCAGTGGGGAGCAAGGCTGGCCTGCGCTGTGCAGCTGGGGAAGGGGCAGCCTGCCCCAGCCGTGCCCCAGTCACTCTGGGGCTGTGTGGTGCGTGTCCCCGCTGTGCACTGGCTGGGAGCTAGAGCCAGGCAGGCCCTGGCGGTGGCGAAGCTGTTCCCCAAATTGCCTCCTTCCCATTTCTTATCACAGCCCCGCCCCAGCCACTCTGGTGTGGAGGCCCGGCGGGCGCGTTGCATGCTGGGATCGGTAGTTCCCCTGCCCCGGCCCGTCCCGAGGGAGAAAGCCCCAGGAGGGCCAGGTGACTGCAAGTCCCGCCAGCCCCGGCGGGAGCCGCGGCGCCGTGCGCAGCGCATCACGGGAGCTGTAGTTTCCTTCCCCTGCAGCTCTGCGGTCTGACGGGGGTCTTCGCCCGCGCGGACTACAGCTCCCAGCGCCGCGTGGGGCCCCGTGAGATCCCGGCCGGCGCGGCGCGGCGCGGCGGGCGGGGCCGGCTGCGGGCGGGCGCGTGGGCAGTCACCGCAGCCGCCGGCCGGGGAGGCGGCGTCCGACCCAGCGGTCCCCGCAGTTGGGC
>ML675726.1:1093693-1109313 GCA_007922155.1 Mesoclemmys tuberculata | reverse complement strand
CTGCCGGGGTTCCCCTCCTCGCTGCCGGGGCCGGCGGGCGGGTTTGCACCCGCGGGCCGGGCTCGGCGGGCGGCAGACGTGCCCCGGCCCGGTTTCCGGGGGACGTGTCTAGCGGGGCTTCCCCCCGTGGCGATTTCCCTTCCCCGTAGCCCCGCTGTCTCCGCTTGAGCTTCCTTCGGCGCGGGGACGAGCGGCGCAGGCTCGCGGCAGTCCCGGCCGGTCCAGGGCTGGCTCGTTCCCGCTGTGCTGTGGCGTTGGCGCCCAGGAGAGGCGCGTCGGAACTGCTTCGTGGCCTTTCCTGTAAGCTGTCCTCTCCGGTGCGGGAGCTGAGATGAGCCTAGGATAGGCTGACGTGGGGCCTGGTGTCCTGACCCCTGCCGGGGTCACTGTGTACGGACTCTGCTAAATGTCTGAAATGAAGAGGTAACACAGGCAGCTGCTGCTTGGGGGGATGCTCCTTGCTAAGCATATGGGGAGGACATGAAGGATAGCTGTGCCAGGGAGCAGAGAAAGACCGGCATGGCCAGGTTGCTTTGCCTGGGCATCCAGAGGGCTGTGCGACTGTCTCTAGCACACTGCTAGGCATCGCAGAGGTACGCTAGAGAAGGGTTGGTTTGTTCTGGAGTTATTTGCCAGGCCAGTCAGCAAACCTTCTAAGGAAGATTGTTGCCAAGGTGTTTTCTCTCCCCTATGCCCTCCTAGTGCCATATGACTCCTGGCCTTTGTGCAAAAATCAATTGTGGCTTCTCCCCCAGCCCTTCGCTAGCTCAAGTCTGGGATCTCAAAGTCAAGCTGGGATCCTTCCTGGCATATGGCTAGTCCAGGCCAGGAAGGATTTTGCTGTTCATTTTCCCTTGCTGCGTGACACAGAATGGAAGTGAGCTCTGAATGCAGAGTCTGCTTTCCTCTAGCTGGGCTGCCAGCATTAAAACCAGGAAGAACATGAGCAACAAAAGCCAGCAGCTGTGGTGCCCAGCAAGCAGTGCTGCTTCTTTCAAGTGTCTTCTGATGGTCACTGGGCTCTTAATGTCTATACCCAGGAGCCAGGACTTGTAACAGGCAGGTTAAAAAAAAAGTCTGGATGCTGTAACGCAAATAGGGTGCGCTTTCTCCAGGAAAATGGATGGCTGAATTCACCATGTCGGGATGTTAGCCTGGGGGGGTTGGGTTCTCTCGATATTTCCAACCTGCTGCTGTGACCAAGCCACCTTCTCTGAGAGCATTTCATAGCCCCAGTAACTGATGTCAGCTTGACTTCCCTCCAGTTAGGTCTAAGTGAGTACAGCATAGGCTGGTGCATGCTATGTGCACGTGGGCTGCGGCTTCCTGTCCTCCTGCTGCACTGTTGCATTTTCCTTGCATTCAGTATGTTCTGTGGGGCTCCTGCCTCCTCTTAAATGAAACCAGTCTTGCATCCCGCCACCTGCTTGCTGAAACAACGGACGTTATGCCCATAGCTAGGCAGTGATTTCTCTCTCCTCTCCGACAGCTGGTGGTGGGATGAGTCTGTTCAGGGGTAAGGGGCTTTCATTAGCGATGCCTGCCCACCTGCCAGGCTGCCTACAGTGCATCGCTGTAAAGAGAGGCCTGGGTGCACTCCTAGTAAGAGTGCTGTCGTCCACGTCACGGCCGAGGGCCTGGAGTTGAGAGTGCCCAGCAGGTCCTAGTGGGAAGCTGGTAGGATACGCGGTGCTGGATATCTCTGCAGATTGAGACCCTCTTGTCAAGCCTGCTGTAGGCATGGGCTGATGAGTGCCTCAGCCTCTCTTCTGCCCTACGAAACATACTCCGAGGAGGGGAGAGCATGCTGCTGCAGTGGGCAAGTTTTTCCTTCCTGTTTGAATTGCTGCCATGTGACATTGCTTGGCTGTGATCGGCTGAGGTGCTGATGGGAAGCCCCACTTGAAAGTTGTGCAGTGTGCAAGCGTGAGCAGATTTGATCAGAGCCAGATGTTGTGTCTGCAGCAGTGACTGGGGCCGGGGGAGAAAGGAAACTGTTCACCTTGTAATCTGAGATGGGGTAGACTGCAGCTACTTGGGTTCCTGCAACCCTCTCTCATTTTTAGGGGAGTGGGGGTGTCTCAGAACACCATTTGCGGTTCATGTTGTTGCACTGCATATGCCCGTCCAAACATTTTCATCTTGGCCACATTTACAAGGAGCTAAGGGGTGAAAAAATATATATAGATACCCAAAGACCAAAGAGAAGAGACTTAACAATGGGATGCAATTGCTGGAGCCCTAGATAACTGGATGGGAGTCCTGTCACAGGCGATAAACTGTAGCTCAGCACTCAAATGCTGTCAGTTTAATATGCCTGTAATTGGCAGCTTCCTAGCTTTATTAAAGGCTCCTGCCAAGCCAAGGTGATGAAGTCCATTGGACTCTGTCAGCATTTGTTAATTAGAATGGAAACCCAAAGAGAAGCACCCAAACACTTGCTCTCCCATCCCTAGCTCTCGCTGGCGAATGACACTGTTGGAACACATAGGGAGGGGCACAGTGCTGAGTGCGCTTGTACAAAGACACAGGCCTCCCCAAGCTCCAGAACTGGGCTTCTCTTCCCTCTCCTGTGTGAAGAGCTGGGGAGGAGGGCATGGAGCAGAGACATAAGGAGCGGTCGCCAGGGTTGTATGGTGAGTCTGCAGCAATGCAGGGAATAGAGCTCAGCTCCCCTTTCTAGTGCCATACCCCTGTTAGCAGGCTCTGGCTGCTATGTCAGCTGAGTGACCCCGGAGAGAGTCATTGCTTCTTTGCACCCCCCCGTATAAAACAGCAACTATTAAAAGAACAACAATAGCAAACTTTTCTGCTTGTAATAATAATTTGATAAAATGTATTTTAGTCTTAATTTAAAAGCCATGAGAAAAGGTCAATTCATTTTAAACAATAGGGTAATACATTTAGCATTTAAAATAGTATTACATATACAAATGTATTTTTAATTTACAGGGGGAGGAGGGTTTTGCACTCAGAGGCTTGATGTGTGAAAGGGGTCACCAGTTCAAAAAGTTTGAGAACCACTGACCTGCATCGACAGAAAAGCCCCTTCTGTCTGGAAGTGTCTGCCCAGTGGTGCTACAGTGACAGAGCTACAGTGCAGCAGCTGAGTTGCTTGTCGCGGCCTGTAGTGTAGACAAACTCCTAGCATGGGAATGGGGGGGGTATTTTCCCCCCCGATTATTCATTCTGATAGACTGCCCTTCAACTCCTCCAACCTAGAGTGTGGCTGTCAGGCAGGTTGGAAGTCCCCTGTATGGAGTTATGATTTGCTTTCCGCTTCGGCCTGACATCTTCCCCTCCCCCTGCCAAAGCTGTAGCTTGCTGGTTGTTAACAGCTTCTGAGAGCCTCTGCCGGTCAGATGTGTGTGCACGTGTGCAGGGATAGCCTGAGCGATGGGGGAAATCCTAGCGCTTGTGCTGTGGCTGGGAGGTGAGAGCTGGTGAAGGGCCCCCCAGCAGACATCATGTCAGTCACATTCGCTGCTCAGTGTCTCTGCCTTGTCCTGCTTTGGTGTTCCCTTCCCCATCAGTGCAGATGGCAAGAGTATCATGTCCCTCGTTAATCTCCTCTTTTCCAAACTAAACATACCCGGTTCCTTCAGCCTTTGCTCATACAGCTTGCATACTAGCCCTTTGATTATCTTTGTCACTCGCCTCTGAACCCTTTCCAGTTTCTCCACATCCTTTCTATACATTGGTGACCAAAATTGGACACACTAGCACTGGTTAGGCCTCAACTTGAGTAAGTAGAGCAGTACCATCACCTCCTGTGCTTGCATGCTATGCCTCTGTTAATGCAACCCAAATTGTGTTTGCTTTTTTTGCAACAGCATCTCATTTCTGTCTCATGCTGAGGTTGTGAGACACCCCAACTCCCAGATCCTTCTCAGCCGTGCTGCTGCCAAGCCAGTTATCCCCCACGCTGCATTTGTGCATTTGGCTTTTCTTACATTTGTGTTGGTTGAATTTCATTTTGTTGTCTGTAGCCCTGTTCTCCAATTTATCAGGATTCCTCTGAATTTTAGCTCCATCCTCCAAAGTGTTTGTAGCTCCCCACCCCAATTTTGTGTCATCTGCAAATTTAATCAGGTTGTTAATAAAGATGTTAAACAACACCGGACCCAGAGCAGATCCCTGTGGCGCCCCACTTGTGACCTCCCTCCAATCAAACATCATTACATTCAGAGCTACTCTTTGTTTAAACGATTATGGTAGTTCTCCTCAGCCCGCATTCCTCCAGCTGAGTTATCAGACTGTCATGTGGGACTGCGTCAAAAATGTTGCTGAGGTCTAGGTATATTATGTCCACCATCTTCCCCTGTCTACCAAACCAGTTACCCTGTCAAAGAAGGAAATCAAACTGATTTGGCAGGATTTGTTCTTAGTAAATCCAGGCTGAGTGCTAGTGATCACCCCTTCATCCTCCAGGTATTCACAAATTGACTGTTTTATACATTGCTCTAGTAGCTTATCAGGTATCTAAGTCAAGCTGACTTGTCTATAATTGCCTGGCTTTTCCTTTCTTCCCTTTCGAAAGATGGGTATTGGATTAGGTCTTCTCCAGTCTTCCAGGACCTCTCCTGTCATCCATGAGTTTGTAAATATTATTGCCAGTGGCTTTGAGATTTCTTCAGCTAATTTCTTCGGTACCGTGGGGTGAACAGCATCAGGCTGTGCTGACTTGAATTCATTCAGATTGGTCAGAAGATCTTGGACATGTTCTTTACTTATCCTGATTGGCATCCCTTTCCCTTTATTGTCTACGGTAACTTCGCTAGTTGCCCAGTTGTATTTTGTGAGAAGGCTGCCAACAGCTTCCTTTGTGAAGATCTGCATCTTCTCATGGATGCCTCCTGCTAGGCCCTTGTGGAGGGACTTACCTCCATCCTACCTCAACAGTCGTCATTCCAGGAGTAAGCTGGAAGCTTTCCTCTAATACAGCCTCCAGCCGCAAGTCGTGTGATGTTTAGCCAGCTGTCTCCTCTTCATGTGCCCTGTCTGGAGACGATGCAGGCAACTCTTGGCCATAAAGGGGCTATAGCACCACAACAGATGTCCTGGCCAGGCCTGCACTCATAGGCCAGCCCTCTCTTATATGACGGCTCTAAAATTAGGGTCCACAGACTATCAACTTACACCCTGCTGGAGTGGGAATAGCAGCCTGTGATGATCTGCTCTTCTGCAGACCACACTGGAGCCAAGTGCTAAAGCATCAACAACCTGTGGGTACCCACTCACCACCTTGCCACCTCCTCTTCCATCCTAGGAAGCTGTTTTCTAACCCCCCGCTGGCTGTTCAGGAGGGTGTGGGTGTGTGTTGGCTGAGCATTCTCCTTAATTGAACCTTGCTCCCTCACTCCCACGGTGAAGGCCTGTAAAGTGCAGAATCTCACCACACAGGACTTACTCTTCCAACAAATCGATTCCCGTAAAAGGTCACAGCGACTTAGAACTGCCCCCTGGCAATTAGCATTTCCCTTTCTTGCACAAAATGCTCTTGCTTCCTAAAAGATCTGTTCCTAGGTATGCTTGTTCGACCCCATTTAACTGCCTGTTGCCAGCCTTCTCAAGACCGCTGTAAAAAGAAAGGTAGCTCTAGCAGCGCAGTATTCCAGGAAAAAATGGGGCTGTTTCTGTGGCCTGGTTCTGTCATGACAACAGCTGCTCTGCTCTTTTGGTCCAACCCTCTCCCCCACACCTTTTTCCCCACTGGAAAATGTGGCTTTGTCAAAAGTCACATTTTCCACCTAGGGGGAGGGAAATGTTTTGACTAAATCATGTTTCTGAAAAGAAAATTTGTTTTGACACAAAACATAGGTTTCGTCTGGGAATCTGGAAACCAGAAAATGTGAGTCTTTCTTTGTGGCGTCTCTTCCACTGCGGAAGGGCATTTTCCCCCTAGATTCCAAGGCCAGACGGGAACCTTTGTGATCAACAGGTCTTGCCTCCTGTGTAACACAAGTCTGAGATCTTTGCCAAAATAATTCCTACAGCAGATCTTTTAGAAAAATCCAATCTTGATTTTAAAAGTTGTCAGGGATGGAGAATTCACCACAACTCTTGGTAAATTGTTCCAATGGCTAATTACTCTCACCACTAAAAATTTCCACCTTTTATTTCTAGTATGAATTGTCTAGCTTCAACTTTCAGCCATCAGATCATGTTAGACCTTTCTCTGCTAGACTGAAGAGCTCAGTAGTTGTTCCCCATTAGATAATTATAATCAAATCATCCCTCTTAACCTTCTCTTTTGTTAAGCTAAATAGACTGATCTCCTTGAGTTGATCATCATAAGATCATGTTTTCTAATCCTTGAATCATTCTCCTGTTCTTCCCTGTCCCCTCTCCAATTTATCAACATCCTTCCTAAATTGTGGGCCCTGAAACTGGACATGGGATTCTAGCAGCAGACACACCAGAGCCAAATACAGAGGTAATAAAACCTCTGTATTCCCACTCGAGATTCCCCTGTTTATGCATCCCAATATCACATTAGCCCTTTTGCTGGAGCCCTGCAAATCTGTTTTCTATCGACTTTCTATCTGTGGATCATTTTTGTAGCTCCCTGACAGGAAGAAGTGTTAGCCCAGAGATGGACTAATAGTAGCCCCATTGCTTGGGACACTTAAAACTAAATTGCTTCTTCCAGGGCACTTTATGCTGTAGCTAATGCTGCTCTGGCACAGCCCTTCCAGCCTCTCGTCCCGCACTAACTGTGGTGGTGGTTTCTGCCACAGATGCACGTCTGCTGGCTTTCTTATGCTGTCAATGGTGAAGCGCAGTCAACAGGAATACTCTGGGTTGAACCCCAGCAGCGATGAAAGCACCTCCTGGGCTGCAGGCTTGGAGACTTCACTCCTTCTTCTTCGCCCTCCTTGCTGAAGGTGATTTGTGGGCTGACCCTGAAGGATGTCAAAGCTGAGGGGAAGCCTCTGAACCCATGGCGCAAGTGGCTACTCCTGGCATGGAGTTCTGGCGTCCTAGTGGTCCAGGGAACCGAGAGGTAAAAGAATCTGCCTCTGAGGTTGCTTCCCCCCAGCTTCCTCCCAGCGGCTGCTCGGCAAATCTGTCTCTTCTGGAAGTGGCTCTAGTTTGGGTTTTTGGCGGGTTGCCTGGAATTAAAAGATTACAGCTGGTGGAAAATAAAACGCCGGAGATGGGGCAGGAAAAAGCCCCAGCCTCGTGTCCCAGAATGGGGGGAGGGTGTCATTCTCTTCCCCGTTTGTGCTCTTGCTCCGTGAAACCCATTGTTGCTCATGTTTGTTAGCAGTAATTGAGTTAAGCATGCAGGGCCTTAATTCACACCAGGGGTGGAGTGAGAGGCCCCAGGCCTGAATGGCGTGTTTCTGAGCCTGGCCCAGGTGCAGGACCAGGGGCTCCTGCATGGCAAAGGCTGCAGGAGCTCTGAGGCAAATCCCTCTTTTGAGGGCTTCCGTGCCCCTCTCTAGCTTGACACCCCCTACCCTCCACAGGGCTGGGGTCCAAGTGGGGCCAGCTGTCCAGGCAGGGGCCTGGTGGGGTGTTTTGCCCTCATGCCAGGAGAACCTGGCCCCTGGGATCCTGCCTGGTGCAGGCTGGCTGGCAAACGAGCTCCAGGTGGGTGGGTTCTGTGCTGTTGAGCCCTAAGTGTTGAGCTCTGCACCTAGGCAAGTTGTGGGACAGAGCAATCTCTGAGAGCTGCACTATGGTCCCATTCTGGGAGAGTGTGTGTCTTGGGTTTCGAGGGCCTCTTTTCCCCAGACTGCCTGGGCCTTTCTGCAGGGAGCTGGGGTAGGCCATGCACGCTATGCACTGCAGCCGCTGCTGTGGAATAAGTGGCTTTGAGTTCCCATGAGACCACGCCCTCGTTCCCCAGGCCAGTCCCCCCGAGCCAGATGCCGCTGTAAATTTGGACGGACCAGGCCAGTTCTAATCCTTCTGCAAAATCCTCTTTGTATTGGGATTTAAAAATCCTCTCTCTTGCCTCCCGCAAACCACTGCTGTGTGATGCTGAGGCAGACGCGCAGACTTGGTGAGACTAGCCACCACTCACACGTTTCTCGTCCACGCTCTGCCAGCTTCTTGCTCTTGGATAACTAGCTGCAGTTCTTTGCCTGGCCCCTGAGGGGATGCACAGTGGCAGGGATTACACTGGTTGGGCACACTACCGAGCAGGAGTGCTGCCTGGTAGGGAAGGTGGAAGGGGAGTTTGTAGTCTCTGCTGGAGCCCACTGGAGGCATAACCTCGGCCCATCAGATATCCCTCTTGATCTCAAAGAGCCAGTGGAGACCAGCTGAGCTGGGAGGATGCAGGTTTCACATTCAGCAGCCCTCCTAGGAGCCATAGGTTCAGATGTCGACGCTTCCTGGGAGATTGTGGCTTACACTTTCCTCATCCTTGTACCCTTGCCTAGGGAGTCACTGTCCCCTTCAAAGGAAGCACTCACCAGAGGCCTGCAGTGGGTCTGAGACGCTCGCAGGAGGACATCCACTAACTATGGGACTCCAGAAGCTGACGAGGTTTGTGGGGAAACCTTTAATGTAGCCCTTTAAACCGTCTTCCCCTACTGATGGCATGCGGTTTGGGGGAGGGTGTTTGGGCACTGTACATTTAATTTTAAATAGGGTGTGCATGCATTCATGTCACAATCAGCAGAAGCTGGCACTTGTGCTCATTCCCTTGAGTTAGCTCAGGGAGCGATGAAGAAACCTTGTTCCATCTGGCATGTTGCCTTTGCATTCTTCTGGCTCTTCGTGCTGTTGCTTCCTCTTTTTTCTTTCCTGTGTACTTGCAACAGCCAACTGCCAGTCATGGAAGCTTAAAATGGGGCCTCCTTATCATTGTCTTCATTGCCTAGAACTGCGGAGACCTTTGCCAATACTTGGCTAGACTAAACACAGGTGTAGATTAGAACACTAGTCGCAACAATGCCTCTCACTTGGCGGAACTTCCTGGCGTGATCTTCAGTACGGTGCAGCTTCATATTAGGAGCAGCTACAGTTTGCTCTGTTCCATGCAGATTAGGGGCAGCCTCCGTGCTCCTGGCAAGCTGCCAGTGCAGCTCTAGGTTGGGCAAGGGTCTCCCACCGCACAGCTGGCCAGTGACTTCAATCCCCAGCTCCCAGTCAGGCTGTGTGTCACAGCCATGGAACACAGGAGATGAGCGTGGGCCTGCTCAAAACCACTCCGTTACCTACATGCTGCATGTGAGGCTAAGGAACAATCTTTTGCACCCAAAACACCTTGTCCTACTTTGTCCTCTTTCTCCTCGGCTAATCTTCTCTTCCTGGGTCCCTGGCCTGCAAAGCTAACACCATAAACATTTCCACCCCATGTGACCTGTTCTTCTGCTGTGTCTTGATGACTCTGCTGCTCTTCGGCCCAGTCTACACTTACCTTTGCGATTCGGCGGCAGTCAACGGGAGATACGCAAGTGACGTAAATCACTTGCGTATCTCCCGTCGACTTTGCAGCGTCTCCTCTGCACAGCGTCCACACTGCGCTGCGTCGAAGGGAACAGCGCTCCTTTCGATGCAGCGCTACGCCACTTACCGGGGTGGTTTTCCTGCGTCGCTTCCTGGATTGACTGAGCGTGTCTACACAGACCGCTCAGTGGATCCAGAGCAATCGATGTGACAGCAGCGAATTTGCCGCCGTCAGTGTAGACCCAGCCTTACTTACACTATAAAGACTGAGGTGTGGCTCTATATAGAAACAAACTGTGGGATTCCAAGAGGCTTACCCCTTCCCCCCAAAAGGACCTAGTGATTGAGTGGAAGCCCCCCCTTTTTTAGGGGCCTAATTTTATTTATTTATTTTTAAGAGTGTTTCAGGAAAATGTGAAAGATAATCAAGAACTGTAACATATGCATGTCCTTTACATTCAAATAGCTCTAAACTTACTTTAGACGAAGGCCTTAAGTTTTCTTGAATAAATGTCAGAAATTGATTATATGGCTTCAGTATAATTTTTTATTCTATCCTTTTTCAGTAGCTGTAATACCTCTTCTGTAAATTCCCATCCTGTCTAGTTACTTGTACAGTTTCTTCCCATCCTCTTTGTGATGTAGGAAACAATTTAAATACATCTACATGTACCACACCATTTTCTTAAATTACATTGGTTACATCAAAAGCTTTAGAAACAGAATCAGCAACAATTAATGATTTGCCTGGGCTGATGTTCTAATTTTAAGTCCTATAATACAATTGAAAAAATAATCTTTATAACTGAGGCTATATTTCTGTCATGCTCCTTTTTTGAAATATTAACTAATGGTTCATGATCTGTTTCGGCCACTACAGATCTACCATGTATAAACGTGAAACGTTTTGCATGCAAAAACCAATGCTAAAGCCTCTCTTTCTATTTCGGCCACATGGACTTTCCATTTTTGACTTCACTCTATTTGTATAAGCAACTGGCTTCCGTAGGTTACCATCCTTTTGTAACAGAACTGTTCCAAGGCATTGTTTGTCTACATCTGAAGACAATCTTGTAAATCTGTTACTATCAGACGGTTTTAAATCCAAGAACCATTTTTTTTAGTTGCTTAAGCTGTTTAAATTCTTGATGATGTCAGTCCCATTTCTGCTGATTACTTTTACAAAGCAAAACCCTTACATTTCTTCTTTGTTTTCTGCTAGGTTAGATCTGTATTTTCCTACAAAATTAACCATAGCCAAAAATTATGTAATGATTCCTTCTCCTTTGGGGAAGCAATCTTGTCAACGGCTTGTATTCATTTGGGTCAACCTGCAATCCCTGACGGCTCAGTTTTTCTCCTAGAAACTTTAATTCTTGCACTCTAAATTTACATTTATTTTTACGTTTCAGTCCTCCTTTTGCTCTAGATAATGCTTTAATTAACCCTAATCATGTTCTTCTAGAGTTCTTCCCCATATTATTTGATCATCTCTGTACATTTGTGTGCCATCTCTAATTTCCAAAATCTTTTGTATTGCTCCAAGAAATACCTCTGGAACTGAACATAACCCAAAGAGTAATCTTTTAAAAGTAGTAATCTCCAAAAGGTGTGTGAAATGTAAATTGACTTTCTTGCTCTAGTGATATTTGCCAAAATCCAGTCAAAGCATTTTATCATAGAATCATAGGATGTTAGCGTTGGAAGGGACCTCAGGAGGGATCTAGTCCAACCCCTTGCTCAAAGCAGGATTAACCTCAGCTAAATCATCTCAGCCAGGGTTTTGTCAAGCCGCAGCTTAAAAACCTGTACAGATGGAGATGCCACCACCTCCCTAGGTAACCCATTCCAGTGCTTCACCACCCTCCTAGGGAAAAACTTTTTCCTAATGTCCAACTTAGACCTCCTCCACTGCAACTTGAGACTGTTGCTCCTTGTTCTGTCATCTGCCACCACTGAGAACAGCCTAGCTCCATCCTCCCTGGAACCCCCTTTCAAGTAGTTATAGGCTGCTATCAAATCCCCCCTCATTCTTCTCTTCTGCAGACTAAACAGGCCTACTTCTTTCAGCCTCTCCTCATAAGTCTTGTGCTCCAGCCACCTTATCATTTTTGTTGCCCTCTGCTGGACTCTCTCCAACTTGTCCACATCCTTTTTGTAGTGGGGGGCCCAATACTGGACCCAATACTTCAAATGCAGCCTCACCAATGCCGAATAGAGGGGAATAATCACTTCCCGCGATCTGTTGGCAATGCTCCTACTAATGCAGCCCAATATGCCATTAGCCTTCTTGGCAACCAGGGCACACTGCTGACTCATATCCAGCTTCTTATCCATTGTAACCCCCAGATCCTTTTCTGCAGAACTGCTGCCTAGCTCGTCAGTCCCCAGTCTGTAGCTGTGCATGGGATTCTTCCATCCTCAGCTCAGGACTCCACACTTGTCCTTGTTGAACCTCATCAGATTTCTTGTGGTCCAATCCTCCAATTTGTTTATGTCCTTCTGTATCCTCTCCCTCCCTTCCAGAGTATCTACCACTCCCCCTAGCTTAGTGTCACTTGCAAACTTGCTGAGGGTGCAATCTACCCCATCCTCCGGATCATTAATGAAGATGTTGAACAAAACCAGCCCCAGGACCGACCCCTGGGGCACTCCACTTGTGACTGGCTGCCAGCTAGACATGGAGCCATTGATCACTATTCGTTGAGCCCTTTTCTCTAGCCAGTTCTCTATCCATTTTATAGTCCATTCATCCAACCCATACTTTAACTTGCTGATAAGAATACTGTGGGAGACCATATCAAAAGCTTTGCTAAAGTCAAGGTATATCACGTCCATTGCTTTCCTCACATCCACAAAACCAATCACCTCTTCATAGAAAGCAATCAGGTTGGTCAGGCATGACTTGCCCTTGGTGAATCCATGTTGACTGCCCCTGATCACCTTCCTCTCTCTTAAGTGCCTTAAAATGGATTCCTTGAGGACCTGCTCTATGATTTTTCCAGGGATTTTTCCAGGGATTTTTACAGGCTGACCGGCCTGTAGTTCCCTGGATCCTCTTTCTTCCCTTTCTTGAAGATGGGCACTATATTTGCTTTTTTCCAGTCATCATGACCTCCCCCAGTTGCCACGAGCTTTCAAAGATAATAGCCAATGGCTCTGAAATCACATCAGCTAACTCCCTCAGCACCATCGGGTGCATTGCATCTGGCTCCATGGACTTGTGTATGTCCAATCTTTCTAAATAGTCCTGGACCTGCTCCTTCAGCACTGAGGGTTGTTCACCTCCTCCCCACTCTGTGCCTCCCAGTGCAGTAGTCTGGGAGCTGTGCTTGTCTGTGAAGACAGAGGCAAAAAAGGCATTGAATACCTCAGCTTTCTCCACATCCTCTGTCACTAGGTTGCCTCCCCCATTCTGTAAGGGGCCCACACTTTCCCTAATCTTCCTCTTGTTGCTAACATACCTTCTTGTTCCCGTTCACATCCCTTGCTAGCTGCAACTCCAATTGTGCTTTGGCCTTCCTGATTTCATTCCTGCATGCTCAAGCAGTATTTTTATAATCCTCCCTAGTCATCTGACCAAGCTTCCACTTCTTGTAAGCTTCTTTTTTGTGTTTAACCTCACCAATGACTTCTTTGTTAAGCCAAGGTGGTCACCTACCACACTTGCTATTCTTTCTGCACATCAGGATGGTTTATTCCTGTGCCCTCAATAAAGTTTCTTTAAAATACAGCCAGCCCTCTTGGATTCCTTTCCCCCTCATATTAGCCTCCCAGGGGATCCTGCCCATCAGCTCCCTGTGGGAGTCCTAGTCTGCTTTTTTGAAATCCATGGTCCGTATCCTGCTGTTCTCCTTTCTTCCTTTTGTCAGGATCCTGAACTCGACCATCTCATGGTCACTGCTGCCTCGGTTGTCACCCACTTCTACTTCCCCTACCAAATCTTCCCTGTTTGTGAGCAGCAGGTCAAGAGCAGCATAGCCCCTAGTTGGTTGCTCCAGCACTTGCACCAGGAAGTTATCCGCAACACAGTCCAAAAACTTCCTGGATTGTTTGTCCTCTGCTGTATTGCTCTTCCAGCAGATATCAGGGTGATTGAAGTCCCCCATGAGAACCATGTCCTGTGAACTGGAAACTTTCCTTAGTTGACTAAAGAAAGCCTCATCTACCTCGTCCTCCTGGTCTGGTGGTCTATAACAGACCCCCACCACGACATCCCCCTTATTGTTCTTGCTTCTAAGCTTAACCCAGAGACTCTCAACTGGTGTATCTCCAGTTTCACACTGGAGCTCAGAGCAATCATAGTGCTCTCTTGTTTTGCTTCTGATGTTTGTATAAATATTTCTTTCCTGGTAGGTATTTTAGAATATTCCCTCTGAACATACTTATTTAAGTCTTGTGGAGCTAAACGTAAGTATTGCTCTTTCTTTTCTACTATTATTAATGAATTCATCTACTCAGTCAGCTCTTCCATTCTTTTAATTATATCTAAATTAATAAACCTTTCAAATTCCTTTTATCTTACTCCTATTTCTTAAAGTTAAGGCTAATTTTCTAACTGCATGTATAACTGGTTTAATTGAACTCTATTTTATATATTGTATCCAATTCACCAAAGCCCATGAATAAATTTGTAAATTCAAATTCTATTTTCAGTGTTTTAGAACCCTGAATAGTTTGAATTCAAACAATTGGATTTAGTGCTAAACATGTTTCTAAACCTAAAATAAAAATACTTTGTCCCTTTTTCGAAAACAAGACATGTAGTAGTCATCATTAACTATGACCTGTAATTTACAAATAACAGAAATATTTTCCCCGTTGTAAATTAATATACCGTATATTTGTTCTCTTACTACACGTTTTACTTAGACATTTTATAATTTCTTCTGAAATTCCATTAACTTGTGCACCTGTATCTATTGCATAGGAAATAAATGTTCCATTAGTAGGTAGTGTAACTACCTCCTTGTGGTTCTCAGAGTGACTCTTGTTTCTTGGACTTTTGAAACAGTTTCCTTCATCTGTAGTGTCAACTCCTGTATTTTTAACTAACGGTAAATTTCTGTTTTTCCTGACTTCTGTTTATGGCTGTTTCATTTAGATCTGACAGGTTTGACCAGACGCTGGTGATTGTCTAGGTTGATGCCTCCATTTGCATCTGGAACATTCTTTCATACGCTCATGTGTTTTATTTTTAATACTTTCACTCTGTCTTCCTCCATAGACCTGTTTTCTAATCTTCCTTATTAAGTCCATATTCACATCAATTTCTTTCTAAAATGTGCAATCATTGTTATTGATTAAGTTCAGCAGTTTTTACTTTTTTTCAGATATAAATCTAGCTCCGCTAACAGTCTTTTTCTTACACTGGTATCTTTTATCTACTCACAATTTAATCTTGTATAATTGACTTAGATTCTGGAAATTACATGTCTGACTAATCTTTATATCGATTTAAAATGTTTCAAAAGATCATTTGATTTCTTGAGTGAAACCTTTCAAATGTTTCATTCTTTTTGCTAAACTGTATTCCTCAAATCTTTTTAAGACAGGCTTATAGTCAGCTCATTCCTAACACTAAGCTCAAACGAATTATATCATGAAATTGCTTCAGTACCTGCAATATTAAAAAAAGATGGAAATCTTTTGTTCCACTTCCTTAAGAGTGGATCCTGATGCATTCAAAAATAAATCAAATTCTGTTTAAACCTTTTCCAATTTTCTGCAGCATTTCTTGATGTGTTTAGAAATTTGTGAACTCTTGATGCGTCTTATTTCATACAAACTTGTTTTTCACTTTTGAGTAACTTTTACTTGAGTGTGTGAACTTCTTCCGGTTCTCTTTATCAATTCCTTCCAGACCATACATTTGTCTTATATTCAAGTAATCCACCTGTCTTAATAATTCATTGCTAGTAATTGAGCAGTGTTTATTGGATACATAGCTAACATACAGACGGAGCATCTTAACCCTGGTCAGTCTAACATAAAACCAGCTGTCAGCTCTCACACCCGGGAGCCTCTATTCATTCTCTTCAAGCCAGTCACACTGCAAGCTCTAAGGTATAAATCTAGTTTTGTATGATTTGTGACGTGCTTTTCACATGAGATAAATACTGTGGCCTCCAGCACAGTGGCTGCTGGCGATGATAGTTTGGCATCTGTGGGACATTCAGTCTCACTTCTAGTGCTGGCCCGTCTGGGGCATG
>ML675726.1:1072175-1088693 GCA_007922155.1 Mesoclemmys tuberculata | reverse complement strand
GATCATATTGGTCCCTTCTGACCTATGAGTCTATGAGTCTAAGTGCTGTGCTGGCAAGCCCTGCCTCTCGTGGGATGGGGGGTCTGTGACCAGACTGCTGGGGGCGCAGCGGGCTCAGCAGCTTGGCATAACACTGTCCTCTAAAGAGCAGAGCCTGAGTCACCTGCCTGGGGCTGGAGAGGCGGGAATGGCCCCTCCTTTTGACTGACCCCCTGGACTCTGAGGAACCTCTCTGAGCTGAGGGGTGGCAGGCAGCATTTCCCTTCTGGGCTGGAGCCCAGGAGCTGTATTTGATTTGCACGTTCCTGTTGGCCGCCATCCAGCCATGTGCAGGAAGTGACTCTCCCCCCCACTCTTTTCTTCCCTGCCCCCAGCCGGCAGCAGTGCGCTGGGGCCTGGGGCATGCACTGAGGGCAGGGACCCTGAGTGCATTCTGCATGGCGCCGGGGCCCAACGCGGCAACCCCCTCGCGGACCAGTCCAGCTGGCGCCAGTGTGTCCTCCCCAGAGAGGCTACGAGTGGGGGCAGCTCTGCAGCCCCACATTGTCGATGTCAAAGGCTGCTCTTTGGGCAGCACAGGCAGAGGCAGCGTGGTGTCTGCCCAGGGGCTAGGGCTTGCCTGTCTGCCTGGGCACTGCTCCGGCAGTGTTTGTCAGGCGCAGCCAGGCAGCGGGGCCTGAGCACACCTCAATCTAGAGCGGCAGAAGGAGGAGAGAAGGCACAGCTGTGTCCCCACCTCACCCACGGCACAGTGTGGAGGGGATGGGTGGGCCAGCGGCTCAACTCAGGCACTGTGTGGCTGTCCCCGAACGCACTTCTCCGGTCCATGTCATGGGATCTGAGGGTTCCCTCCCTCCCCAGCCGTGCTCAGGCCTGGGCCCGGGTGTGGTATGGTGTGGTGTGCCCCATCTTAGCTGCAGATCTGGGGTGGGTTCATTTTGGAGCACACGGAGGGCGAATGCATTAAGTGGTTCCCCCGCCAGCACAGCGATCTGTGCAGGTGAGCTCCCCAGCTTCCCGCAAGCCCACAGCCATGTTACGTGTCAGCAGGTTGACCTGTGCATGCGCTAACTCACTCCTCTGCCCGCTGCAGCTGATGCAGCTCAGTGCATCCAGAGCAGCTGCTCTCCCAGCACGGTCATGCATCGTCCCCATCAGCCTGTCTCTTGGCTAATGCCTAGGCAAGGGAGGGAGGCATCTGGCTTCCCAGTGGCTCTGCTCGTGCTCCAACCTGAGCCGCTGTGAGCAGTGACCTTTCATTGGCTAATTCACCTGGAAAGGGCTCTGAAAACAATGTCGCTCAGACCTCTTTGATGTGCTGAGCTGCAAGAATGGGGAATTGGAGGCTGACTTTACCACCCCTTCCACGCTGGTTCTAGAGGGGTCACACAAAGTGACCCTGGCTTCAAAGATGCCCCCCCGCTGCTTTCTGGCCAGGAAGGACTGGGGCATTGAAGGGTGCTTTGGGCAGGGTGGATCGTGAGAACAGGTGTGACATGGCAGCGGCATGTAACTTGATCCACAGTCCGTCTTTGGTGTGAAGTGACCGATGCTCTGTCCAGGCTGCCTGTGGCTGTCCTTGCCTATAGCACGACTCGGTTTGGCTTGGATGGAGAGCAGGGGCTGCTTCCCCTGTGCACGTGTCACCTGCCCTCTTGATGTGGCCAAGATAGTCCAAAGTGACCAGTGGGAGGGGGGCGGGAGCCATCCCCTTTGGCAGTCAAGCCCCTTTTGGGATGTCAGAATGCAGGCACTCAAGTCACCACTTGCTTCCTGGCGTGCCCCCGGCACGTCTCATTAGTGCGGTCGGGCTGATCTGCTGAGCAGACTCAGAGCCTCCAGAGGCTGCCCTGGCTCGGCCCTGGCCCTGGCTGCATCTGACCCAATGAACTGCCCACTGCTGGCAGCAAGAGTCGCCTCACTTCCTTCCTTAAGTGAACAACCCGCCAGAAAAGTGGGCATGTCCCCGGGACACCCTGCCCGGCATGGCTGGGGACACTCTGAGATGTGCGGACCATAGTTCTTCCTTCGGTAAGGCTGCAGAGGCTGTGGCTGGGCCCATACCCCCGCCACGTCTCAAGGGGCCATGGTGTGGCGTTGACGTGCTGGTGTAACGTCCGTTCCCAGCTGCTGCAAGCTGTTCAGGTTTGCAGTTAACTAGTAGCTCTGGCTCTTCCAGATGTGCAGGGATGCAGCTCGCTTGCCTGCCCGAGAGCTCTAGCAACACCACCCCAGCGGGCGGGGGTTTGTAGTGTGTGCTCCAGAAAAGCCCTGGGAGTCTAGCTGGTAGGAATGCACATAGCCCTGACCTCAGTGGAACCATGCTGACTTTAGCCTGTGTCAAGTGAGTTCTCCCCAGTGATTCGTAGGAGCCGTCAGACCACCTAGCCCTCTCTAGTGTCCAGACGCTCCATCAGCAAGCTATAGAGCTGAGATTCTCAAACGCTTTTGCTGGGACCCCCTTTGAAAATACTTCAGGCTCTGGTGACCCACCACAAAAAGTGATGATCTCCCCACATGCCATGCTACCATTACATCTTTGCTGCTGCTGGGGGCGGCACTGCTTTCAGAGCTGGGCGCCCAGCCATCAGCTGCTGCTCACCAGCCACCCAGCTCTGAAGGGCTCTTGTTTTAAGCTATGCATGGGGGCTGACAGCTCATGACCCCTCCTCCCCATAATAACCTCGTGACCCCCCGGTTTGAGAACCCCTGCTGTAAGTGCATAACACTAGTCCAGAGGTGAGGGAGAATTTTCCTCTTTTGCCCTTTCTTGGCTGCTCTGCTGTGGGGGGAGAGCTGCCCCTAGCATGCTTCTATATAGAGCAGGCAGCTGGTTTTGATCAGTTTTTTGCTGCCAGGTGAGCTCTTCGCTGCCTGGTTTTCCCCATGCTCTTTTAATTGCCGCCAACGCCACCCCTTGTTGTGGAAGTCCGGTGTCAATTCAGACCTCATTCCATGAGGTGAACCACGTGAGCCTAGCATAAATGGGGCTGACCTTGAACATGTATTTCTGTATGTAATGTACTCTGCTGCATCAGTCACGTGCATGGTGAGCCACAGGTCGCTTTTGCCAGGATTTCTTGCAATCTAAAGTGTAGCCAGATCCTATTGGCTCACTGCTGAACTGAATGGTTTGGCTTCCCATATCTGCCAGGTAAAGCTGCCCACTCTCTGTTGGAGAATCACTTTTTAAACATTTATTTTAATTTTTTTGAAGGCCAGCCCCCCTTCACGCCTCTGGCTCCTTGGAAACCTCCATTCGTGCATTGTCCAACAGCCTCCATTTGCACGTTGTCCAAATACACCCTGGAACAGGAACCTCATGTCCTGCTGGGATCTGCTGTTGTCACCTGCACTGGATGTGCTATCTTTGTCTTCCTCCCACAGGATAGAGCCGACTTCATCTGTATAAAGTGCAGGCTGGTTTCCATATTGGAATAGAAGGTGAAAGGATTAGAGACCCAAATATCAACCCTGGGTTTCATTAGAGAAAATGAGGTCTTTCTCGATCAGACATGATTTGTTACTACAAGGACAGTGTGAGGAAAATTCAGGGAAGGCAGTGGGGGGGGAACCGAAGAATGGGGAAGAGAATTGGCAGCATGTGACCTCCCGAAGAAAGAGAGCCCATATGCCCACCGTGCCGATATAGGTGCGGAATCGTTTTTAGGCTCTCTGCACAGGTAGTATGGTGGAGAACGATTTGCAGGACTCATTGGAGGGAACGATCAGAAGGAGACCCTGTTGATTAGAGGTCAAGGGTTGCTTTGTCCTAGGGATGGGGGTTCCACAACCACCACTCCCAAAAGGAAGAGAGGGGTGATGGTGGTCGGAGACTCCCTCCTAAGAGGGACGGAATCATCCATCTGCCATCCGGACCGGGAAACTAGAGAAGTGTGCTGCTTGCCTGGAGCTAGGATTCAGGATGTGACAGAGAGACTGCCGAGACTCATCACGCCCTCAGACAGCTACCCCTTCCTACTTCTCCACGTGGGCACCAATGACACTGCAAAGAAGGACCTTGAGTGGATCACTGCAGACTATGTGGCTCTGGGAAGAAGGATAAAGGAGTTTGAGGTGCAAGTGGTGTTCTCATCCATTCTCCCAGTTGAAGGAAAAGGCCCAGGTAGGGCCCGTTGTATTGTGGAATTAAATGCGTGGTTACACAGGTGGTGTCGGAGAGAGGGCTTTGGATTCTTCAATCATGGGCGGCTGTTCCAGGAAGAAGGATTACTAGGAAGAGACGGGATTCATCTAACGAAGAGAGGGAAGAGTATCTTCGCAGACAGGCTGGCTAACCTAGTGAGGAGGGCTTTAAACTAGGTTTGATTGGGAATGGAGATCTAAGCGTAAAGGTAAGTGGGGAAGTGCGACACCACAAGGAAGCAGAAGGAGGAGGGTGCAACAGGGGAGGCTGCTTGATTCATACTGAGAAAGTATTGCAATGGGCTAGTTATCTCAAGTGCCTACACACACATGCAAGAAGCCTGGGAAACAAGCAAGAGGAATTGGAAGTCCTGGCACAGTCAAGGAACTATGACATGCTTGGAATAACTGAGATTTGGTGGAATAACTCACACGACTGGAACACTGTCATGGATGGCTATAAGCTATTCAGGAAGGACAGACGGGGTGAAAGGGTGGAGGAGTTGCACTGTATGTAAGAGAGCACTATGATTGCTCTGAGCTCCAGTGTGAAACTGGAGATACACCAGTTGAGAGTCTCTGGGTTAAGCTTAGAAGCAAGAACAATAAGGGGGATGTCGTGGTGGGTGTCTGTTATAGACCACCAGACCAGGAGGACAAGGTAGATGAGGCTTTCTTCAGTCAACTAGGGAAAGTTTCCAGTTCACAGGACCTGGTTCTCATGGGGGACTTCAATCACCCTGACATCTGCTGGAAGAGCAATACAGCAGGGCACAGACAATCCAGGAAGTTTTTGGACTGTGTCGCGGATAACTTCCTGGTGCAAGTGCTGGAGCAACCAACTAGGGGCCGTGCTGCTCTTGACCTTGACAAACAGGGAAGATTTGGTAGGGGAAGTAGAAGTGGGTGGCAGCCTAGGCAGCAGTGACCATGAGATGGTCGAGTTCAGGATTCTGACAAAAGGAGGAAAGGAGAACAGCAGGATACAGACCATGGACTTCAGAAAAGCAGACTAGGACTCCCCCAGAGAGCTGATGGGCAGGATCCCCTGGGAGGCTAATATGAGGGGGAAAGGAATCCAAGAGGGCTGACTGTATTTTAAAGAAACCTTATTGAGGGCACAGGAATAAACCATCCCAATGTGCAGAAAGAATAGCAAGTATGGTAGGCAACCAGCTTGGCTTAACAAAGAAATCATTGGTGAGCTTAAACACAAAAAAGAAGCTTACAAGAAGTGGAAGCTTGGTCAGATGACTAGGGAGGATTATAAAAATACTGCTTGAGCATGCAGGAATGCAAATAGGAAGGCTAAAGCGCAATTGGGGCTGCAGCTAGCAAGTGATATGAAGGGAAGCATGAAGGGTTTCTACAGGTATGTTAGCAACAAGAGGAAGATTAGGGAAAGTGTGGGCCCCTTATAGAATGGGGGAGGCAACCTAGTGATTGAGGATGTGGAGAAAGCTGAGGTACTCAATGCCTTTTTTGCCTCTGTCTTCACAGACAAGCTCAGCTCCCAGACTATTGCATTGGGGGAGACAGTGAGGAGGAGGTGAACATCCCACAGTGCTGAAAGAACAGGTCCAGGACTATTTAGAAAGATTGGACATACGCAAGTCCATCAGGCCAGATGCAGTGCACCTGAGGATGTGGAGGGAGTTCGCTGATGTGATTTCAGAGCCTTTGGCTATTATCTTTGAAAGCTTGTGGCAACTGGGGGAGGTCCCTGCTGACTGGAAAAAGTCAAATATTAGTGCCCATCTTCAAGAAAGGGAAGAAAGAGGATCCAGGGAGCTATAGGTCGGTCAGCCTCACCTCAATCCCTGGAAAAATCATGGAGCAAGTCCTCAAGGAATCTATTTTAAGGCACTTAAAAGAGAGGAAGGTTATCAGGAGCCGTCAACATGGATTCACCAAGGGCAAGTCATGCCTGACCAACCTGATTGCTTTCTATGAAGAGATGACTGGTTCTGTGGATGAGGGGAAAGCGGTGAACGTGATATACCTTGACTTTAGCAAAGCTTTTGATACAGTCTCCCACAGTATTCTTATCAGCAAGTTAAAAAAGTATGGGTTGGATGAATGGACTATAAAATGCATAGAGAATTGGCTAGAGCAAAGGGCTCAACGAGTATTGATCAATGGCTCCATGTCTAGCTGGCAGCTGGTCATAAGTGGAGTGCCCCAGGGGTCGGTCCTGGGGCCGGTTTTGTTCAACATCTTCGTTAATGATCTGGAGGATGGGGTAGATTGCACCCTCAGCAAGTTTGCAGATGACACTAAGCTAGGGGGAGTGGTAGATACCCTGGAAGGGAGGGATAGGATACAGAAGGACGTAAATGAATTGGAGGGTCGGGCGAAAAGAAATCTGATGAGGTTCAACAAGGAGAAGTGCAAAGTCCAAAGGGTTAAGCCAAGGGATTTTTTCCCTTTTGGTTGAGGGAGAAATGGTTCTTGCACAGCTCTGGTGAGTCCAAACTTCACTGAACTAGCTACACTCCCTCTCACATGTAGGGCTATGGGTGTGCCCAGCTTTCTGCCCTCTGATTGGCCCCTGGGATGAACCCAGAGGAGCCAGTGGAATGACCCCAAGGGAGACGTGGCTCATAGTCTGTGCCCCTGCGAGCCCTCTGTGCACAGAACGGCCCCTCGCTCCTGCACTTGAGATCTGGATCCCGGGTTTACATGTCCTACAACAAAAGTTAAGACTGCCTTTAGGGTGGGGGGCCAGCTGGAGAGGGAAAGCTGTCTGTAGACATGGAGGGAGGGGGCATTTTGTTAGGGCTGCTCTGTGCCATGGGTCCTGGGGATATGTTCTCTTTGGTGGGTTGCTGTTGGAAAGTCTCCCGGAAAAGTGTGTTCAGTGAACAAAGGGGTTTTGTCTGCAGTCAACTTTGGCTTTTTATATGCTGTTGCCCAAATACCTGGGACTGATGTACCACCCGGAAGTGGGAGCAAGCAATCAGGGTCAAGTGAAACAAATTAAAACACTCCTGGCTTCAAAGGTCAGACTGAAAGGAGTAGGTACCGCTAGTACAGTGATCCCTCACTTATCGCGGGTATTACGTTCCTAGACCCCTGCGATCCGCGAAGTAGGAACAGCTCTCCGCAGTGAAATTGATACTGCCTTGTCAATTTCGGCGGCGGGGGAGACTCAGCATCGCAGGGCACACTCTCCGCAGTGATATCCGGCTGGGTATCATCACTGCGTATGCAGTACCACAAAATCCCGCGATGTAGCGAAAAATCCACGATAAATAATTAATATATTTTTAAAAATCCCGCGATACAGTGAGGCCGCGATAAGTGAACTGCGATATAGAGAGGGACTACTGTACTTGAATGACAACCATGCAGCGATAGATCTGATGCACAGCCAAGTGTCAAAGGGTGGGAGTGAAAGGGACTTAGCTGGTCAAGAAGAGGTGGTAAAATGGTCTCACGTGAGTGTATGTGGATGTTTGGTGTTGCCCAGCCCTTCCTATTTGGGCCCTTAATTTGAAGTGGCCAAAGCCACTGATGGGCTCTGGCCTTCACCGTCTGGCTCGGTTTCTGACTTTCCCATGCTCCTCACACTTGACAGTTGCGCCTCCCATTGTTCCACCATCTGGCTCCCCTGCAGCTCTGCCAGGGATTCTCAGTCCAGACTTGGAAACGCCTCCGGCGTTCTTTGGTCATCCATGGGGGACCGCCTCGGGCCAATAGGACTGGGCCACATTCGCTTTCGTGAGTGGTAGTGTCTGACTTACCTTGCAACTTGGAGATAGCGCACTGCCATCTGGCCCCGGGCTATCTGCATCCTAGGAACACAGGCTTCTCCCACCAACGGCTCAGCCTACACAAGGAACTGTTCCTGAAAGACTCCAGGGGTGGAGGCTTATTCCACAGAAAGTGCTTTGTTCCCATTTTTGCTTAACTCGTTTTCCAAATGTGGAACAGGACCGAGTAGCGTCCATCCATGTAGCTATTGAAGAGCTGCCCTGTGCATGGATACCGTCAGCAGTTGTGGGGCTCAGATCGTAACGCTCTGTGGGCATGACCGACAGGGGGTGTTGTGCATGTTCTTTCTGCTTGCGTGTGAAACATGCTGAAGGAATCTTGGTTCGGCCAGTCAGTCACGCATTGGTAGAAGGGAGCCTGGCTGATGGCAGGGCTGGGCTTTTGTTGTTCTCTAGACCTGGCGTTTCCCAGAGAGCAGCTCATTTTCCTGAGCCCACTGTCTCGCTGGAGAGGGCTGTGAAGACTCCTCTCATGGGGCAAAGTTATGCCTGGCAAGCAGAAGTCCAGGCTGATAAAGCAGGATGGGTAAATGGCTCTCCTGACTCCGGTCTGTATTTGCAACACTTGGACTTTTTTAGGCTCCAAGGGGAAGGAGACTTGTTCCTATGAGCAGAGCATGTAGTGAGGGTGTTGCTGTGAGATGTCTTGGCCAGCCTCAGGCTCGGTCTACACTTACCTTCGGGATTTGGCGGCAGTCGACGGGAGATACGGAAGTGACGTAAATGATTTGTGTATCTCCCGTCGACTTCTCTGCATCTGTTCCGCGCACCGGCCACACTGTGCTGCGCTCCCCTCGATGCAGCACTACGCCACTTACCGGACTTTCCTGCGTCGCTTGCTGGATCAACTGAGCGGGTCTACACAGACCGCACAGTCGATCCAGAGACATCGATCTGACAGTGGTGAATTTGCTGCCGTTGGTGTGGACCCAGCCTTAGTGTGTGGGGTGAGGGGAATCTCCTTTCTGAGCCTCGCTCTGAATCCCTGGTCTCAGACCCCGCAGTGGGGTGTATGCAATAAGGTGGGAGGAGGCCCTCGACAGGAGTGAGATTGTTTCTAGGGCAAGTCACCTTCCCTCTCGCTCCATTTCGACTGTTAGCTCTTTGGGTCAAGTACGTTCTCTTCCTACTGCGGCTAGTACGACGGTGCGCTGATCTCAGCTAGGGTGCCATTTCTATATTTATGTTCAAGTCTGCCTGGAGGCCAAGGTAAATACTGCCCCACTGGAGATGAGTGACACAGCAGCCCCGGTGAAAGGGCCACCACAGAAGAGGCTGGAGATGGCAGTCTCTAGGCAGTACCTCTCACTTGAATGGCAGAGCTGTACAGGCAGGTCATTACATCCCTCTTCAAGGTGTAGAGGCTTCAAGGCCCAAGTGACTCTACTGGCAGTAGACTCTCCCCGTAGGGATTAACAGATCTTGCCTCTGTGTCTAGCTCTGTCTTTGCTCTTGAGCACTTTTGACCTCTGTTATGAACTCATGGAGAAAAGCTCCAAAGTTGGCAAGTAGTGGCTCTTCTCCCCCCAACATTCCTCTAATAAGCTGGTCTGACTTTCTCTTTTTGAAAGAGGGCATCTCCATGCCAGAGAATGAAAATAGAAGGAATGTTAATACCAGTCTCTGCTCCCCCTAAGCCCACATGCTTTAAGATATGGCAGAGGTCCTTTAAAGCTCTTTCATGGGGGATACTGACTCTCCCAAATAGCTCCCAGCTCTGCTGAGCAGAGGCCAGGGTGGTTCTGGAAGACAGCAATGAAAACATCAAGGCAAGCAGCCTTGGAGGTGGTCCATGTCCTGTGTGTGTTAGCTGCCCACACAAGCGGCTCGCCGGTCACCAGGGTTGTGGAGCTTGTGCTGTGGAGACCGACACTAGAGTCTGCATGGTAAGGACTTCACAACATCTTGCGTGTATGTCTCCTGAAGCATGCAGCAATGCCTTCGCATGCAGGTTAACTGGAGGTTTCCTCTGCTGATGAGCCGAGTGTGGTGTGATGTAGTAGTGCACCAAGTGAGCTGCCTGGCATCCCAACCCTGGCCTTGACTGGAGTTGGTTGCTGCCCTGCCTAACCTCGTGTGTCCTCAGGGTCTGATTGACACTTGGTGATGACCGAAGTACTGGATGCTCGTGGCTCTAACTCCCTCTATTCCCAGCAGCATTTGTAGACAGAATGTGGGGACAACTGTGACGGAACAGAACAAACTCACTGACTAATTGAGCAAAGAGTGCCTGGCATTGGACTCTTCATCCTATGCACCATGAACGTCCGGCTTGATTGTGTGTGTATTAATAGCACCAAAGTAACTCTCTTTTAAAAATGAAACCTTAGCATGCCTCCTCAGTGTGGTAATATTACAGCCCTCGGTTGTTGCTCCCTGGGTCGCTCCTGGGCTTGAATCTGCCTTCTCTGGCAGTTGAAATATTGTCACGGCCTCTGGCAGAGCTGCACTGAGATCCTTGTGCTTCTTTTACACATCATTTATCGGCCACAGCCTATAAATAATAAATAGCAGTGTAGACTTAATGTAAAAATCTGAGTAGCAAAGCCTTTAGACGCTATCGATGTGCACTATGGATGCAATGAGCATACAGCAATATGTTCTAATCTAGTATTAAACTGGATTAGCACTGCAGTCTTATTTGAAGTTGCTCTGTGTGTGTTATGTCAGTATGGAAAGATCAATCTCATTATTCACGCTGGCCTCCATTTAAGAGTGGAGTGTGTTGGGTTTTTCCAAAGGAGAGGCTACACCACAAGAACATGCGTGAAATGATCTCCTCAGAAGTGGCCCTGGGGAACTGGTGGCGGCGTATGCAGTGGTGAGGATGTGCACCTCAGTGAAAGAGGGGGCAAGAGATCAGTCGGCATATTGCTATTGCCAGTGCCGTTGCTGCAAATCTCTCTGCCTTGCTGCAGGTTTTCAGGCCCACAGTAGGGCCACAGCAGGAGGGTTCTGCACTTGCAGACCTGAGCCATACCTCTCAGTCTAAACTGGCAAAGTTGAAATCATAGAATATGAGAGTTGAAGGGACCTCAGGAGGGATCTAGTCCAACCCTCTGCTCAAAGTAGGACTAACCTCAGCTAAATCATCTCGGTGAGGGTTTTGTCAAGCTGCAGCTTAAAAACCTCTAAAGATGGAGATGCCGCCACCTCCCTAGGTAACCCATTCCAGTGCTTCACCACCCTCCTAGGGAAAAACTTTTTTCTAATGTCCAACCTAGACATCCCCCACTGCAACTTGAGACTGTTGCTCCTTGTTCTGTCATCTGCCACCACTGAGAACAGCCTAGCTCCATCCTCCTTGGAACCCCTTTTCAGGTAGTTAAAGGCTGCTATCAAATCCCCCCCTCATTCTTCTCTTCTGCAGACTAAACAGGCCTAGTTCTTTCAGCCTCTCCTTATAAGTCTTGTGCTCCAGCCCCCTAATCATTTTTGAAAGCCAGCTTTCAGGCTGGCTTGATCAGCCTGTTAGAGGGACTTTGCACGTTAACTCTGGGACCATGTCTCACTTTGGATGCCTGTTAGGAAAAGCTGTGGGAACCTCCCTCTTGAGGATAGTTTTTCTGCACAATCAGAGCATCATCCACAGCATCAACTGCCCCCTGCACCTGTTAATCCCTCCACTCCTCCAAAAAAGGCCCCTAAACCAAGCCAAGCTTCCTGTAACCAGAAACGCCGGAGGAGCCAGGTGTTCCAAGTCCACCGGTGACTGCTATTTCTGATGCATCTCCGTGGAAGGGAATCAAACTCTGTAGGGATGGACAACAGGACAAGGCCCAAAAGCCAGAGGACTCACCTTTTTGCTAACATTAAACATTCACACAAAAATTTAAATCTCAAATATTGTCTTGCTCTTCTGGGCAGAGCAAAAACTGCTAAGCAACTCCCCCTCTCCACCTCCCACCTGCATCTGTTTGCAGCCTTCTCAGACATGTGACTTCTGAAGAGAAACCACTCGCATCTTCTTTTTGTTTGTGGTTTTTTGCCATTTTTGGAAGAGTGAAGAGCCCAGAGCTGCTTGCCCTTGAGCTCTGGAGGCTGGTTAGCTCTCCAGCTCTGCCACCTCCATGTTTGGTGCCTCACTCTAGGCTTTGATTGCTGTTTCTCTTATGAAAACTCACGTCAAACTAGTGCCCTGGCTGGGTTGTCTTTGGAGATTGAAACTGGGACCCCCCCGGATCAGAAAGCATGAGCCTCTTCAGCCTGAGACGAAGGACCAGGTCCGCTGGCTAAGCGGTAGTAGCAGGCTTATAAACCGCTTTGTATGGATTGCCACTATAGGGAGACGGCAAGCCACATGGTTAGGCTGGGCCATGTGACTTATATGCAAAATAGCTGTCAGTTTCACAATTCGCTTTTAAAAAGGTTGCTACCTCTCTTACCAAGGGCTTGGCCATAACACTTTGCACAAATTGGAGTAATCTCCATTTCTAGTATATGTTTAGCTTGGCCTTCTAGAGTCAGATCTTGAGCCACTGACACACAACCATTTTAAGTCAAGAGAATCTGTCCCTCTCTTCTTATCACAACATCCTGCTCCACAGCTATTAAATGAAGCCTGAATAAAAATTCCAAATACAAGAGAAGCTAAGAAATAGTAAAATAACCAAATCCTGTGCCCATCGTAACATCCACTGTTGGTATTCACAGTGGGAAATGGTTGGGCAGAATTCCCCACTGTGCTTCACAGGCAAACTCTTTAATCCGTTCAAAATATAGAACTGAAATTAAATCCAATCTCAGTTTAAATGGTCTCCCAAGATCCAGTGGGAGAAGACTGTTCTGCTATGTAATTCAAAGAAGGCCATGCAGCTTCTAAGGATTTTTTTTTTTTTAGACTGTGGTTTTTCCAACATTTCCTTCTTCTGCCACATGCCCTCCGCAGCATATCCAGTCATTATGGCTCTTATCCAACAGAGCACTTAAACACATGTGTAACTTTACGTTAATAACCTTATTGAGGTTCTCATGCTTAAATTTATTGCTCGTGTTTTAGTGCTTCTCTGTACTAGGCTCTTGGGCTATTCAGATGGCCATGCCATTAGTATAGTCTGTTTACTTGCTAGAAACAATGAGTTTCACATGCTGTTCTACATTTTGCTATTTCTTCATTATTTTGCCTTTACATTCTCTGCACAGGAAGTAATCTTACTATTTTATCTTTCAGTGATCTTTTTGGTAATGCTTACAATTTTCTGCCAATAATTCCTTCTCTAGGCAATACCAAATTTATATCTGTTTACTTCCCTACTGTAGCTTCTCAGCATTGCTCGTGTGCCAGTAATTTTATGAACCACGACCTTGTGGGGTTCGAATAAAATCAATAGCGTCACTTTTTTTAATAGGTTTGCAGTGTTGTTGTAGCTGTTTTTGCTTCTAAGATCTGAGAGAGACAAGGCGGGTGAAGTAATGTCTTTTATTGGACCAACTTTTGTGTAGTTGGAAAGCTTGTCTCTTTCACCAACAGAAGTTATTTCAATAAAAGATATTACCTCTCCCATCTTAAGCTAGTGGCATTGTGCCAGTTTACACCAGCTAAAAATTTGGCCCACTGACACTAAATCAAGAGTCTTGTTTAAGCATATGTTCCTTATGCAGTACCTACGGAACAGCGCAAGAAGGTCTTAAATTGGACAATCTTCCTTCTGCATCCTGCTTTCCATTAGTCCAAGCTGCAGTCCTTGGTCATTCAGCTACCTGATAATACTGCTTAAAGTTTGGGGGCCCGCTGAGGCATTGCCCTGAGGATAGCAGCACAGTCTCTTTTGAACAGGGGGGAGGTGGGTTGTTAACGAAATTTTGGAACAGTCTGTAGCATTTCCGACTAGTCCATGGGCTGTTTTCACTGGGAGCATGTAGAAGTAGTCAGATTTTAAGCCACAAGTGCATACAGTTGGCAGGTCACCTGTTTAACATCGCATATTCTAGGGTCTGGTATCCTCTTGGAATTTTTCCAAGAAAGGAGTTGGTTTATCCAGTGTCTCTTGTCTCCATATGATTGAATATTATAGGAGCCTGTGAGAATTGCCGTGAGACTTTGAGCTTCCCTGTCAGACTAGGAAAAAAACTCTGGTGTTCATGGGTGCTTTTTTGTGAACATATCATAACCTAAGAACTGGTTACAGCTGGCCCCTGGAGTCGAACTAGTATGGGAGACTCCCAGTTGTAGGGAGTTGAAGTTTTTCCCCTTCCTGCCTTCCCACCCTCTGCTCTTCCATTGATCAAGGCCTTGCTAGAATGGAGGACTTGCCTCTGTTACCTTCGTGCTGCTATCACTCCAGTGTTACACAACACAGGGTGAGCAAGTCTGCGCTGCTGGGAGAACATGGACTCTAGCACCTATGACCCTGTTGCCCAGATCTACCCCCCAATCTGCACCTTGCTTCCCACTGACCATGCTCAGCATGGGTACTCAGTCGTGGGTGTGGATTGAGGGGCAGAAGCTGATGTAGCCTCATTGTTCTAGGTGTTTTGGGGGGTTGTTGGGGGAGGGGAGAAGCACGTGCCTGCACACCCAGGCCCTGCCATGAAGCGCTTGTGATTGAAGGCACCAGGCAGATGGGGAGCACGAGGTGCTGGTGAGATGGCGCTGACGTGCAACGAGCAGCGGTCACATCGCATGCCATGGCCACGTACTTTGCCAGCCTAGTGGTGGAGGTGAGTTTGACACAGAGGTGTGGATGACAGCACCATGGCCTGGCCATCTCTCTGTGTGCCCTGCCCTGGATCCGCCAGGCGACCTACAGCCCGAGGGCAGGGAGCTAAACTTCCAAAGTGGCGTTTCCTTCTCTAAGGTCTGCTCATCTCTGGCTTGGGGGGGAGAGGGGACAGCTTATAATGGAAACTGTGGGTAGAGGGATGAGGGCTCCAGAGAGTGGTTGCTGGCCAGTTTGTGCTTGGGTTATTCAGAGCAGCCAAGGTTTTACCTGGTTAATTATTCACCATTTGGCTTAGCTGCCAGGTGCAAGGTCTGTACAAATAATACTGGGAATGTTCAAGTTTATATTGAGGGCGTGTGTGGAGGAGACGCGTTTCCACACACCCTCTCTTGGGCTGGAAGAGATGCCACTGGCGCCTACAGAGGCAGCAGATCTCTCTCTCCCTCCCATTTCGGGGAGCATTAAACTCCCAGGCCCTTCAGAATAGGAGCTGGCAGAGCACGGTGGTGGGGGGTGCGTGTCTGTGGCGTACGCCCCGGGGGAAGGCTGGTCGCTTCTCCATCGTGGAAGGCCATTAGAAATGGAAGTCCTGGCTTGCCTTCAGACGCCAGACATGTCCCTGATGTGGTGCTGGGGTTCTCTAGATGGGCCCTCCAGTAAATCCTCCTGAGAGGAGGTGACGGGGCAAAGGAGAGAGTGGCAGGTTGCATCTATGCTTGGCTCGGTTTGTATCCATGAAGATGTACCTGGCTGTCAGGGGGGCAGGCCTGCTGGGGTGAGCTCCTAGACGACAAGATCAGAACCAGAGTACATCTTCATGCATACAAACCAAGCCAAGCTTCTGGGGAGAGCGTTTTTATCCTCATTTGACAGGTAAGGAAACTGAGTCGCAGAGGTGCAGTGACTCTCCTGAGGCCATCAGTGAGTTGGTAGCAGAGCAGGGATGGTAACATGAAAACTCCTGGTTCTCTGTCTCAGGCCGGGTCCATAGAGAAGCTTCCTATGGGCCTAGCATGTCATGAAAGAGCCCTGCCACTTCTGATGTGCGCATGTTCCATCTCCCTTCCTCTCCTACTTGTATCCCGGCATGGTCCCCAGGCTGTTGGACTCCAGAGGAGAGCAGAGGGTGGGGGTAATATCTGGCCCTATACAGCTGGCCGCTGTGCATTGCCTTCTTGCCCCATCTGAATTCTCTCCCAGCTCAGACCAAAGCATTCCTTACACTCACCAAGGAAGCTGGGGAAGAGCTGGGGCTGAGGCTGAGGCTGGCGAAGAGCTGGAGAAGAGAAAGGGGAGCAGCCGTCCTCTGCCTATCTGGATTTCAAACGTTCTAGCAAGGGCTCTGTTTCCTGAACCTGCAGTTGCTTGCTACAGCACATTAGAGCCTCTGGACTAAGCTAGTCATGAGGGAATCTTGTTCATAGGCCAGAAGGGACCAATATCATCTAGTCTGACCTCACAGGCCAGAGAACTAACCCCCAAATAATTCCTAGATTAGATCTTGTAGAAAAACAACCAGTTATGGAGAATCCACCATGACCCTTGGTAAATTGTGTGACCCGTCCGTGCTCAGGGTAGCCACCTCATAATGCCAAGGTCAGGGCAGGCTGTAAAAGAAGAGCAGATTCTACCAACACTGGTGGGTGACACTGAAGTCAGACTTCCCCACCGGCCACAAACAGTGCTTCTGATTCCCCTACACTGGTTATCAAGAAGCCAAAATAAAAATATACACAGCCCCCTTTATTGCATTTCAATCTCTGGCTCCCAATCGGCCACTAGGTCCAGTAAAGAGATCAGTTATTTAAAACTCTCTGCTCTTTACCAAAAAGGTTCTCCTGCCCCCAAAGGGTCAGCCACAGGACCAGATCAATATCAGTTTAGATCTTACCCAAAATATCACGCTGCCAGCCAATCCTTTAGTAAATAAAACT